>JAODTK010005863.1:0-249906 GCA_026419785.1 Sclerodactyla briareus
TTGACACCACTGTGCCGTTGGAAACCGGGTCACTCGAACAGACTTGTTCACAAAACCAACGGACAAGCCCAATTTCCTACCCCTTAGCAGTTTGTCACCCACCCCCACTGCCACGAAGAACATTCCCCTACAGTCAAGCTCTCGTTGAACCGCCTTTTGCTCCTGTGCCATGCTGATTTTGATCTCCGTGCAATTAACTTCAAACATCTCCAAAAGAGCATATTTCCGGAGTTTTCCATTGAGAGGCCATTGAAAAGGCTAGGAATGAAGGCTCCACAAATTGAAACTCTGACGTACAAAACTCGTCATCCAACTCCGAGTACCACTTGTCAGTGATACCAATCCTGCCCTACCACCATTAACCATTCCTCATCCACAGCAGTTGCCCTTCCTCAAGTCAAGCGCCAAATTTTTCGAGCAGCCCGATCCACACACAGACACCTGCCCACCAACTGCCAAACGTGCATCACTTGTCGATCGCACACTTGTTTCAAAAGTTTTCCAGGACATCCCGCATATTTCCGATTCAACAGGATCTTGATTGCGTCTCCAGAACCTGGTCTACCTAATTTACTGTAACCTCTGCGATTCAGTACTTGGGTGGGTAAAACCCACCCTGAAGGAGCAAATGACCCACACCGGTCAGCCATCAAGACCCCAAAAATTGAGCAGCCCCGTTGCTAAGCATTTCAACATGTCAGTCACTCCATTGAACCCCTGCGAGTTATCCGGCTCGACCATGACCCAAGTTGGTCCACTAATCCGCACAGCGGAACGTAAATTACTGCGGGAATTGACCTGAAAACGACTACACCATTGGTCTGCGTTGGAACGACCTACCATCACACAAAAAAATGGTAACCACTTTGCCCCCCTCCCTATTTTGCCTATTGTCCAATCACCAATGCGACCAAATTGCCTTCATTATAATCCTGTCAAGGATTATCTCCTGTTTAATCCACTGAGGCGCAAATTGGCTTCCCCAGTTATAATCCTACAAGGAATTAATCCCCCGTCATCAGCGAGACACTAATTAGCCTCACCTCACCATTGTTCCCAGTCCTATAAAGTATCAGCCGTCTTCTCTTCGATAACACTTCTGTGGTCACTACACTGACGAAAGGAACTAGTATTGTTTTAACGCACATTTTTTCTAGCTCAAACTCGCTTTATTTTCGCATCTCATTCCGAGATTCCAGCCTTCATTTACGAATGCTTGTTGTTTTACAGTTTTGGCCTATACTATAAATCTAAGATATTATATATATAATATATATTATATATAATTATTATATATGGCCCGACCTTGTTGCAAGAAGATCCTGTTCTCAAAGCGCTTTGAAGCCATCTTATTATTGTTCGTTATATAGACGACATTTCTTTCACCTGGCCACATGTAGAAAATGCACTCATGCCTTCATCATGTCTGCATGAAGCCACAGAACGATTTAAATCACTTCAGAATTTTTCTAGCTCAGAACTTTCCTTTCCTTGAATGTCCCTGGTAAGCATACACACACATGGCACCATAGAACGACTTTATACTGTAAACCTACGGATACCCATGGCTACCTTAATTTGATTAGCGTCCCACCCAATCAGTCCCTTAAGAAAGCAGTAGTGTACTCACAGTGCCCTAGGATTAGTCGCTTTAATTGCTCCACCCAGTCCATAGTATGAAAAACATGTCTCGACATGGCCGGTTTACTCTGCAGTAACGGTTACCCGTTTTGCTATTGTGAAGGAATGGAACAGTAAGGGCCTGCTTGCCAGCTATTTTGTGATAATTTTTGGGTTGAAAAACCAAGACCACAAATTCACGTATCCCCTTTGGTCTTGGATTATTCCAAAGAAACTGAAAAACTAGATAGGGTTTGTTGCGTCATGATTTCAAATATCCTACAAGGAACGAGGTCCCCCAATCGGTTCCCTGGTTAGGGTGCTTGCCTGTCGGAGGGCCAGCGATTTGGAAATCGCGGGGGGGGGGGGGGTTTTTGGGATGCAGCCAATGCATTCCAGTAGGCCTATGTGGGCTTCCTTGAGTTAGTAGTGAGTGGGTGAGTGAGTTGGTAATAGTATAACCATCGATACAACGAATAACTTAATTTTCTTTCTTCATTTTTCAGGTAGAGTTGGTAAAATATAGTAATAACGCAAATCCGATCAATGGAAATAACTGAATTTTGGGTTTCTTCATTTATCAGGTTAACCACAGTACTTTGAACTTGTGTATAAACTGGCTGTCGCAGAAAGGTACTGTGATCGTAATCCAGAGTGGCAATTTGAGAATTCCGCGCCAGTCAAATGTTAATTAAGATTGCTTCTGCAGGGTGTTTTTAATGCTATCTTATTTTGCATGAAAAATGCTTCTCGAGGTTGTTGAAACGTGTCATTGTATTGAAACAGCCACTGTCTCGCTGACGCAGTACACGACAATAAAAAGTCTGGCAATTTTTCCCGAAAAACCCCAATGAGAGCAATTTGGTGACCTGCAATTGTACTTTATAACAGCGTAATGCGTATCAACTGTTGCATGTCTCCTTCTAATGACCAAACACAAATTTTCTCCTCCGATTTGGTCCTGCTGTTGTTGATTTCCAGTGCAACGTAATATACAACGCCGTGTTCCTCTCAAAACCAACTGTTCCTCACAACGTGATGGGGCGGACGGTTACTGGGAGCAATGGAACTGCGCTGATCTGCTTCTATGTCTACGCTCGGTTATAATTAACTGGGCAGCAGGAGTACCATGTGCCCACAGTGGTCAGTGGTAACCAAACGAGTACCCTCGTCGCCCCAGTTAATTCGGTCTTTGTTTCTCCCAGAGCGCGTTTTGCACGGTTGTCTCATTGAACAGAG
Organism: Sclerodactyla briareus; assembly: GCA_026419785.1. NCBI lineage: Eukaryota > Metazoa > Echinodermata > Holothuroidea > Dendrochirotida > Sclerodactylidae > Sclerodactyla > Sclerodactyla briareus. Next base: position 2,860 of record JAODTK010005863.1, read on the forward strand.
CAAGATTGATAGACACAGATATGACGACCTCCTGACCTCCGCATTCCGTCTCGAAATCTAAACGACAAAATTTCCTTTATAATGTAGCAACCTCTTCGCCACATGCTTGGGCATACATGAACGTATTTGTCAGAGAGAACCAAGAAATATCGTCATTTCATCATCGCCATATATCTCTGCCCACGACTACCTTCTCTTGTCGTACAGCTTTTCGAAAAGGACGGTTATGTACATTGGAAACTGTTGGTCTTAGGAAACGTGCGTGTTGTATTTTTCGTGTTCATTGATTACATGAATTGAAATCTATTCGGAGTATTACGAAACACGCTACCCATTTCGATTGTAGCATGTGTTTTTATTCCACAGATCGAGTCTCAAAATATTAGAAGTGACGGGACTGTGCTCGTTAAAAGTAATCGTAAAGTTGGACGAATTGAACGATATTCTAGGGACGTTTGCTGTGACATGTCTGTTATAAGGCTATCATTTACGGCATCAATCCCTCATAAACAGTCTATGGTCCTTTTGAATGTCCTTATCACATCATTTTGAGAATAAATAAGGGTGAATACGTCACCTATCCGCTGTTATGGCCAGCTGACTCACAGTGACTATACATGGGCTATATTACCCATGGTAATAAATATTATATACTCGGTACCTCACTCACCCATTGTTGTGACCATGGTTTCTGTCCAGTATGATCAGTTGCATGTGTTGTTCGAAAAGTGATTGTCTTCTAAATAGGGAGGGGGTGACTTGTGAAAACCTGTAATATTCGACAAAGGTAAGCAAGTATTGAAATGTTGTTCAGTTCTATCACACATGCTTAAGGTTCATACCACTGGACGGAGATTAATGATACGTGTTGCGACGTCCCACCTTCCTAGACAAATATATCATCATATGGCATTATATATCATACTGTGCCGAGTGTTGTAACCGAACTTCAAAACGCGTGCTTCACGCGTAAATCACGGGTTATGTAGTGTCCCAATACTACTACTGCCGTTGTCGCGTTGCTACGCTGCCGCCGATTCCCAGCACTTCACTAAATCGAAATCGAAATAAAGTTCTTTCGAGAGGTAACGTAGAAATTTACTAAGCGAGCGGTCACAGTGGGCTTAGGAACGATGGTCGTAACTACGGTAGGGCGACCCTTTATCTGGGGTGAGATGGTATGTTAGGAGTTAGAGCTGGAGGAATTATTGTTTATTCGTCCGCCTTTCCAAATGAGTTGATACTGATTTGCATTTCGTTATTTACTGTAGAGATGTTTGAGGTCCAGATATATTAACGTGGCGTTCTGTCCACTATTATACGTACAAGAATTTTGATGCGGATTATTGAGTAGTTCCATATCTTTTATTAACGTTCATGTTTCCTTTCTGCAGTTGCAATTTGATCTGTAATGGACGAACTGAAAGGTTTCGTGGATAAACGATAGGTCAGTAACATTTTTCTACTGAGGCCGTTATGTGGTTTTGATTCAGGTCATTGAACAAAAGGATTAAGGCCCAATAACTCTCCGTTATTCAAGCGGGGATGACTAGCTAATTGCAATCAATCCTATGAATTTGCCCGGAATACATGTCACGAATATGAATATGTGTCAATCTTATAAATATAAGTGGCTCCACATGACCATGTTGGTAAGACCGGCCAGATTATGATGACAACATTTGTTTGTTATTCATAGGGTTCCCGTGACGATTTCACCAAACCCAATGTTACTTTACTATCTTAACGTCAAGTAAGTAAAATTGTCATTGAGGTATTTTCCAAACTTCCATGAAGGGTAGTCACCAGTTTCAATTCTGGAATGCACTTAATTTTTGATAGAATGGATGGCATAAGTTAATTTACCGCCTTCTTACACCATTCGCTTCCCCATTTGTATTCGGATCTTTGAGTAACACTAGTGTTTGGTTGGTTTTTCACCATCGTTCTTTTTTGCCTTGTTAATGCCACCCGGTTGGTGATGCATATGCCTTTGGTTGATTGGTTGCTTAGTCTAACGGCACAAAAATATGGAAGAGGGCAACAAGAGGATAGGTAATGCCTTTCAAGTTCCTGTAATATAGCGTTGTGCGAAGGGACGTTGTGCGATTAACTGGATGCACGGGGGGTTACTTCTAGGTAATCGCCAGCCTTATTAATTTACAAGTCTCCCTCCCTATCAGCCGTATCATTGGAAATGACAGTGGGAAATTGTGATAATATTCTTGATCTTCATAAGAAACGATAAACTAATATTGATTCTGAACCAAGGAGAAAGGTTGGGGAGTATTTGCAGTCCAGTTTGCCCGTGATCCCATTGACCTCCTACACAAAGCTGTCCTGACATGATATGAGGTGGGAATGACGTTGGTGAAATGAGGACGCGTCAGAACATTATCTTTCTTGGTAGGTGGAAGAGGGGTGCTCTTGTCAAGGAAGTCTGTAGCCATTTGAACAGTGCGACTAATAAGGTAAATTCAATAGTTCTGCTTTGAGAATCACTGTCAAAAAACCTCCCGTAGACCGCATGTATGTTATTGCTCCTGAGTTGGAAGAGCAAAAGCGTTGGGTTGCATATGATATTTTTTAACATAAGATAAGCAAGAGACTGCTCAATTTTGTTTTAGTAGAGAGGATTATGACCAACGTTCTGAGAGAGAGCAACTTCACTATTAGATTCCCTTGTGTATGGCAATTTACCTTGATTCGAAACATAAGATTTAGTAGAGATCGTTGCTGCATATGTTATGTTATGTTATGTTAAGTAATATTGGTGAACAAGAATTTGCGCTAAGTGCGACATGTCATCGGAAGCTTACCTAAATTCTCGTAACAAGTAGTAAATTCTCATGAAATATACCACAAGTCAGCCTCTGCGGTTAATCCATCAAGACGAGGTAGCTAACAATTAATTGGTTCACTTCATCCCATGCTTACGATTGACGCTATAATCTGACCGTGGGGGGAGGGAGGGGGGGGGGGGGGGGTGGGGGGGGGGAAGGGGGTGGGGCTGAAGCCTGACGGTTATAAAGCCTAACTGTTTCTAACTCTCTGATAGCTCTTGCGCGAATGGTTTCTATTTCATGATGAAATCCTATACTAAAACAGATCTTCTCTCAAACTGGTTATCCTAATAGATTTCGATGATGTCAACATATTCCTCAATAGAAGCTCAATCCAAAGGACCTGTCAGGGGCTGTACTCTAATCTATTGGTCTTGGTCATTGCATGAAAAAAAAAATAGTGATCAACTCTTGTTGGGGCTGCTTCGCGATTATCGAAATATAGTAACACTGTGGGCTGGGTTAGGACTTTTCATTCCATACTTTTTATCCATCATTTGTGTTTTCCGCACTTTCTTCATTCGGGTGGTTCATTGTTTACAAAGGAAGATCGGTAATGGTGGGCAGGTAAACGACACCTCAATTGATTTAAACCGTAACCAAGGTGTTTGTTTTGGATAGTAAAGTCTTAAAGTGCTGGATTTTTGGTTACTCTAGGAAAACGACGGTGTTTATTATTCTCTAATCCACCACTCTACCTCCTGTTACAACAACCCAATGGTCCACTCATTCACTCGAGGTAAATTAGGTGAAAAATAGGGATACTTTCGTTCCAGACTGTTGATTGCTTTGGGTAGCATCATTTGATCCTTTTTCCAGAAAAGTTCGACATACTCAGGCTTTACTTTGTCTGATTCCCGGATTTCGATCATCCAATTTTGCTGTTGTCTACAAAAAATAAATATCAATCCACCTGTTTTCCATATTGTACTAATCAGAAAAAAGACGTTAAGAAGCTCCATTCTTTATTCGAGCGCGATCGACAGAAATTCCATGGTAGGTTATATCGTTGTTAGTTACTTCTGAATTCCACTCCTTGTTATTATGTTTGGAAATACAAGTGATGTAAGCAAAGTATGGCTACTGATTCACTACATGCTTATTTGGATTGTAATGTTCATATTTATGCGCTACCTATGTCGCGTAATATTATTCGAAATATACGGCAATACCAAGCATGGACAACAAGTATGCAGTTACAGCTGAGAAAAGGAAATTTTTCTCGGAGATGCTGTCGATCCAGGGCCCGCTCAATGCAGCCACATTTACATCAGCAGATGTCATCAATTCAAATTCATCATCGAATTTCTGATAACATTTTGGTAAGGGAATAGGGTTAGAGCCTTACACTACCAAAAGGTCCATTCATTCTCGATCTTGATCTGTTTGCACCGATTTCCGGGCGGAACGACCAGGGGTGTTCATTACGGAGGCGTATGTAACGATAAGGCAAGAGAGATTTGGGCAGTCTGCTATTTTAGAAAAGTTGCCATCTTCATAATAGGATGCAGATCGGGCCAATGCTGATTAACGGCCGTTCGGATCACATCCACTTGTACTCATGTGCAAATGAGTCCGTATATATTTCTTCTCATACTTTTCCAGGATATCGGACCAGTGTAAAAAATAAGCGGGTCGTAGGAAATGCGAATACCGGAAGGTATGTTTTTAAATGTTGGGGCAATAAGAATATGCAAAGTATGACTATTCTTCATTGTTACTGACGATAGGTAACAATGATCAATACGGAAGTCTAAAGGCCACACAAGGAGAAAAACGAGGGACTCCGAGTATAACAAAAGCGACTGATGTAATATCATTCAGATAATTGTTGTTTTTCTTCTTTTTTTTCGTTTGATTTATTCAACAACGTTTGAGGTGTTCAGTTAACCATGCGACGCTTGTATAAATCATGATCGTGTGCGAAAGGGATGGACAATAGTTGCCTAAATCCGTGTTAATAATATCCATGTGCTAGTTGCGGTGTACGCTTCTGTAAAGCCATGTGGAAATGAGCTCTTGTGGTATGAGAGACAGACGAATAGGAATATTACAGGAAGGGATGGATGTGCGCACCAATGGGATCAGTACAGTAAAACTCTTTCATTTAATGCCATACACAGGTGACCTTCAACGCCACTGTTCAACTATACAATAATTAGGTGCGAATTGAAATTGGTAAGAGTATCCCATAACTATAGAAAAGCAATCTCGATAATTTCTAAGGGGGTATGTATTCAAAAGCATTGAAGCATTTAACAAAACATACTGTGTTTGTTTCAGATCGAGGTAGAACTGCGTAGAGAGATCCAGGGGAACCAATGCTATACCCTTCACTTTTCACCATTCTTTAATAGATTGTTCATTTTAGTTCATACGCTACGCAGACCCCTCACCCAAACAAGAGTTCATGCAAGGCAAAATTCGAAGATAAAAAACAATACATTTGTTGTTAAAAGTATTCTCCTCCAAATAGATCATTATGACGACCAATATTCCAATAGGTTTCCCACTTAGTTGATGAGTTGTACCACTATAAGCAGAGTGGGAACGATGTTGTGAGTTGCATGTAATAATAATAATAATGGGGATGATAGAGCGCTAATGCAAGAAAAAGGCGGCTCTAGGCGCTTTACAGACTACACGTAAACACACCAGGAACGTCCGCGAATAGGAAAACAGAAGAAGGAAACAGAAAAGACACAGAAAGGACCAGAAAGACAAACAAGGGGGAGGAAAAACACCACAACAAAGACAGAACAAAAAAGGATTGTCAGACAGAGAATGTTTGGTTGGTGAAGAGGAACGCCCCTAGAGACACACAGACCGAGACTTGAAAGTAGCCACAGTCGGAGGCAGCCGAATAGAGTTTGGGAGACCATTCCATAAGTGAGGAGCAGCAGAAGCAAACGAACGATCCCCATAGAACTTGGTGGACGAGCTTGCCATGAATTTGAGCTGTTGCTTAGATGCGACCTAAAGTCTAGAAGGAACATGCAGCTGAACAAGCTCTGAGATGAAATCCGGAGCCATAAAGTTGACAGCTTTGTAAGTGAGTAGCATAAATTTAATTAAAAGCAATTCTCTGCGCTTTATAGGGAGCAGGAAGCCTGCAGAGCGGGGAGGGGGTGGATGTGATATACACACAACGCCCCGGAACAAGAGAAACAGTCGAGCAGACCAGCAATGTTTTGCACTCACTGAATCTTGCTAATGAGGTTGTCAGGGAGGCGAAACAACGAAGGAATTACAAGCATTCAGCCTAGATGTGACAAAGGCAGGTTAGCATGGTGGTGGTCTTCTGATCGAAGTACAGGCGAATGTTCCCTATCATTCTAAATGCGTGCAGAGCAGCTTTGTTTTTACACAAAGGCGTGCACATGGCTAGACATTTTCAAAGAAGAAGTCCTGATTTACTAAAATGCGGACTTGAGATACAGGTTCGATGACACGAACCCCCCCCCGTTGCCGACATGATGGCCTTGGACGCCAAGAGAACTACGAAGTGTGACGCCCCCAGCAAGCTAAACAAACTTGTCTTCTTGGATTCAGCCACAAGCAATTGGAAACGCACCAGGATCGCACATGCTTCGGTGTGATACATGCTTCCATCTGGTTCACAGCGGCCTGCCACGATCGGGAAGGGCGACTGTCAGAGTAGAGCTGAGGGTGTCAGAATAGGCGAAAGACGGATACCGTTGGGTGTGCAACAATGTCTGTAGGAGCATGAGAGTATTGAAAGCAATAGCCAATGACAGATCCTGAGGGACACCACAATCAAGAAGGGTATAGTAGGACGGGACAGAGTATTATCAATAGTAACAGACTGAGTTCGACTGCACAAGTAGCTAGCAAAACCACCTCAAGCGCCCCTTACCAGAAACAACCGATCGTCAGCGAGGGCGATTGATCAGCTGGAATTGGTCCATGGTGTCGAATGCAGCCCTAAAATCGAGCAGAACCGAGATAGCTTCGTTGCGCCTATCAAGCGCACATAAGATGTCATTCTGTACACGAAGCAGTGCAGTTTCGGGGCATGAAGAAGGACGGTAAGCCGACTGCAAAGGTGCAATGAAGCTGGTTTTCAACAAAATCCGTTGCAGCTGATCGACAGCCACTTCTTTCAAATAACCTCCCAAGAAAAGGAAGATTTGAAATCCTGCGGTAGTTGGCGAACTTCTCAGCATCCAAGCCTGTTTTTTCAGCAGGCGGAGTGACACATGCAGGCTTCAGTGGAGATGGAAAAACACCGTAAAGACAAGGGATTGTTTACGATCCTAGTAATAGTAGGATAACAAGGTGAAGAAAAGATCGGAGAAAGTTGGGCAGTAAGGATCCAAAGCAGGACTTAAGAATTGGAGAGCTTGATGATGCGGAGTAACCTCATTCAGAACCACAAAAATTAGTAAAGCTGGTCATACAAAACTCAGTAGGCGGCCATAGAAAGGAGCGTTCGAAAACATGATTCAGACCATTAACGGGTTTCATGACTTACTGCAGAAAAACTCATTGAGAGACTTTGCCATCCTCCTCAGCTTCATCATGGACAGCCAACGATCTTTGTGCCTTAGAACTGAGTTTATTGATGACACTAAAAAGGTTCTTTCGATCGGGCTGTGAGATAGATCAGTGTGATAGGTCGGGCTTTCAACTAGGCAAGGAGGAGAGCTTTTGGATGATTACAAGGTGCATATAAATTTCCCTTACTACAGCAGGTCCTGGACTGCAACCCTGTGCGTTCAAGGACACGCCGCTCTCCTCTTGGCATCACGGAAGAGTACAGAATCCAAGGTACTAGACGAAAATGACATTCTATGCTCAATGGTGCATGGCTGTCGAATGCCTAGTCGGATGTTGTTACATTCACGGACCAAGGGATCGAAGTCCATAGCAGGAGGCATTAGCGAAAGCGAGGATCTGGATGTGAGCGTACATGTCCTCAATGCTGACATTATGTAGTGAGTGCACGGGCCGTTATTTGCTTCGAGCAACGGTCCAGGACGGCATATGTTAAGACGACCCTGATTGCATAGTGGTCTGATAGTAAGCCATGCTGTATACTATGACCAACTTACAAGGTCGTCATCCCCTCCCGTAGATGAGTAGGTCCAGCATGTGATAAGGTATGCGTGGATTCACGGATATGTTGCTGCTGCAGCTTGTAAGGTCCAATAAGTTGAGAAACTTACCGGCATCACGGGCATTCACAACATCAACATGGATATGTGAAATCCCCAGTCAGCTGGGTATAGCCGACCTTGAAAATTTCCAGAGGAAGGGATTCATCAAAGAACAGTGAGGAAGTAAGCTTGTTCTTTTTTGCTTGGTGGGGGTCTGTATAGCACAACCAGGCGAAAAGACGTGGCAGAAGAAGAGATGGTTAGGTCGCAAGATTCAAAAGAATTGAACATACATATGTCGTTGACGTTGATATGAGCCATCACGAATCAAAGTGGCAATACCACCGCCTCTCCAACCCGACGATGAGAATGCAGCAATTTATTAGTAAGCCCCGAAGATGGGGGCAGCCGCGCGTTTCCATGCACGCGGAGGGCGGGCGTCTAAAAGGGCTCATCGTTATTTTCAACTGAGCCGTCTACATGCACATCGGGGCGGCTGTGGGGGGGGGGCGGTCTGGGCGGGCGGGCGTTTTCTGCGAATCGGTCATGTAGCGCTTTTTTTTTCCGCCCGCCCGCGTGGTCGCGTGGGTATTTCGTAATCGATTTCCGGGGATTTCCGTGTCCCTGCAATCCTCCTCGTCTGTAGCCCTATAATGGAGAGTAGAGGAGTTTATGTTCAAATAATGTTCCAAACAACATTCATGACTGGTTTCATTCAACACTAGGTATGGGATTTTATACAGATTTCCTCTATTGTTCCGGCCAGAACACCTATTAACACCTATTTACATGTTTAAAAACATTGATATGTCAGTATTTGCTATTAAATCTCCAAAACCCAGACTTGAAGTGTGAGTACATTGACCCGGGTACGAGTACGAGTACCGTACATCACTATGAGTACGAGTACAAAACCCCATTAGTACGAGTATATTATACGAGTACACAGTTTTTTCCAAAAGCTGAGTCCGAGTACGAGGACGAGTACAAGCCCAATGAGTTCGAGTACGAGTACAAGAAAATGGGGTACTCGAACGTACGGAATCGAGTACGAGTACGGACTCAGGACTACAAGTCTGTCAAAACCTGTCACTGGTGAGTTTTAAAAATAGTTGGGCCATAAATCGTTTGGACAGGTAGAACAATGGTTTTCAGAAAATGACCAAACCGGTGTTTAGGTGTTAACACTAGTTGTATGCGTCCGGTGTTTGCTAAATAATAATAATAATAATAATAATAATAATAATAATAATAATAATAATAATAATAATACTAGTAAGGCTACATCGGTTCTTTATAGATCGCATATACACACTAAAAGTTGAGAAGAGGTGCGTGCCGCGAGAAAACGCCCGCCCGCCCGCCCGCCCTCCGCCCGCGTGCAGGAAACGAGTCTTCCAAAACGCCCATACAAGACCCTGAAAGAGCCAAAAAGATAAGCAGAGCTCTGGTTCACCACGAGCCAAGTGTGAGGTGGCATATATTCAAGAGTCAGTATTTATTCGTCCTACGATGTTTAAGTCCCGAGAAATAAACCCTGCATATTGCAGCATACGGAGTGTACCCGCAATATTCATGGTCTGGACACAGTATATTTTTCCGCACGCCGACTGTGCAAGTATTACCTTTTTTTCGCAGTACTACGTGTACACAGTGTCTTGCCCACGTGATTGACGCCAGTATTAGGGCATAATGACGGCCAAGTTACGATGACGTCCTCGATCGAGGTGCTGTTTCATTGAACGTATTGTAAAAACATAAATATAAGACGTGGACGTACTTGTGTATACGAAATACTTCACGCATTTCCTATTTCCCTTTCTTTTCCTCCGATCAATTCAAACTTGCGACTAAAAGTTGGGTGAAAATTGTATTTTTCCTATCATTAAGAGATCTTCGAACTGGGGTCCTGCACTATAACTGCCAGTGGTTCTCACAATGCCCCTTTTTTCGTTCAGATAACTGCCCCAGAATGTCAGGGGTCCATGTGAACCCAATATCACCATCGACGGTAAATACTTTGAACTACTTGGGGGGTGGTACATGTGTCATGTATTGATAGCTTTAATAACCGCACTTTCTGCAACACTTAGTATGCATCTTCATTTCACTAACACTATACATTGATTTTCGTCCTACATGTCAGAGCAGTCGGCATTAACCATTTGTGTCGGTCCTGGTTTGGCGTATAATGGTGATGCAAGTAACGTATATTGATAAACTATTGTCCTGTCCTCCGTTTTGAGTATGACCTCCCTTTGTGAAAATGGCTCCATCCATCCATTATTTTTACAATAACGGACTGCTTGTCAAGGTACTGACCTTCCAATAGTTACTCGTTCCGAGAATATATTATTCTGAGAGATTTCGTCATGTGGAAACAGTTTCCGAAAAAAAAAAATACGCTGGATATGTCCTGATGTTCAGTCTCGATTCAAAACCGATGACAGTCTCACATGCGCTCTATCCCATAAATCCCTGTAATTTATGTTTCTGGCTTATCTCCTCGTATTCTCACTGTGAGTCCTCGGACCGCAAGATAAGCGTTACCTGCTCTCGTACATAAGTCACGCCACGTACTCTCCGAACAGCGCTATACATACTACTGTCTCATTCTGTTTTGTCATGAGTAACTCCCGTGTTCGCAACGCTGGCCATTTAAGAATGCACAGATAATGACTCTTTGAAGAATCTTATTATTCCGCTTTCATCAACGCTTTAAAGACTCAGTTGGTCGATGACATTTTTTTCCCGAACACACTAATCCATCCACCGAGGTTGTTTACGGCAACTGCCTATGTCTGCCCTGGAAAAGAAAATGTGAGTGGAAGTTCTATGCTCAATTAATAAGGAACCCTTCTGTTTCTTGTTTTATTCTGTCTGTTCGATTTTAAAGACATAAATCGTATATTTCAGTAATGGAGCCTCGTGGAGTCGTTTTTGATGCCATATATCCACCACGACATATAGCAGGGGTGCGCCATGGTGCATGTCAAAGAGGAGACATTGAATAAACAATTGTTTATCCCCCAAAATTTTTATGGGTGCATGAGATGATTGAAAACATTATGTTTTCACTCCGCGAAAACTAGAAGTTGTCCTGCTACTGCTCTCCCAGCAGTTCCAATCTCCAAATATTTTCAGAATGTGGTTATACAAGCAGTCTTTACGTAACAGAAGTCCAAGGACAAGTAAAATACTGAACATATCTCTTTTGCACATATCCCTTATGTTGATTTTTCTCAAAAAACTTGTCTAAGAATAAAGTATACGGTGTTGGGAGAGAACCGTGTTCGCATTCATTGAAATAATATTATAATGAACGAGTTACGTCTTTTCAACAGATTGCAGAAAAATTTTTATGTTGCGATGCTGGTTTGTTCTGAAAGCAATCAGAAGTGTTGGTATCTTCCCGATCCCTTCAATGTGATTATTTATCACTATCCAAGAACAACATTCATAGTGCTCTACCTGTCTGGCAACCTCATTCTACAAAACAGGTACTACGACGCCCAGCAAGTCATGTTTACCTCCAGAAATATGGGTATTTATATTCACGTCTCTCATCTGATCTTCGAGGGGTCGCTGTCACGACCATCTGTCTTGAAGCCACATTAAAGATATGTAAACACAATGCTCCTTACCTTCCATGATACCAGCATTTGTGGCATTTTGACCTGTTATTTTACAACTACCACCTTAAAAAGATAATACGTTCGAAACTACATAAGGAACCATCTGGTAAACTTGTACTCCTCTGTACTTGGTATACATAATATATACTGACTGGAGAGATTCATAAAGGGTTTTCTCCCCGATTGCATTCTAAGTATTACTCCTGTCGATGCAGATCTTTAAACCATCAGCAAGTTGGGAATCACCTGGTCTAACATTTTTGTGGTTATTTCCAGCTTACTTTCACGATACGTTGACGAACTAAAGGCCGTCCTGGTCGAGAAGGATGGTACGTTGCAAATGAACAATATACTTGAGTTTTGAAACACTTTTCTGTGCTATATTCCCTATTTCCTAACGAAACCTGTCACCAATGATTCGCTCAAATGAGCTAACCAAATTCTGTGAGTGGATTTCGGTTTCCGTTCGGCAACAAGTTAAAATACTCAATGTAAACAAAACTAATTATATGATATTTAACAATGGAAGAACTAATAAATGGGATAAGGATATAAAGATGAACGGCTCCGCCCTAAGCCGGATCACATCAACTACATTTTTAGGATTTTAACATTGACGATAGGCTTTCCTGCAAAAGCACCTTTCTGAGACACCGGGAAAATTTTCATTAACTGTGGCATATTATCCCAATCCTAAGACCTTCTTCCAAGTAATATCCTCCGTACACTTTACCAGAATCTAATATTACCGTCATTAACCTATGTTTATACCATTTGGAGTGGAACGTGCGTGTCTAATCTTGTACAGTTAAGCGTAATTCAGAAACGAGCAGTGCGTCATAATGCCAATGCAGAACCACGTGACATACCAGCGAGCTATTTAGGAAGTTTAATTTATTAAGGTTAACTGATATTATAAATTTTCATGTTGCTTGTTTCAGTTAAAAAGCCTGGAATACACTGCTACCTTAGGTATTTAACCGATTTGTTTCTTAGCAATACCCAGATATCCATTCATCTGAACCAGGCGTATAACAGGCATATCAACTCAACTTTCGCATTATTTTGCGACTAAAATGTGGCATTCCCTACCAGAATCGCTCGAGGTTCTCCTCTCTTGGCCGTCTTTAATAGGAAAATTAGAAAGATTACATCACGCCTACTAAGATGGAATATATAATTGAGTTACCTCGCATACTATTAATTAAATTAAGTATTTGTTATTTTCTTTTTCTGTGTGTAAATACTAATGCTCGTTATAACGTTATCATTCCTTTATCCTTGGGGATATACTCTTGTTTGCCTTATTGGCTTTTTATGTACTTCCATCGCATTTTGTTCATATTATGCACAATTCTTGGTTGTCCCTTGGTATTTATTTAGAGTATTAACAAATTTATATTATGTACTATATGTTCATTTTGCGCCTAAACAAATGCAAAATGAATAAATGAAATATGTGACTTCATTGCACCCACTTCCCACGTTCGCCTCGCATTGATACTAGAATTACCAATAGCTAGCCAACGTGTATAACATACCCCATATAAAAGCCTACTCAATTAGGATGACTTGCCAAACACCGACATAGGCATCAATGGAGTCCTAGCCTAACAGATCCGCCTTTATCCGGCTTACCCATGTCTCCTATGAACGCAATGTAGAATACCTTCGCAATGTCTACCCATGCGTACACTGTAAACACTCATTCGATTGGTTAAATGCGACCGTTTACTTTTCTCGGAGTCCGCCTAGAAAATATACCTACGAACTCTCGATAAGTTTAGTTTTGGCTCGAGTGGCCTGAAGATAGCCATCCCAAGTCGCAGCGCAGGCGCTGCGCATATGCGTGCAAGCGAATGACGCCACCACTGATCCACAGGCACCCCGCCGCAGCAATCCGCGGCGAGCCCATAAACGTGGGAAACTAGTTCAACCAAAACTTGGCTTCACGAGGTACACGGCACAAGCAGGTGACCCGGTTACCTTACTGGGGGGGGGGGGGGGGGGGTTGTGCCACTTGCCACTTGCCTACCCTCGTTTGTCTCTGCTCAACCCTTGGCAGCGCAGTCACAGGTACCATTTTTCCATTTTTGAGTCTTCGGTATGGACCCCTACCGGGATTGGAACCTCCGGTCTTCCCGAGTGGAGGGCCGACGCGCTAACCAATTATGCACCCCCTCCCACTCGGAATAAAGGTATAGTTAACATATACGATTTTGTTCTATACTTTAGGCCAATAATGCAGCTCCATTCCCGCGATTTTTTTCTTTCTTCCCATCTTAGTAACCAGGGACGGTGCAACATAGTCCCATATGGCACACCGCCTCCCCCTGCTTCCCCTCCATTGAACAACCCTTATTCGGAGCAACAAGCCTCGTCGGGGAGCAAAACGAAGGCTCGTTTGGAGCAGAGCATGGAAGATCGAAAAAAAAATTATGAAAACTGTGGAAATGCAAATATCGAATATGGAGCGGTATGCCAGGCAGGCTCGCAGCCAGCTTCCCCAGTCAAGGCAGTGCTTCCCCACTGGCTATGCTTGCGGAGGTGCACTGGAGGTGCACGTGCTTCGAGACTCATGGCGCCTGTCCTGCTATGAATAGCTACGCTGCCGAGACAAGGGTACGAATTTCCCTTTCGCGCTATATGGCACCATCCGCGGAGTTGCGCAGGTCCGCAGAACACTCATCGAGCGATTCCCTGCTCAGCAATCTCGGATGCGCTGCTGCCTGTGGACGCCCGTGATGGCACCTTTTGTTTTCCTATTTTTTCCGAGGACGCGCAGTGCCTGCGCACGCCTGCGCAGGCAGTTGCGCTGCGTCCTGCGCTGCAACTAGTGATGGCGTACTTATCATGTCGACACTTTTTAAATGTCATTTTCTTTGAAAAAAAACCCTGCAATTCATTTTACTCTTGGCCTAGATTGACTAAACACAGGTGTAAAATCAACCTGGAAATTGTTTTTTTTCTTAATTTCCGTTTAACACTAGATTACGGAAGCTTGTTTGAGAAGACCCATTGTCCCTCACTCGAAAGGGAGAGGTATTATTCGCGATATAATAATATTATTATGATATTATATATATATATATATATTATATATAATATTATATATATATATATATATATAATATATATATATATATAATAGATATATTATATATTATATATATTAATATTCCAGTGAACCAATTTGAAAAAGTTCCATTTACCCGCTAACTGACAAATCCCTGGGAGTCCGTCGACAAACGGGCATGAGGAAGCTAATATTTTGTCGTTAGTTAACACCTGTTAGAACACAGTTACGTAATAGAACTTATGAATTATGCTTCTGGGCCCGGGATACTGCTTCACACACGCATGACAGACATCGGGCGGAGGCAGACAAATACTCACTTCTATTATAACCGTGGTGAAATAAGGTAAATGGATTGCCCATGTGTCTTAGTTAGAGTGGTGGAGTAAAACTAACCTTGCTTGAACAAGGGGAAATAGGGTTGTTTCAGATTTCTCTACGTAAAGCTAACTGCGAAAAACTTGTATTATCGATGTATCGTTGATACGCCTAGACTGGTTAATGTACGATGCTGTGAAGTTGGCACAGGTTCCAACAGTGTTTTGGAATCATTTATTGTAATCAGTTGAACATGTTTTCAATATATACACTTTCAGAGAGGAGGAAGTGGCTTGCAAGCTCACAAGCTTGCAATGCTTGTGCGTTGTAATCTGTTACTTACGCTGCAGACATGAGATTCTCAGTTCAATGTGTTTTGACGTTCATTGCTCTTGGAAAGTTGCCTGATATTCCTTAATCAACAATTTTCAAACAAACAAACAATCATATTCTAGTGGAACCAGTGAGCGTGGTGGGTGTAATGTTGGCGACCTAGCAAGAGACAATAGGTAATACCGTTATTAAAATATAAATATATTGAAAATGGATTATCAAGTCATATATCAATGAAACCCAAACCAAATATAGTTACTCTATTGTGTTTTTTTTTTTTTTTTTCTGAGTACTTATCGTTTTAATAACAGGCATCACTATCGTTGCAGGCTATGGCGTGTCCTTCACATATGCGACACATCTGGCATCTCTAATCAACCTCGGGATTTCGGCAGTTCCCTTGGACTATTGAAATAATGCTGCGGAGTTTAAATTGCGAGCAACAATTTGACGTCTTCATTGGAAATAATTTGAGTCAATCGTCTGAACGTTTATTCAGTTTTGATCTCAATTTTTTTTGAACTGTTATAACTCCTATTGGTTGTGTGTAACTCATTCACCTGGTACGCCGACGATGACACCTGTATCCTGGGTAACTGCTCGAAAGGAGTATTCCTAACATCTCAAAAAACTAGCGCGAATTGTGTTAATTCCACCGTTTTTTCAACCAGAACCGCATAATCAGTTGGCATCGATAAGATCACTTTCACCGCGTTACCTATTGGTAGTTGTTGCAATCGCTTGTTCTGACATCATTTTGCATTATTTCGTTGTTGTTTTTTCTCTCAATTGCCGACAGGCTTCTAATAAGAGTGATAGTAATCTAGTTCATTGGCCGTTTACAAGATGTTTATAATGAAAATTTCAGCAGAACGATTTTGATTTTTTTCTTAATAGCTTTCGCTAAAAGATACGTCCGAAAAACCATTGGTGTCAAGCTTCATGTAGCACCAGTTAAATAATTTCTTACACATGGGTTTTTATAACAGTAGTTAATATCTTCAATTAACGAAGTTGGAGTCAGAGTTTCATGTGTTCACGCTATGCTGTGTCCCGCGGTGCCTGTACTATATAATCCCTTTGCTTTTTGGTAGTTGATCTGAGGTCAGCGGAGGTCAACAGAGGTATTATTGTTTTGGTTATTTACCCTTTAAACACTCTTCAATCTTGCCTGCAGAATAGACGATTCGTCTTAAAAACTTGTTATGAATGTTTCGGAAGATTTTCCCAATTTGTACAAAACCCTAATCGGTTAAAGACGCTCGACCGATAAGAGATACACATTCTAAAAATAGTCTTTTGAAGTGCAGATTTGATTGTAAACTGTTCTTGCTTTCACTTGATAGTGCCCTTTGTTTTTCTCGGCACAATACTCACTTACCCCTGTGTAGGGTCCGCACGGAGACTCATTGTCGTACGGTGGGACAAAACGTGGAATACATAAAGTGTTGTAGTGGAACTAAGGGGGTTTTCCTATATACGGTATCTCGTCTCTATTTCCTTTCAACGAAGTATTTCCACTGTTTTGATTTGGTCCGATGTTTGCCTTCCGCGTTTCTAGATGACAAAAAGAGTGTAATCCTATACTATCGGTTCTGAAGTGAGTAACCCTGTCAATATATATTCTGCTGATCTCTCGTTCATATATAGTGTGGTGTGTACGTGTTTGTGTTGTTGGGTGTGCACACTTTCTCAATCCCTGCATTGCCAGCAGTTACTTCTGCATGCTTGCCCATTGATTAACATTTTGTCACAAATGCGATGGGACCACCTTTCCAAAACGACACAACATATTTATACGAACGTTTGGTAATTCTTTTCGATAGAAACCTACTCTCTATTCTCTGGTATCTCTGGCGATAAGGCACTTCTATCTAACCGATGATTGATACAACTACGGAGTTACAAAAAAGTAAAACCCTAAAAAAAAAAAAGAACCTGAAAAGTTACACAGGGTCAACAGTTGTGTCTCACATGTCAACTGTTCCACTCTCTTTTTTCGGGGAAGGAGGGATCTTTTCGCTAAGGAATGTTCTTCCCTTAATGTGCGGGGCTTTCAGTGTCGGGCAAGTTGGTTAATTTCTGCGTAGAAGGGTTTGTTAAACTAATTTGGGGGCGAGGGTTTCAGGTGTCTGTAGGCTTACTGGCAGGGTTTTAATAGTAAGCATCGCAGTGGGAGGTCGGGCGAGGTCAACAATGGCGCTAGATATGTTAGCCAGCTGTTTTTTCCTGTGCTAATGTTGAAGGTATCAGGAACAAGTTTGAAATGAGTTTCAGATTTTAGTCCAGGAACAAGCCTGACGTCATTGGTATTACGCGTCGAGGTTGAACAGTTATTTTTCCACAGCCGAAGTCACCTTACTGGTTATGTTGTTTATAGGCAAGATAGGACAGATTCTCTATTCCTCTCTCCTGGCATTGGTGTGAGTTTTGTGTGTAGTGGTCTGCTTGAATATTTTGAGTTTGGAAGGCCGATATTGGTGGGAAATTCCGTCTAACTCAATCGGGTATTCCCCGTTCTTTATCAGTTGGCGTTGTGTACCGTTCTCTCTCCAAATCGCCTCGGAAGACAACAACTCTCTTCTTTCCGCCATGCTTTTCGAAGTTTCTGGGAGGAGTACAAGTATCTTGGGTGATTTCAATTATCCATATAATTCTGTCTAATGGTACTAAGGCAGTCATGATCTGGCTTTTTCAATGCACGCAGGATTGTTTTCATTTCTCAGCATGTACATTTCCTACCAGAAAGCATGAATTAGTTTGGATTCATTTTGAGCAGTGATATCCAGATTCTGAAGATAAGGTAGAAGCTTGCGGTGAGCTCGGTGCAAGTGATCACGATATTTTAGCTTTCAATGTGTCTTTGTTCTGTCAATATCCCTCAGAGTGTAGTGCTTGTTCTTTGTTTTCGGCGAAGCCGATGTGGATGACATGCCAGTTTTTTTAGCAGTGTAGATTGGCATAAATTGTTAAAAGTACGAATGCTGTTTTGACTCTTGGATAGTTTCATTGAAAAGGTTACGCGGTTATGGCAATGTCTGATCGAGAGCATTTCAAAGTTCAGCAAAAACTTGTCCAGCGTTTAGTTTTCTGGTGCTAAACTTGATTTTGAGAGGCAGATTGCCTCTATATCAGGCGAATCCTCGTGCATTTTCTCTCATGTGAGGGGGAGCAGAAAGTCAAGGGCAGCATTGGTCACTTCGGATAGATTCCGACTCGGTAGTACAATCAGCGATGAGCTCGGAGATGGCTAGGTTCATAATATATTTTCTGTGTCCTGTTTTTACTCATGAGAGCTTGGATACTTTGGTTGGACCTAGTTGTCGGGGTTCTTTTCTCCGCAAGTATTGGTAATATGGTGGTTTTCGCCTGGTTTAAGTAAGGGAAGCTGCACAAGCTCAAAAGTGATAAAGCTCTCTGGTCCCGGAGGAGTTTGTCCTTTCTTACAAAATCCTTTGTCCTGACGAGTTGTCTGTTCAGATCAAATGTTCAGAGGCAAATGTTTTCCTAGTTCAAGAAGGAAACGGTCTCTTCTTGTAATTACAGGCCAGCCAGTCTTACTAGTGTTGTCTGCAAGGTGCTGGAATCATCATTCGGGATCATATGGTTGATTATTTCAGTGAGCTAGTCTGATTAGGGATTCCTCAGCATGGATTTAGGAAAAATCGTTCGGTTTGACCAATCTAACTTGAACTTATGGAAGATGTTACCATGGGCGTCAACAGGTGGGGGACGGGGGGGACATTTCATGTCCCCCCACTTTCAAAGTGGGGTGATATCATATCGTTTTGTCCCCCCACTTTTTTTCCGACGTGATAAAAAAAAATAAACACAGCCCGAATTTTTGTTCACTCTCTAAACTGATACCATTTTTGTCTACCAAACAATAATCGCGTTGGAAAAAGTCTTAAGTCCACAATTCCAGGTGCGACCCCAGGTGAGATCTGGAACCCGAATAGGGCGAAGTGGAAGGATACCCATGTTTCATACCGATTTCTCCGAATTTTTGAACGAATAGCCAAAAGGCCTAATTTATCAAGTGTTTCGCGCGCAATGGCGTTTTTTCCAGGCGTTGGGTAAAAATGCGATGTAAGCTTCGAATCATTTTGTTTTGAGTAATTTCAGAAGCCTGCGGGGGGCAGACCACCCCCCCCATTTTTTCTGATATGGAAAATTCGGGCGAAAATTCATGAAATTTGGGAAGTAAAAAAGCGAAGTGATTTTGTGCACTTTTTTTCGATAAAATGCTCGGAAATAATGCATTTTTTTTTTTCGCGCGCTTCGCGCGCGCCGGTATCTCCAATGACTGACTTGTAAAATTCGGGTACAATTTCTCTGCTCCCAAATTGGAGTGGTTCCATACCCTTCTTCCTTCGATCCAACCAGAGACCAGAGTCGAAAAGTAATAAAAAAACGCCATATTGATAATCGGTAAATCTTCTTATTATGCACAATGAAAACTTTTCTGTCTGTCTTTCACTCAAATTACACATGTAGATGGGTGCTTTATTGAGCCTGGCAAGTGGCGTTTCCTCCGTCGATCTGGAGGATGGAAGCTGAATTTTCTTTGACGCCTTCCGCGCCCCTGTGGGGGCGCTTCCGCTTAGATGGTCATATTTGCGTCGATGTCCCCCCCACTTTCGAAACGCTCCGACGCGGTGCCCCTGATGTTACATGTTTCTGTTGACAAACGGAATGCTGTTGATATTAATTTTCCTGAATTTTCAGAAAGCTTTTGACAAGTTCCTCATGAGCGTCTCTTTCTCAAGTTGGAAAGCTTTGGCATTGATGGAATGTCCTTTAGTTGATTTCCGTGAGTGGCTTCATATAGGGAACAACGAGTTGTCCATTAATGGGCGGGGGTTCGCCTTCTTGGCAAAGGTCACTAGTGGTTTCCCAGGGATCGGTTCTTGGGCGTTTACTCTTTCTGGCGTATAAATTGACGATCGTTGAAGGTTCTAGTCATTCGCAGGGTTGAGATTTCGCAGACGATACTAAGTTGTATCGGGAGGTCGGTTCGAATGATAGCTGCACTTGTTCAAAGTGCATCTGATATAATTTCCAAATGGTCTTTCCGACTGCAATGTTTTTCTTGATGTCCGACAAGTATGCATGTTGGATTTCCAAATCGCAACGCTTCCTTCGAGTTGATGGCAAAATTTCAGGAGGTGATTTCAGAAGAGATCTTGGGTTTTTTTGATCCCTCCTTTGAAACCTTCCAAGCAGTGGTGCCGAAGCTGCTATAATTGGTAATTGGATTCTTGGCTTGTTGAGGCGTCAACTTTCAAGTTTTCCTTGATAATGATATTGTTGTCAGGCTGTTCAAGCACGGGTTAGCCGCACTAGAGTATTCTGTAAAGTGTGGAATCCCTATAGACAGCAGGTAATTGAAAACGTTCGTCGTAGGGCAACTAGAATGATTCACTGTCCTAAACGTTATCCTACTAGGAAAATTAGACGCTCGGGTCTAAGTACCATTGAGCTGAAGGCGAATGCGGGGTGCCTTGATCCAGGTTTTTCAAAAATTGTCATGGACTCGATGCCTGGACTTCCACTACTTCTTTGAATTTTCAATGTTACTCCCTGCTCTAGGGGCACTGTCCCCTCAAGCTTCGTTGGCAAGCCGCTGCAGAATGGCCTCGTTCAATATTTCTTCTCGCAGAAGGGGATCAATGAAGTGGGAACTTGTTTTGTCTAGAGTGTGAATGCGTTCAAGAACATTCTTGATTTATTTTTCAGGAATCACTGGCGAAATTATTCAGAGTTTTGGGTTCATTTTTTTTTCTTTCCTGGGATGTTTGTGGCTTCGGGTCGTGTATGGGGATTATGTCCTTCCTGACCCCTTAATCACTGAACTAAACTAAACTATTTTTATTAGTAGTTTGATTATTAAGTATTATTTATCATTATATTATTATTCATTATTAATTATTAGTATTATTATATTATCAGTATTTACATAACTTAAATTTCGTTCCAGAACCAAAATTGCAAGCGCCTTCAAAGACTAACGAATAAGAACCCAACGGACAAGGAAGGACAATAAACAGTAGTGTGGAATGTGATCTGAATATTTTTTTGCAGGTTGTTATGAACACATTAACAGCAATCCACAACTACCTTCTTGTTAGATACCGAATGTCTGAATCTGTTGCTTCACTTCTTCCATTGGTAAAATGAATATTGAGTGCGGATTGTTTAAAAAACTGATTTTTACATAGGAGTGCCCAACTGGATGTACAAAATGTGGCAAATCTCCCAGCACGAGTAACATTTTCGCACGGATGGACCATGATTTTCTGCCCCCTCATTGAACACGATTTACCCGGATGTGCCGTCCCAATTGGCCCTATTTCAATTTCCCCTGCCCGCACAGCTGGTTGGACTGTATGTCAAATTTCACACGTTTCTTGTAAGTTGTGATTTGATGGTCTGCTTGACAGAGAAATTCGTGTCCCGCCCACTTTTTTTCGTGTTCACGATCCTTCCACAGCGGCCTCCGGCGCCTGTGCTCATGGTCTTTTCAATTGGAAGAAAGGTAGACCAACACGGCCCCTGTCTAGGGAACAATCAAATGGTGTATTCCAGGGAACTCCGTTAAGAGCCCGTCCATTTGCCTCGTGGTTGGGCCTGGGTTTCATGGGACAATCGAGAAGTAACGAAGAGCAGACGAACACGTTTTCTCGATACGTGATTCCCGTTGCATTGACAGGGAGTAAATCTTTTGAAATGCTTTATACATTGTCCGTAAGGTTGACCGAATGTGACGTATCCTGTTCACGTACTACACAAAAATAACAATACTAACTAACCGTTTTGTAATTGACTTCAATAGCAATCCACGTCTGATCTTTCCAGTTGAAACTACAGGTATCTAGTAAGTAATGACAATTGTATGTTCCTCCGATGCAATATTCGGACACCGTGATGTTTGAACCCTCCTCCACCACTACTCAACAGGCTACACAGATGAGGCTTGATCAAGCGTGTTTCCTGTGTCCCCTGGTTCCACCTCTCTTGAGCAATACATTCATTTGAAACATCACACATATCGGCGAATGAGAATGCTCGGGCACAGTTAACAAAAATTTGTGCAAACAAGCGACCGGTCGAAACTAGTCCCTGGTTAGTCCTTCAAGATATGTGGTACCTCCGCGTTTGAGACTTGGGGGGTTGAAACGTACTGGTGCCAATCCAAAATGGAGTTTTTTTGCCCGCCATTAAGTTTGCACAGTGACTTCGCCCGAACCCCTTCTTTCTCTTCTTCTTCCGTCCGATATAATTCCAACACAGCTAATTTTCAAACCAACCTTTACTAGATAAGGCTAATATACGCTCCAATCGCTGTGATAGCTAACCAGTAGAAGTCATGACCTCGCTACACAATTGAAAGACAATGTTGTAGTCTTACCTGTGTACGCTGATTTGGTCAACAGTTAAGGGCTCCCATCAGGGGCTGCGCCCTGTTCCACTATCAGTTTAATCGTCGCCACACGTCGCTCTCCTTGATCATAATTGGTTACCGAAGAGTACTTTTATGCAGCTCTTATCTTTTTTTTTGTTAAATGTTATTTATATCATATTCATTCATACCTGTCATTTTTTGCAACGATCGGTTCAATTTAGGCCAGTTTGACTGAGATCATGGTTGTGACACTGGTAAGCATGGACAACTGGCTCGTGACAAACTAATGACCATTTTGTAAAGGCTATTAAACTAGGAATGCGAATCGATACATTTTTTTCAAATGTGATATTGTGACAAGTCATGATATGTATTTTTCGACGATTTGGATGTTCAACGGGAAGGACCTTTCTGTGTTAAATGTCAAATATAATTTTACTTAGGGGTAACCGTCATGAAACTTTTGAAATCACATATAGGAAATAACTTGCTTCTCATTTGCAATAAATGTAAATTCACCAAAATAAGAACGTGGTTTATAAAAATCAGTGATTCTAGATATTTGAAAATCGTTTTTCACACTTTATATGGTTTAATAAACCTTCGAATGATGCAACCAAACATCAATAATTACAGAGTGTTATGGTTTTATGAGAAAAATAGTTTATATATCCGTCGTGTCTGTACTAGTAAAAGTACATTGACCAACATATCATTATAGGATTAACCACTTGCACAGATGGTGTACAACAGTGTTTCCGACCTGTAGGTAACTTACCACCTATGTATGATCAAACTTTATAGGGCGGTAATTGCGCCGCTGCTGACAGAAACTGAAAAATAACTACCATCGACATCAACTTATTGAGAAACCATGCAACCAAGATGCAACCCTCAACTATATCAAAATATCAAATATTCTATATTATTGGGATTGTAACTGGTGTGGGTGGGGGTGGCCGGGGGGGGGGTGGCCATCGTAGACATTTTCGGTCACAGTAATTCAGAAGTTTAGTCAATCGCGAAGAAAAATAGAAAATTAGTGATGACTCTTCCGATGGAGGTTAGAACCCTTTTTTTTCTTCAAAAACGTGTCTGGTTTCTTCGAAGCGTAATGTCCAACCTTACCATTAAATAGAATCGATTCGGTAAATTTCCTAATATTCCTGTTTTCTATATGGAGTAACGAAGTTTTAAGCCATACATTTTGTATTTGTTATCTGTCGTATTTGGATATGTATCATTTTTGCATTTATATCATCATTCAATATTATTCACTGCATTTCAGAACTAAGTATTCACGGATTTTCTCAACTGGGTATCATTCGATCACCACTGGAGTTTGACACTAGAATCTTATGATATTCGTAATGTGGTTCCTTTATCAGGAATCGTCCAAAAATGTATACGTTTTGATAACCTTTGTTCAATCCGCCAATTAGCTCGCGCTTCAAATTATTTTGAATTGAAAGTGCATGCTTATCAGTGCAACCGTTGGTTTTATCCCCAATGCCTCAATCCATAATCCGCAGCATGAAATATTGAGACCGCCGCCACTGAATTCACCAGCCCCCTCCAAATGCTGGAAGTTTGGTACTTCATGGAAAAGTGGAATGAACAGTGTCATCTTTCCACTAGTGTGTGTAGTGGCAAAGCAATCTCCATCGTCAGATATGGTCATAAATAGTTCATTTGTCAATCGGCTGTTATTTATCTTACTTCCGTCTCGAATTGCGTAAACTTCGTCTGATTCCCGGGTTGGAACCCCAATATCTACAGAAAATGTATTATTGTCCATTTTTCTTGACGAAGTCCAAGAATCTATACAGTCATGCGGTGCGTCTGTGTGCACTCATCAACACCTACGTTCAGAAAGTCCTCCATCGGTTAGGGCGATGCACCCTCGATGCGCTTCGGGCATCACTCGGAGGTCGAACTTAGCAGTATGCTTCCGGAACTCGTTTATATAGAGCTGGAACTACGCTCGAGTGCGCGCCCTTAGTGAGCCATCTTGGTGCGCCACGAGCCCCACGTGGTCGCCTGAATGGTAGAGTGCGCTTCAAGGCGGGAGTCGGCGTTGCTTACGAGTATTTGCAAGTACGCGTTAAGGACGTTGTTATGAGTGTGTAATGTGTTGTAGTATTTGACAGCCAGCTTGTACACACTAACTAAACCTAGATGGATGAAGTCTACTTGGTATGTGTGTTCCCCATGAGTACATACCTATGGTCCTTGGGGTCAGTCAGAGGTCATCTGAGGTAACCAGGGGACAAAGTCTGATACTCTTGTAAACACAATAAGTTTCCCAGAATGGTTGTCTGACAAGTTAAAATTTTTTTGGTGTATAGCGTTCTTATGGGGAGTCAAGAACCGTATCGTTCTTGTTTTTTGAGTCGGGGTGAAATTTTTCCGTCGAAAATAGAAAAATTGTGAACACAATAACGGGCGACCCCACCTGGAATAGACGCTCATACTTGTATGTGTATTCCCTATGATAGTACATGAACCCCATGTTTTGGGGCAAATTTCAGAGGTCATTTGAGGTCACCAGCAGTCAAAATCTGAAAACTTGTGAAACACGATAATGCCCGCAATAGCTGGTCTGATCAGGTTGAACTTTGGTGTGTAAAATTCTTGGAGAGTAGAACCCTTGTTTCTGTTAAGGTCGGGGTGAATGTTGTTGAAAAAAATGATATGTAAATTTTGGAAAGTCAATATTTTGGCCAATAGTTGTGAACACGATAACTCGACCCCAATTTTTTTTTTTTTTATGGTATACTTGCCGAGCAGGGGATCGTTCTATTCGAGGCCCAGAAGGGTGCCCCAGACCTGGATACTGCCACAAATTGTCAGTGCGAATCCTTCACCAGGTACACGGAATAAGGCAATGCCCATTCACAGACGGCCACTTGTAAATTGCCTACCGGAAATCGAACCCTGTCTCCGGATGGAAGCCGGAGCTAGACCAAGTGGCCACCACTCGGTTAATAGATGGATGAGCTCTACTTGGTAGTAGGTTACCCATGATGAGTACATGAACCCTATCGTTTGGGGTCAGCGTCAGAGGTCATCCGATGGTACTAGACGTCAAAGGTCTAACAAACATTGTACATAGATAAGCCCAGAGTGTTGGTCAAGCCAAGTTTAAAATTGGGTGAGTGTTTATTCTGGGAAGCTACAAAAATTCCATTATTTTTAGTAGAACAGGGTCATGTGATTGAAAATAGAAAATAGGTGACACATCAATATTTTGGCCACATTCAGCTTCAGTTTCTGAACATGTTAACTTACCCCAGGCAGATGGATGAGCTAATATTTGGTATGTGTGTTCCCCATGACAAGTACGGGAACCTTTTGCGTTTGGGGTAGGTTGTGGCCACCCGAGTAACATAGGCAGAAATCTTTGTGAACTCGGTTGTGTTGCTTGCGTTTGGTCCAGTGTGTGTTCTTTCTAAACTATGTTGCCCATAATGAACACATAATGTACATTTTGCCATTTGATAGTCCTTTGACGGGACATAGTTGTCAGAAATGAGTCAAGGAAATCACTGAACCTTTCTGTTCTGTTAACAAAAAATAGGACTTTGGTTAAATCATATTTCGGCAAAATTCAGCTTGTAAGCACAATAACTTGACTTAGATTTAATGAAGCTCCTACTTTGTATGCCTCAGTTACCCTGAATTGGCACATGAACCCTATTGGTTTGGGGGTCAGGTCCGAGGCACATGAAGTTGAAGTCATGCGGCAAAGGCAGAAAATCCTTGTGAAACCTAAAAAGTATGGCTGGGTCTGGACGCTTGGTCTGATTGCTTAAAGCTTGAAACGTGTAAAGTGACCCCACCGAAAATGGATAGGCTCCTGATTAGATAGGTCGTGTTCACTGTGATGACTACATTTGACTTCCTTATGTTGACGTCAGGTGGAGGGCAACAAAGGTCAAAGTTGGCAAATGTTGTTAAAATGAAGCTGTAAAATTTAGTGTGTGGGGTTTCTATAGAAAATACAAGAACAAACCCTATTGTTGATAAGAAAGAAGCACCTTTTGTTAAGAGTTGCAATAATGAGCTAGTACAATTTCAATTTGCCTGTGGTGGGCAAAGGTTGTAACAAGTGAGGTCAAAAAATTACTGAGCCTCTAGTTTTAGGGTCTTCATGAGCAACAAGACGGGCGGCACAATTCTGGACCCTTTGGCGGAGATTTAGTTGTTCATAGGACGGCAATTTATTCAGTAGGCAGGGTAGGTGCAATAGTTGTTAATACAATATTGTTAACCTGTCCCTGCATGATATTTGTTAACGGTGATTAGATGGTTGTAGGGCCTATGATTCTATGATCTATTGATGTGTCGCTTTGACTCCATCCAGGGCCCATCATTCTGCAAGTATCTTGGGCCACGTACCTAAGCACAAGAGAGGGAAAAATAGACCTATTGAAGGTCCAGTGCCGGCCGATTGCGGCCTAAACCATTCACCGTTTTAAGCCCACTATGCCTGTGTAGGCTATTGCATGGGAAAAACGCGCATCGCAATGAAAAAGGTTACAAATATGGGTATCAAAATATATTGCAGGGGCTGAGGGATTTCATGACATAGTTACAATAAGAAGAGAATGAAACACATATGAAAAATACTGCGCTCCCACTACAGAGACCCCCCCCCAAAAAAAAAAAAAAAAAAAAAAAAAAAAAAGCGACGATGGAGCGCAGAAGAGTTCTATATTAGGGCGGCATTAAGGTTGATCAGAGCGTACCAGCCCAAATGTCGTTTCCGTTACTGATTCGCTACTCCAAACGGAGGAAAGGAATTTTAACTTCTGAACCAGAATGTCTTCCATGAAACATGTGGACACTGTTAGTTGGAAAAAAGCAAACAACGAAAAAAAAAAAAAAACATTGTAGCGGGCAAGCATAATGCACGAACACGTGCCATAGGTGGTTTGGTGGTGCTACAGGAGGTGCAAAAACAATCAGCACCTAATCAGTTTGATAAGGCTGACTACAGAGTGTTGTTTGTACGGTCATTCAGGCTGGCGGGGTATGCAGATGTTGACATTGCAAAAAAACGGCAGTTCACATGCACGTGGGTATTTCACACCAGAGTCATTTGGCGAGGACACTGATCTCTTAATTCTACTACTCCACTATGTTTACGATGGGAATGTGATGTATTTTAGAATCGGTGAAGCTGGTATGGAAGCATTGCAGATCATATCCCTACGCCATTTGTGTCTTTAAATAGACATTGTTGTTGTCAATGAAAGTTTCACTGTGAAAATACTTTATTACACTCGTCTTCCTCCAGCTGAATCTGCTACTAAATTCCATTGTCGAGAGTGTTACTATCAGACAATGACTGACTCCTTGGATGGGATTGGACGGAAATGATATTGATCCCTTATACCGGGGTTTGGAGGTGGTAGATGGGGTGGTTAGGGTGGGGAGGCTGGTTGATGGGTGTTAGTGGTGTCGTAGTATCGAGGGTGGACAGTCCATGCAAGAGGTCCCGGTATGAATCCCACCGGGGACCCCTTGGCTCGTCGGAAAGATGTTCTCCGGTTGTTGATGGCTTCGTGTGGTGGTGTGGTTGAGGGGTTCGCGTCCGTGGTTATACGGAAATAATTAGGTTCCTCAGTTAGGGTTCGGCAACAGCTGCGTGGTAGTTGGGGCGTCAGGTAGCTACCACCCTTTCCAACCATGGGAAAAAGTGGCCTGAGGACTGGGACACACACTCAAGTCTGTCGGATGGGGACTATAAAGGGCGGGGCCCGAGCAGGATGAGAATATGTACACGCCTGCCTCGTAATTCTCTGGGCACTAATGGAAACGAGAAGGCGAAGTTTCGCTGGTGTCCATCCACGACCACACGGCCAGTGTCCTCGGTGAGCCTAAATTTGGCTTCCCGAACCGTGAGCCGTGAATTCGAATCGAGACAATCAAACCATGGATGGCAGGGATGTAGTCGAGGACCGGTTCGGTCTCGGGAATAGTCTCGAATTGCCGGTATCGGTCCGACTTTCGAGACCGAGACCACCATCCGGTTGTAGGACTTGAGATGTTAGGCTGATCTCGTTCTCGGGCTATCAGTCTCGACTACATCCTGATGGATGGTTATATTAAGATAACCAGTTTAGAAGCATACTTCCCCCTACTTGCACTTAATTGCAATTTTTCCAAATTGCTGATTGTTCATTACGGACTTAACATCCTGGTAAATAGCAGACATTAAAAGGGTTTTTCGAAATACTATATTCATATTTTCAAAAGGCGAGAGCCGCATTCTTGGTTTGGTGGTGAGAATATGCCCTACTCACTCCAGTAAATCACCGTAGCGAATAATAGTTGGAAGTAACACTTCCAAACATCCACTCCTGTGCTTTGGCAATGTATGGCTATTTAGCCTTGTGATTCCTTGACGAAGTCAAGAGGAATAATGCAGTAATGACAGTGGTTTGTATGTATGTCTGTATGAATGTAATTTGTATGTATGTATGTGTAAAACACACTAGTCCAGAACGGTTGGTCCGATCAAGTTTGAAATTTGGGTATAGCTCCTTATGGGGAGTACAGGAAACTCTAATGTTTTGGTTGGTCGGGGGTGATGAAGTTTGGTCAAAAATGGTGAAATGTGTGAAAAGTTGATATTTCGTGCAATTTTTGGCATGTAAACACGATAAATCGGACCCCACCTGGAGGATTGAAGCTCATACTTGGGATGTATGTTCCTTATGATGTGTACATGATCCATTGTTTGGGGTCAGGTCGAAGTCGAAGGTCATCTGAGGTCACCAGAGGGGTTGAATGTCTGAAATCCTTGAAACACGATATAAGTCCAAAACAGTTGTCCGATCAAGCTGATGAAATTGTGGTTAGATTTCTTATGGGAGAAACAAGAACCTATTGTTTTAAGTCTTATTGGGGGTCATTGGTCCTTTGGGAAAAATTAGGAACTAGTCAAAAATTGATAGTTTGGCCAATTTGGCTTGTCAACACACTAACCCAACCCCACGTGGATGGATTGAGTTCATGCTTGGTATGTGGCTTCCTTCATGAATGAGTACATTGATCCCTATTGTTTGGGGTCAGGTCAAAGGTCATCATGAGGTCACAGAGGTCAATGGCGG
The DNA here is from genome assembly GCA_026419785.1 of Sclerodactyla briareus. Lineage (NCBI taxonomy): Eukaryota > Metazoa > Echinodermata > Holothuroidea > Dendrochirotida > Sclerodactylidae > Sclerodactyla > Sclerodactyla briareus. Next base: position 32,711 of record JAODTK010005863.1, read on the forward strand.
AATCCGTGTACCACGGTTAAAGTCCAAAACAGTTGGTCCAAGCAAGCTGAAATGTGGTGTGGAGCTTTCTTATGGGGAGTACAAGAACCCTATGTTCGGGTGTTGATTGGGGTCATTTTGGGAGAACTGAGGGATAGTCAAAAATTGATTATTTTGGCCATTTTGTATTGTAAACACACAACTCAACCCCACTGGATGAATTGAGGATTCATTTACTTGGTATGGGTGTTCCTCATTGATGATTACATGATCCCTAGTTGTTGGGGTCAGTCAAAGGTCATTGAGGTCACACCAGAGGTCAAAGTTGAAAACCTTGTAAACACGATTAAGTCCAAAACAGTTGGTCCGATCAAGGCTGACCATTTGGTGTGTAGCTTTCTTATGGGGAGTACAAGAAACCCTATTGCTTTGGTTAGGTTCAGGGTTGAATTTTGGTCGAATAATGGAAAATTTTGTGGAAAAGTCAATATTTGGCCAATTTGGCTTGTAACAGGAGAATCGAACCAATCTGGATGATGTTAGCTCATGTGGTATGTGTGTCCCCCTGATGAGTACATGAAACTCTAACGTTTTGGGGGTCAGGTCAGAGGTCATCAGAGGTCAAATTCTGAAAATTGTAAAACGATAAGTCCAGAAATGGTTGGTCTGATCGGGTTGAGATTTAGTGTTGTAGCTTTCTAATGGGGAGAACAGGACCCTATTGTTCGGCTCGTGGGGGGTGATTTGTTGGTCAAGAATATAAAATTTGTGAAAAGTCAATTTTGGCTTGTAAACACGAGTAAATCGACCCACCAGGATGGATGAAGCTCATACTTGGTAGGTGAGTTCTCCATGATAAGTACATAAACCTATGTTTTGGGGGTCAGGTAGAGTGCATTGAGGGTCCGAGAGTCAGTCTGAATACCGTGAAATTTAGTGTGTAGTTTTCATCAAGATATAGGAGCCTGTTGCGTTGGTTGGGAAAAAATGGGGACGTTATGTGCCCTATATGGTTGTGTGTATAATCTTTACCTTTGTCCTTGGGTCTGGTATATAGGTTGTCAGAAAGGTCAGGAATCACTGAGGCCTCTGCGTTCTGGTTTTTGTTTTCAAATCAAACTTAACATAGGTCAGATTGTGTAAGATTGTTCCGGTCATAATTGCATCAGTATGTTAAGACCCTTGATAGACCTTTTGTTTTGGAAGGTTTGGGGTCAGATTGTAGAGATAGGACCCGTATATCAACAATGATATCACTTGAAAACTGTGAATGGTATAGGACATTCAGGCGGGACGTGGTAACAATAGAATTGAAAGGACAGAAGGGATTCTTCAGATAGGGAATTGCGAATACTACCAGCGCTTGAACGATAGGTAAAGGAACGCAGAAATTGAAATAAATGATGTAGTCATCAGTCATGGACGATTGATTCAATATCCAGCCAAGATACTTAAAGAGCTTTGAAAGGAAGTGGTGGATTTAGGATATCAATGGTGGTGTCACCTTCCACCTGCCCTTTTTGCGCGAGCTACGACCAGTCCAGGCTATATAGAGAGTTGTGGTCAAAAGAGATGGTGCTCCATCAGTGAACGGAGGTCCCTCTTATCACATTCGATTCTTGAAATCATAATATTGTTGGTTAGCTGGATAAAGTCTGAATCAAACTGTATATTGCTGATAATTGATATATCGAGTTGCTGCCCAAGGCCGTACAAATTCTGATATGTGGAATCTGGTACATCTGATTTCCATGTATTTACGTGCAATTGGTGAAATAAGTCTAGAAAATTTGTATATTGCAATGTGTGACTAGAGAGATTGGAAAAAGTCCCACGGGGGTTTGTATATTCAAAAGATGAAAACCAACATGAGTATAATGTACGAATCACCGTTCGTACGCTGCCCATCACTATATGGAACACACACCCATCACCAATGCGGAAAACTATGTGAATATGACAAAAACATCAGATTGATGGCGAAGCTCCAGGAAAACGTTTCGAAATCTGCTACATTGGATCATATTTTCACCCTTTAAGGTAATCAGTATAAATAAAAAAGTGAAATGATGGAGGCCCATAGGGGGTCTCAGTGGAGTGCAGTAGAGGTTCTTTCTGCCAACACCCATGCTGTGTGGCAAAGAGTCATCGAGAGCTCCTCAGAATATGCGTGGTGGGAAGGAGAGGAGGAACGTCATTCGTACTCAGGGACTGACGCTCTTGTGTTTTAGCCTGGTATGAGTGGCAGTGGCTGGTAAATGATTTTTTTCTCTCGAAACTATTTTATATATCTTATTGTTTGTGAATTAGGAGCACCACTTCTGTTCAAAACGCACAGTGATTAGATCGCTCTTCGCGAAATCACGTAGGCCATAGCGACCACAAATAATCGGATACGTTTCGAATCGGAGGATGGAGATTCCCGAGGGGCTTTCCTGCAGCTTTCGGTCAACCAATCAAACACACACTTTCGCTTACACGGAGCACACTATAAAAACAAATAGCGGTCTGCTTCACACAGGTGCGTGAAGCAATGCGGATGTGTAATACCCAGAGAGTCAGCCAGAAGAATCAGTTTCCTCATTGTTGAGGCCGACACAATTAACTTCTGTAGTGGAATTGACTGTGTAACTTGCAATACATAGCTACGCCAAACAAGATATTGGTGCCTGTGTAAGTGAAAGTGGAATCTTACCACCGGCAAACGCAATATGCAAATAACTATAGCAATTCTGCCGCAATTTACAGTTAAATTTCTGTGTACAGGACTGTGATTCTGGAATTTCGAGCGGCCGCACAGAAGGCATTTATAGTAAGCCGTCTGATTGTTGGTATCAGCAGTCTATCAAAAAGGCCCACTATCAAGGTTTAAAAACAGATGGAACAGAAGGCACTGATAGGGACGACTGCTGGTTCGGCGGGAAAGGATAGGCGTACAGCGGTCATAGGCGCCATCGTGAAGAAAATAATGTACGAATACCGGGACCACGTACCTAGTGGTTATAAACCTACGTACATACATGCTAAACGTGTGTGAGAATCTAATAACAAGCACGTATGCTGACGAGTAAAAAATTATACTTTAGTGTCCCCTGATTCAAGGACCCTTTCAAAAAACAGGCGACTATGGGCCGGGGGGGTCTACTCTGAAAACTTCCATCCGTGCCTAGTTTTGCACATTGGAGAATGACTTGTCGTAAGACCATTACCCTGCTAATCAAATGTACACCGTCCCGTGTGTCACGGGGTTGACTTGAAAACGCCAGTGTACAACAAGTCGAGGACTTGGGGTTGAAAAAGTGCTGGCGGTGGACAGGAATTGCGGGCTTGCCTCTCATTGACTTGGGTTACAGGACTTGCTTGAAAATGGTTTGACTATTGGGTGAATATGACTTGCACTGATATGAAAAATGTCTGATAGGTGCACCAAGCCTATCGTAAGGGGAAAGCGACTAAAATAAAACACTTGAACTGTATATGTACCATAGTAGACTTTCCAATGTATAGCGAAGTACATCGAATGAAGCGAACTATGCTATGTGGAGATTCACCTTCAGGGTACCTATGGTTGAAACGTGCTTTCAATAGGTCATTCTGTAGTCTGGCACATCTGGTCATCCTGAACACATTTTTCAGCAAAAGGTTGTTGATTTCCAGGCAAACACGTAACGTTATCATAACATTTAAAAATGGATACTAAAAATGTTTTCATAACGTCAAAGTGGGTTATAAAACATATCATGCCGTTTTGGACTTAACATGTTTACAAAATAATTCAATAATGTTATACCAATATTGTAGCGATAAAAAATTGTTTGCGAAAACTGGTCTTATTTACATCATTAAACAACAAAAATAGTGAAATTAAAACATGGACGAAAACATGTTCATAACGTTACAACAAGAATGGGTTTGTGTTTGCGGGTGATATTTATCAATTTCTCTTGGTTTGCAATTCAAATCAATAATTCCTCATGGATATACTATGAACCATATACACTATTTCACGATGAATTTCTATATTGCTATTGAACTTCATGTTCCCCCAGTGGCGAGCCTGACCAAAAATAGATTCACGTGTGAATTTTAGGTCCTTTCTTGCTCGGGGACACTTCAGCTTTGTGCGAAGGATATAAAATCGATATGACCGGTTAAATACGAGTTCACCTTGCTCGAAAATTAAAATAATTGCATGCCCCACAACTGAATTGGGGAATGTTAGGGTGGGTTGCGTCAGATTGCATAGCTATTCAAGGAGGCAACAGCAGGGTGGTGTGGGACCCATCCAAAAAGGTTTAAGAATAATTCATAAATGTTTATGTTCCCTTACACGAGGAGAAATTGGAATTTAATCAAAGTGCCAATTCTGAGGAGGTACGAATTTAAGAATTACCATGGGAATGACTCTATAAACACCTTTTTTTTCAATTTTCATCATGAAATACAGCAAACTGAGAGTGCTTCACACTCACAAATCATATTCCCTGAAAAATTTTCTGAAGCTGCAAAGTAGTACCCGATTTATGGATAGATCAACCATGCATTGAATAAAAACGTTGGGTTCCCTCTTCCGAGTCAATCACATCAAAAATTACACGCAGCTACAATCATTATGATATATTTCTGGCACCGCCTGGGAGCTTTCTACAGTGACGAGCTGAGGAATACTCAAACACCGCGTAACTACAACTTGTGTAATAATTAATGTGTTGGAAGTTTTCCGTTAATGGGAAAACCGTTAAATACAATATTTTGAGAGCAGGACTGGGAAGCTCATCAAACTGATGTATTTACTGTAAAGTCAATCGCATAAAATCTTAATTATGCTAGTCACACCCCTTTCCCTCCATAACTGCATATATTTCCTAGTTATTATTGTGTGTACATGGTTTTTGACGAGTATTTTCCACTGGTGTATGTACGAAGTAAATGAACATCAGCTCCGTGGCGGTAATGATGAAATGCACGAGTATCAATACTTGGTCGCCCTGACTCACAGAATTAACCCGGCTTTGAAAACTAACCCAGAGTGGGGGAACATTATGGTGGGCAGGGGAGCGCAGCCCATTCGGGTTTTATCATTCTTATTAATAGACGATAAAAATATGTATATGTATACAGTCTGCCTTTTAGGTGGTAGACTTCAGAGGGGCAATTAGGGACCAAAAATTCAGAAACAGTTTCCCACTTTTTACATAATTGCAGAACGTGCCACCTTCAACACCTTTCACCTAAAATTCCGAATAACTGTAGTTCCATGGGTGATGATAACGCTGATCTAGCATGATGAATTTTGTTTGACTGATCTCTTAGAGTTTATGGAATTGTTCTAGTGCAGTTGACAGAGTTAGTGCTGTTGATTTAATCTCCTTGACCATAGTTCATAAACCAGTATCGACGTTCGAACCAAAAAAGCTTTTGACAAGGTTCCTCATGAGCGCCTCTTGCTCAAGTTGAAAAGTTTTGGCCATTAAGCGGAATTCGTTAAGTGATTGTCATTCAATTATTCTCAATAGGGAACAAACTGTTGTCATCAATGAGCATGGTCTCCTAGTGAAAGGTCACTAGTGGTGATTCCCCATCGGATCGGTTATGGCCGCATTACTTCTTCTGGCTTATTATTGCGATCTTGAAGTTCGATGCATTCCAAAGTTAAAAGGGTTGCGGGCCGATTATAAAATTGTATCGGGGTGTTGCTTCGAAACGAAAATGTTGCAAAATGCAAAGGGATCTTGGTAAATCTCTAAATGATCTCCAACTGACAATTTTTTTCAATAGCGATTAAGTGCAGAGTTAGCATGTGGTATCCAACAATCGCAAAACGCTTCCTTAGTTAAACATGGGCAAAATATTAATCAGGTGAAGTCACAGAAGGATCTCGGGTCATTTTTATTTTTTTTCGAAACCCTATAAGCGTGTGTGACGCTGCGATGAAGGGATTTAAGGTTTGGGTGTGAGCCGCCGCCACTTGTCCCAGGCTCAGCAGCGCGGAAACTGTAGGCGTTAGCGCAATAACCGTTAACGCTTTTACGATGATCTGAAACTTGTCCGCCCTAGCAAATCTCGAATGAGTTCGAAAGTGGGCATCACTGCAATGCTTGGGCTCGCTAAATCGCAGAATTTCAAGTTGGTTCTGATTTGAACGAAAACGATGGAGGTCATTTCAAGGTCATCGGATGTCCAAATTTGCATCAGTTATGCAATTTTCCAAAATTTGTCCGATTTGAACAAACGGTGGATGAAGCTACATTCATTCATGACCAAAGTTGCAGGTCATTTCAAGGCCATCGTTGGTCAAATTTGCATAATTTATGGACTTTTTGGTAACGTCTATGGGGTACAACAACACTTAGTGGATGAAGGCTACCAAGCATGGGGGTCTCTATGGGGTGTTGTTGGTAGATACTTTCTTCCCAATGAATTGCTCAAAGCGGGGAGGACACGGGGCGGTTTTACCCGCCTACACATGTCAATAGCGGATGTCTAGTGGACTTGATTAGACGTAACTTCAGTTTCCGTCATGTTGTAGGCTGTTTAGGCAACTGTGAGACCTCACGTGGGTGACTCAAGTATGGAATCCCTATTTCTCGAAAGGTAAGCAGGGAAGGGATACTAGATTAATTTAATGTCACTGCTTAGAGATTTACCTCACGGAGGAGGGGAAGCTTTCAATTCCATGGAGATGGGACGCGAATTCGAGGAGATTCGATCAGGTTTTAAAAAAGTTCACTATTCTTTGGTTTCCAATGTTACCACCGATGGAGTCACTGCCTCGTTGGCAAACGCTTGTCATGATTGGAATTCGTAAAATTCCTTCTCGCGGAGGAGTTATTAATGAGTGGGAATATCTTTCATGAAGAGGTTGTCTGCCTAACAGTGTGAATCGTTCAAAAGTAGTCATTTTCATGAAGTGTGGGCGAATCTTTATGCATCTGGGTTATTCTCTCTACTGGGAGGTTGGGGCTTTACGGGGGAGTTTTTTTTTTCCATGAGAATTTGTCCTTTCCCGACATTTTTTATGAAACAAAACTAAAGTAAAATAATGTAAAAAACAATTAGAAGAAAAAAAAAAATGTCCACTCAGGCAAATAAAAATCCACTCTCCAATAAACTGCCACTGCCAAGACCTTTCAAGTCAAATCTCAAACAGCCCATCTATTGGCCATGATAAACCGACAATACAAATAAGGTACATTATCAGAGAAGAATGGAAACTTTTACATTAAAACTGCCAGGACCCTTCCCTCATGCACAATGCATGGATTAAATCATGAACACACCCTATATACCATTTTGTCAATGAAATAATGCCACAGAATCACATGATCCTTCAAGGTCTGTAGAAGAGGAAGCTCGACCGTCTCAACAAACGGTCCAAAATTGACGATTAGATGAACTTCGGTCTCAAAGTTTGATCATACTCATGTTCACTAGTCAACCACTATTAGGACCCACATCAATTAGTTACTGTGCAAATTAAATTTACAGGAAGAAAACAATTTGTGATAATTATTTACAAGGGCCCTTGGGCCCCAAATTCCCAACACTCCCAATGGCCTTTCGACCCAGGGCCCATGTACGTTGTAACTTGCGAAGGGACAAGCAACACATTATGGGCCTAGGACCCCCCAACCTTGCCTCGATAATAAAATTCCCAACTAACCCCAAAAATATACAAACAACAAAATGGTCCACAATGACATCGTTTCAAGACCTTGTCGAACAACTACATTGTGCGTTATTTCGTTATGATGGCTTGAAATTCCTGAACACCCTCGAAAATCATTTGGGAAGCTGAGGAAGCTCAGACGGAAAGGATAGGGACATGCATTATTATGTGGATTTCATTAAAAAAAAATGGGCTCGGGGGACCCAAGTAGGACTTCGTATCGAAAACTCCTAACACCTCGAAGGTACGGCCTCGGGGCCATGATCATGACTGAAAACATCAGAGCACTGTGCACGACGTTTGGAGGAGGAGAAAACAGTTCAGCATGATTAACATGGACTGAGGGATCGAATGGATGGATAGGGTGGATGGATGGACGGATATATAGATAGCTAGATAGTGACGATAAGCTCTTTGACGATTTCGTGATCGCCGTTTTGTGGGACGACACACCACTCCCACAACTTATTGAATAATTAAGGTCAAGGAAACCGAGAGCTGATGGCACAGGGAGTTGCAGCAAAACCTCGGGAGGAGCCTGAAATTCGCTGGAAGTAGCCACCGGGCGGACGGAGGTGAGAAGGAGAAACAGGGTGAAGAGGAGGTATGAAGTTAATTGGACATTGGGAAGGCAAAGATGACGACCTAGTGCCGCGAAAGATTTGTGAAAGGAAGGAAGGTGTCATCCGGAAAATATACCCCCCCCCCCGACTAATTAATGTATTCCCCGGTGTTAGGCCCAATGTAAGACCCACCGTAATGGCGTCAGTCCTCTCGGTCTCCTATACTGACCTCAAGTTGTATGTCGTGAGGGCGCTCCAGATTTTGTGACAAAAGTGACCACGCCCAGTATGCCCGGTAAAGCGAGACAAACCCATGCACGGAGACAAAACAAACAGGGAGATCAGCCTATACTTCTGCACCTGAACAGTTGGAGATTGTCGGACAAAGGGGAAAAATCTTGAGGAAGGAATTCAAGCACGCGCAGTGCGAGGGAAAAGGAGCGAGCTTAGTTTGGGTGCAGTACGCGCGAGGCCGCCGCAACTATAAAATAGTGGCACGAAGAAGTGGAACGAGTAAGACGGGAATTTCGGGCGAATGGTTTTCCCGAAGTTCGGAGGAACACTGCAATGAAAGAAAGAAGAAAAGGTAAAGAAGACAGAGAGAGGGGATACTGACGACAGTGGGGAAAAGCATCTTTTCTGTATAGGATACAGGAACGAAAGACGGTGGCGAGCCCCACCTATATATGGAACTGGTATAAGTAACGGTGAGAGGTAAATTATTTTCCGGAGCAGTGGTTGCCCTTAGACTGATATGAGAGTTCCAAGGCAAGTAGTTCTAGAGCAGTGATGAATCGTTCTTTGAGCCCAACAGATTGTCATATATTATAAGTGAATGATTCGGTTTTCATTGGCCACTGCTCTTTCCACTTCTAAACCAACTCAATATTTTCTGTACTATTCCTCTAACAAACCCATGCAAACCAGAAGATCAGGCACAATTGTGACTATTTTGGACTATATAATTCCGACGTGGCTAAACTAAGCCCTCACCCTCGTGTCGAAGCACCCAAACGGAAGTTGAAGAGGAGGGGGTAGAGGCAATCTCCTCGCTTGTTAGAAGGCAGAGAAAATGAAGATCTCAAAGAGGCCATAAGTGAAGGTAAGTCCAACCGCTACCACTAGTAGGGGAGAATGAGCCACTGGAGAAGCAGCTCTGACGGCGCATCTATAGCCAAGAGGAAAATCCACCTTGGAGGAGACTTCTTTGAATTCGGGGGACTGGACATTGAATAGGATCCCCTGAAAAAGCATGTTTCGGTCCCGGAACGGAGCAGGAGCAGTATCAACCAGTGCACGTATGTTCACCGTTGTGCACATAACTGGATGAACCTCGTCCGCGCATACGATGTAGCGAACTGCATAGAGGACGTTAGCTTCTTGCTCTTCGCTGAAGAGGGAACGAAGCACGACACCGCATGACGCGAGAGAGTAACCACGAAGTTCAACTCCAGAGGAGTGCACAGGGGTAAGCGCATTGCAGCGGAGGATGGCTGCTGATCGCCAGGTGATAAGTTGTACAACACCTTCAGGGAAAAGTCTAGCATGATAGACACTGAGCACGAAGCATGGCAATGATTTTATCAGAAGATAGAAAACTGTTCAGTTTGTACTTGTAATTCCAGGGAGGTCCGTCGTCGTAGCGGAAAAAGTGTAAGAAGAGTGGGCAATGAACAAGAAAGACAAGCACAGTTTCCAACGACGTTAACGGTGGGTAAGAGTGATAGAATAAACATATATATTCGTGCCTACTGTACAGTACACTGTGTTTGAAATGGGGATACCGTAGTCGTAGGAGAGCTGTAGGTCAGGGTGAAATGAGTATATATATAATATTTTTCGGTGTGTATGATTTGTCGGCACCGCCGAACAGCATACGCCCATTGAATACTTGGATCCACTCTGTGGCTCGGAAATCACACGTAAGAATCCAGGTTCAAATAAAAACATCTGAGTCTGTTCGCATCCAGTCATTCAGCTCCATCATCGACTTAGGCTAGACATATCACGTCAGCTCATGGTAAGTTGTTACTGTCCCTCTGCTAGATTTACATTTTCGAACCACAAGACCGCACCCCCACCTCCTTGACAACCAATAACGTTTTTTGCCTCTCATTCTTCTCCTCTCCTAAATACTTTTCCGACGTTGGACCTTTATACGGTCAACAAAATCCCCCCCTTTTTTTTCATAGACTTTCCTCATGTCCACACAGGTTTTTAGTCACGTTGTTCTGGTCAAATATGATATACAGGCTTCGTGGATCTTGCACCTCTCCCACTTTCCATAAAAATACATATCCAGTCTAATAATTGCAATAGTTTTATTTCAACCCCTCCCACCTGGTTTTGGTTTTGCATTGGAATAAAAGGTTTAAAATTTTCACTTGTACTGACCTCCATCTTGATATTCTGGCATGATTGTTATATAATCTTGCTGATAAAAAAAAAGGAAATATGACTCAACACGCAGAAGGCTTTGAATCTCCATAATTCAGTTGTAGGGTTCTAACATACTTCCTTGTATCGGTGTCATTTCAAAGACAATCCGTTTAATATTGCATGAACCCAGTACTACTGCCAAAAGACAGAACAGCGCCCAGTTTCCGCAACTCATGGCAAATGGACGGTATCGGCTCTTCGCCAGTTACTACAGAGTTCTTTGCATCGCTGACGGGGTCAAAATATCACCCTAGTATTTTCTCAAAGCGTCTTCAACGTCCAATAGCAACCACTATGAAGAGCACCGCTTTGATTCTGACGGCTGTCGTTTTGTCCTACATGGCGATGTACACAGAGGGCCTCGTTGGAGGTGAGGATACCTTTCCCTTGAAGATGATAACTTAATGATCAAAGTGACAATGGGCTACGGGCCATTGGCATATGGGGCAGACATTGAATGTTCCTGGAAGTCAGTGCAGATTTTTCACCTAACAATTGCACATTTCTCGGGCATTTCATCGGGAGTTTTTTTCACTCAGCATTACTTTCGGGAAATTTTCACTTCACCTTGCAACTTCTACTTCATTTAATGCCGTCAATTTCTCCTATTCTCTTGGAATAAACTGTCCCTCCACAAAATGTCGGGGGACCCTTCGAGGTCCTCCATGCAAGAGTATACCAGGTTTTGGTTAAGATTTAAGATTTGGGTTTATAATCTTGTATCGAGGCAGCACCTCCTTACATGACTAGCGAATTAATCCCCTGGTCAGTTGTAACCTGATGAAGACCTCGCCCGCACCACCCAGGTGCACGTTCGCTCACAGCCTACTACACCCACCTGGCAGCGCCAACCAGCGGCGCTGACTTCCGTTACCTCTCATGTACCACCCACTTTTTACCATGGGTAGCGTGAGACATCGTCACTAGGCTCACACCTCGGTGTAGCCAACCTATACATCGTGGGGGCTCAGTCCGATGAGCCGTATCCTTAACTCATAAGATGAATGGGCAATGGGTTGTCACTAAACTCTAACTAAAACTTCTAAAAATATAAGGGGGGAAGAAAAACAAATTTGTAGTGCTAATGTAAGATTTAATTCGCCGAATTTGTCGATATTTTTGCTGATATTTTTGTTGATTACTATATATATAATATATATATATATATATATATATATAATATATATATATATTATATATATAATATATATATATATATATATATATATAATATATATATATATTATATATATATATATATCTATATATATATATATAATATATCTAGGTGCTTATATTATTGTAGATATTACTTCGAACTGTAAATCTTACATTAGCACTACAAATCTGTTTTGTATGGACAGTGTCCACACTCGTCAGGTGCTTGTACACGAATAAGCAGGAATATCGGTGTTCAGGCGGTTTGATCGATCGGTAGTCACCCAACGGTGTTTCGCTGATCTAGGACTTGTGTTTACCTGGTCTCGCGAGCGGGGCGTGTGTACTTCAATAAAAACTTTCCCGAGTGCCTGCATGATGATCAGCTCCGATCCGATCTTTTGTTGAGGGTGCACTCTTGTGGTCGGAAAATCAGTAGAACTTCTCCGTTATGCATAAGTTACAACGCTTGGTTTGGTTACTGTACGGCTTCGCGTGTTTTACTATTTTTCCCATTTAATGTCATATCCCATGTCCATGTCTTTGAGCGACCAGAATATTTGCTAAGCTCCGTGTCATATCTTTTGTGTCCGTGTGTGAATGGACTCTTGTGGTTAGAGTATCGTGCTTTGAAATCCGTGGCGCATAGTCCGATGTGAGTTTCGGTTTCCTCGTCATCAGTCGTCACAGTTGCTTGGTAAATTACGTCCTCTTTCTTGCATTCAACCTGCTACCGGGCATTGATCTTTGTTCCTGCGTTGCATGGCTTTGTAGGGTGGTCTCTTTGTTTGTTGATGACTGATTTGTTGTGAGCGTCTATCATGTTGTTCACAATTGGGCATGCACCTGAACTGATTTTGACGGTGTTGCGATTGAAGATGTGGTGCAGTTTATTTTCAGGAGGGAATTCTTCGTCTAGGATTCTGAAACTGTTTACCTATATTGGTCTTACGCTCTTTGAGTACGGCGGGTTGAACCACGTGATGTTCCAGCTTCGGTTCTTTCCTCTCTTCGTTGCGCGGTTCTTTGCGGGTCTGTGTACTCCAGGATGAGGGTGTGGACACTTTTTGGTGAGTGGTTCCTGGTAGTAAGGTGCTGCTTCGTTGAACATGGTGGCGTTCGAAGATATTTTCCGACAGGCGGTCTGTTTATGGAGAGGGGGATGTTCTTGGTTATGTTAGGTGGGTGGTCTGAGTCGACGTGTATGTACTGCGCTGTTTTCCTCATTCGGCTTCACGTATGGCTTGTGTGTGCCGGAATTCAGGTCCAGCCGTTACTTCCAGAAGTCTACGACCTTTTTGTTGGCTTCGATTGTAATCTTGAGACCGTGTCGGTTGAAAATCTGGCTGATTGACTGCTTGGCCTTGTATCTATCTATCTATCTATCCGTTCAGCCTGATTTGGTGCAGTTGCAGAATGTTTCTCTTCTTCTGTGTCTCTCCTGGTCTGGTCACTTTCGAAATGAATATGTTCATTGCGTAGTTAAATCTCTCACTCGAAAACATTGTGTGCCCCCGAAAAAAAAACGGGAATGTATGAATGCTCGTAGGTCAGCAAGCATGAGGAGGTCTCCCTACAGCTTCTCATAAAATCCACCGACTTGAGTCCTACAGTGATTTACCTACCCGGTCCTTTTCGCATGGCACACGGGGTTTGACTAAGAATGAAATCGAGGGGTAACACGAAGGAGATATGATCACTAATGTGGGTCTCCGATGGGGAGGGGGGGGGGGGATGATATGGACCGATGGGGGACCCATGGGCCAGCAAAAACCATATAAATCATTGATAGGCCAGAAAACTGAGTGGATGCTGCACGGGTGCACGCCGCCGGTGAATTGCCCGTCAAGTTGGGATCGAGTTCTTTATACGTTGCAGAAGCCCACGTGGCATAGGCGTAACAATGCCGAGATGGTACCATTCAGCGACTCGACGGGCTGAGACAATGAAATGTGGATTTAGATAATCTATGGGACAGTAACCCCTGCCTACAGCACTAACGTCAAGGTTTGGGACAATTGTTCAGAGACAAACTCCATCCCCCCCCCCCACGATCAACCTGTATGTTAGTTCACGTTGAATATGACTTGGCTGAGCAACTGACATACATGGTGGAAACGTTGGTAGCTGAAGGGTATAATCATCCCAGATATCGTTCTCCTCAATCTTGGTAGAATTCGGAAAAAAGGGGCCCATAATGGCAGGTTAATTTTTCGATTGAGGAGATCGATATTGTTGAACGAACACCGAACCATTCCATCGTCATTAATGAGCTACTCGAACTGTAATATACATGATTCAATCCTCTCAAGACCAAATTTATAGAAGCATTCATGGAACTATATCGATCATTAAGTGAAATCGGTTACCATCGAAAAAGGAAAGGAATACATAGGCTAATGAGGTAAATAAGGAACCAGTTAATAAACAAAGCGTAGTTCAACTGACACAGGCTTACTGCCCAGAAAACATTCACCAAATGGCAAGGAAAACGTTTTTTAATAAACGTCTTCAAAGCTTCAAAGGTGAACACGATAATTAACAGCGTAAGTGGGACAAATCTGTGGCTTCATTGGATAATCCCGTCATGGAGTACAGCACGGGGAGTATGGACGTGTCGTAGGCCCAAGTCTCAAAAAACCCAAAACCGCAGTCGAAAATCAATTCATACCGCTACAAAAAAATGTGATGAAATACTAATGGCAATTATGTGGCGTCAGTTAGGCTTTGACGTGAATCCTACTGCTTGTTCATTTTTATCCAACGCATAATGTCGTGGCGCCAGTTGAGCTTTGCCTGAAATCCCCATTGCCTGTGCAAATATATTTCTGTGCGTAGCTCCTACACATCTCGGAATTTAGTCAAAATGTTGTATTTTGAATGGCACATTTGGCACACGAAAAAGCGCAAAACTGAATGAATGTGTAGCCAAAACGAGCCTCGATAGGCCTTAAGGCACAATTTCCGGCGGAATCGCCTGGTTTACTTTCACATCAGATGTCTCGTCCTCAGACAAAAGGACTGCACAGGCCTAATAGCAGGATTTCCCGCTGACCTCAAGTCATATGCCTTGGTTACCGTGGTTCAATCCCAGAAAAAGCTGGATGAAAGTCAGAGCAAACTTAGGTAACTTCCATAACGAACCCCATATAGCGGGATTTCAAACAATTTTAGGATGACTTTGTTGCATGACTGAATTAACAGAACGTTCGTCTGACTGTTCTGTATTATATATTTTTATATGTTTATGTCTATTTGGTACAACGGCCTTGGAGCTTGTTTTATCGTATTTGGCGCTTTGGACATGTTTAGTAATAATAATAAAATAATAATAATAATAATAATAATAATAATAATGACTTGCTTATAGCCCAAAGGAAAGGGGTACAGTTCTATTGTATAAATAACTATGCGTTGTCATGCTAATGCAAGAAAGCTTACTTTATCGCGTCAACCTACAACAGTTATGGAAACCATAATTTCTGCTATCTAGTGTATCTAGGAAACCCAGACCTCAGAACGTGTACTAGTGCAGGCATTCAAAGGAAGTTGCACTACATATGCTAGTGCCTATTTAGGGAGAAGTCTTATCTATTATCTATCATCTATCTATCTATCTATCTATCTATCTATCTATCTATGTAAATGTTGTTTAGTGTTTAATCGTTTGTTTGTGTTGTTTTGTCTGGCATTTCTGTCTTCTTAGAATTATTTATTAGTAGTTGGCAAAGTCAGTTTTTCAGAAGTCGTGTATATCCACGTGACCACCTTTTATATCCCTCCATTTCTTTCCGCGAGTAATAATAGTACATGAACGTCCCTCCATCCATTTCCTTATTTGTGTTATTTCTGCAGAGCGTGGTGGCGGATGGTGGCGGTGGTACGACCACTAGTTGCCGGGGGTGACGCCACAGCTGGTAGTGGGTCCTACCAGACAGCTTGCACGAGTAGGTTTGATTTGAAATAATTTTTCACAGGTCCGGGAAGCCCATATGAATATAACCATCCAATGAAACTGTTCATAGGCACTGCCGTTTTAGATCCCCATCTGGAAAACGATCGTTGAACTCTAGGATCCGACCACTTTTGCGGAACCTAGAGGGATAGAAGATTTCCATGCCCACGTGCCCTACTCAGAGTTGACTGACGGAACTCATTGCAAATATCCCGGACCAACCTCCCCCCTCCCCTTAGAACCAAGGTACATACAACATGAAGTGAAGACCGGGGCCTCGCCCAACGCAACTGCAAGTACGGTCAACTAAGGGGAATCGTCCGGTGACTGCTGGAATTCGAACTGGAACTGTGATGATTGCTCACAACGTCCATAATGCCAGATTTGCACAGTACCTCTCTGAGTGAATAGGTGCAAAATACTCGGAGGTTCGCCATGGTTGGTCAGGCTCGAAGGTTTAGACGGCAAGGCCACATTTCTGATGAATCGCTCTAATACTCCCCACACACCTGGTTGGAGCATCAGAGTACCGAGAGACGGGTGTTTATCCTATTGATCAGTCATACCTACCTCATAAAATCAGATCCTCTGTCGTTTGGGAGTGTCGTCCTACCTTAGCCCCCGTTTCCGTGTTTATTCGGTTGTTTGTTGGGGGTGTTTGTCTGGTATATAGGCCGATCTCCCCCCTTTGGGCAAACACTCAATCAGCAAACCTTCCCGGTGTGTGGAATGTTGAACGCTGACAATACAGTTCTCATGCAACAGAACGCATACGTTTTAAAAAAACAAAAAAAACCCCCACCCCTGTTTTTTGATATAGCACAGTAGGGGGTATAGCGGCTCCCCAGCATGCAGGCGGGGCAAGCGGGGGATCACAGTTGCTCTGTGGTGGGGGGGCGTAAGATAGAAGTCCCTGCGGTAGAGGGGAGGGGGTATAGTAGTCCCTGAGGGAGAGGAGAGGTCCTAGTAGTCCCGCTTAGGAGGGGAATAGGTAATGTGGGAGGGAAGGGGACCATATGGGATCCTCAAGATGAAGAGCGGGAGCACCGTTGGGAGCATGGGGTGGGGGGGTGCAGACAGCGGCAACGTGTGACTAAATGCGCTACGTGTAACATATATTGTGCCTTCAAAAGTATAACGGGAACGACAATATGCCGTAGTGAGTACTCGCCCAATATCCAACTTCTGGGACGGAAGGAGACCACCGTGTTATTAGTGTTTCAGTTGCCGGTTTTACAATTTCAAGAGGGACTAGCTGGACTAAGAGCATGTGATAAGGGGTTAAGTACGCCGGCAATAGGACCATGGTTTGTTGCAAACAGACGAGGGGTCCGTCACAAAAAAAAAATACCTCGAAGGTAACGAGGTCATCAGGTCAAAGGTGTCAAATGCGAACAAAAGAGTACGTGTATGTCTCATTTAGTTACGTCACTTCACTCCTCCACCGGAAGTAGTTCACCTAGACGAACAACTTTTCCAATTACACAATGATCTGCAGGTTCCGTTACCAAGTATAAAAAGGATTCACTTATGGTGACTTAAATGATCTTGAACCTGACTCCAAAAACAACGGGTTCTTCCTCACATATGTGCAAACCCACATCCAAATATGAACTTGATAGATACAATTCGTGAGTAGATATGCAGTGAATAAACTCGTTGGTGTTTGCATGTACCAGACCAAGCAAGTAAGCATGTCGAGCTGACACTGTTTTGGATTTGCCCCGCCGTGACCTTGAATGATCTTTGGACTGTGCCCGCTGAGAAACAATAGGGTCCATATAATCTTACAATGAGCCACCCCGTAACCTAATTTCAACTTGATACCTGCTTGCGTTCGTTAGATATCGTGCGCACAATGGTGTCATCAACACACATACACACACACAGCACACACACGCCCCACACACACACTAACACACCTACCCAAATACGCAACAAAAATGACGTTTAGATCCCTCTTTCTTCGTCGGTAGGATTAAAAGCACCCAGCTACATCTCTCTGTTTTTCCGACTCCCCCCCCTGTGTCTTTCCTTATAATCTAAACTGTTCCGACTCATATGTTCTGACGTCCTTCAGGCTAACCCTCCGCCGGCCTGAATTATACTACCTGGGGCAACCACCGTGCATGTTAAGCGTACACTGAAATTACCGAGACACATTGATAACCGCCGTTGGCATGATGGATATCGCTCTTTAATCTGCAATCGTTTCTTGAGAGCAGAATGAAAACCATTTCCCTTGAGTAAATACAAGAAATTCTGGACTGTTGAGACTTTCCAGAATTTTAAACTTGGTCTTCTATACATCTTTTCCCATACCAGTCTTAACCTGCCAAAAATTTCCAAATTTCCTCTCTATCTACCGTATGTACGCCCAGAACTCCTCCGCGAGTAACTTTGATCTGAATTTCGGTGAATCTTGTATGCATCCATAAACATCTATTAATTCTTCTTCTTTCTCCATTCAACTATTCCCATCTTAGACTATGCCGCTAAAGTAAGTTGAAGGAAAGAAAACACGGGAACAGACGAATAGTCAGCCTACTTCTTTGTTCGCAGATACAAGGCCAGGATTACCTCACTCCGCGCCTCTACGTTGTTCCAACTCCTGGCTGAACTTCATCATCTAGAACTTTTAAACGCCCCTATAGTCATGGAGGAAAACTGTTTGAAAGTCCACACATGCATGGATTTGGGTATGCTATTTGATTGTTTTTCGTTCGGTGTACTGGTTGGCGGGTATATCGGTTATGGAGACTATGTAACAGTGAGAGGATAATCCTTGCAATCAATGTACTCCCCCCGCATTGCAGTAAACAAATACACCCATGAGTGAAAACCTCACCGCTTTTACATCTCATTTGAGATTTTGACTCGCAAATGTCCGCGGTAAAGGGGCGACGTTTTGCCAAGACATCACGATAGGAAATCGTCCCAGTGCATGTCGATCATCGATATGATAAAATCGTCCATGATATTGACATGCGCAAAGTAAACTTATAAACATCGAGACGTTATTTTCGTCGTGACCAATCATCCAATGTTCCTTGGGTATGAGTGGAACGATTAATTGTCACTTCAATTGTGTCTCAGTTTAACGAAGATTTGATTTCCAGCTGGCTGGCAGGTTCGCATCTCATTTAACTGTAAGAGAGACTGGGTGTTGCCAAACTAGCTATTGTATCGGCGCTACTACTCGCACTTTAAAAATTTGGCCCCCCTGAGGGGACTAAGTTGCACACGTGAGGTGAGTCATGAAAGTAGTGAGCGCCTTATGGGAGCAGCCATCCCTGAGACACGGATGGGTGTCAACCTGGTATATACGTCTGGAGTGGACAGCAAGAATATGTGTACTATAAGCTTAACCCCACTGGGTCTCTGGACTTTCCCGCACAGTTACGCATAGGGTTTCATCATTTTAACAGTAATACAAAACAAGGCAGATGCATACTATTATTTCGAAAGGGACTTCAGCAATACCGAGGAAAAGATAGTTAAAGATGGGCGAAGGAAGGATAAGGTGGACCTATAACTATTTGTAATGTATGGGAATCCGCAGTTCGTTGCATGATATACCGTAGGTTCATAGAAGGGTAACTGCGCTTTTCATTCTTTTAAAATGATTTCCCGTGCCATGAATGTTTTCAATACCCAGAGATTGATAACGGTACCCCTTAGTATCGCTCTTTTAATATAAATAAACGAGAGTAGAGTCATCCAATTTACTTACAACATGGCCGCAGAGAAGAGTATTGTCGGAACACCGTATATTGAGTATTTTGTAATTTTTGTACAAATGACGTCTTGTGCCCGCTTCTGGTTGCCATTTTATTGATCGAGAAAGCCTGTCCCAGATCGCCTTAGATGCAGTTTGGTACTAGTATGTCACCAAAATGCACCACTCCGTTTGGGAAGTAACTTTACAATCTTGAAACCTAGTTTCACGGACATATTTTAAGCCGTTTCCAGGTGCGGGTCTGGGCCTGACAAGTGGGTATTCTAGGCAATAATTTTGAACTAAAATTGTCTGATAACGAATTCATTTACTGGCTATTTAGATACGAAGAGACAGAGTCGGTCGAGGCAGGAGGGGCCTTGTATGGTACGCGAGCCTAAATATTCACTTTATTAGGAGGAATGACTATAAAAGGATGAAATTATTGAGTATATCCGGTTCGTAGTCAGGTTTACTGATGTATACTGGCCTTAGTACCGATCATCAAACTCTAGCGACAGAGTTGGGTAGGTTTAATTTCATGATATGCTAAGTGAACCCTACTGATGATCTTCCTTAGATTCTGTCCCTACTTCTTTCTTACTACTTCTTATAAAGTCAAACAATAATCTTGTAATCTTGTAATAATTCCAGGGAACCCTTTCCCTCCAACCCACACCCCGTAGGGTCTTCAAATCTCTCATGTTCGTATCCCGTATGGTCGTTTGAATGTGTGCAAGGAAGCTTTTTTCCACGGATATTAAGGGTGGAACGCAACTTCCTAAGCTGGCTGTCAAATCTCCTTCAGTAAATTGCTTTGAGGCGCATAAAAACAGTGTATCCTTTGCGATGTTTTTTCCTTCTTTTTCCCCCTGCACCCGCCTGGCTATCCATGCTCTTGTTGAGGCCCAGCCAGTCATCCCGAGTAGAATAGAAGGAGAAGATGTAGTCATTTCATTGTTATTTTATTGCGATTTTCTTAACGGGCCTCCTAATAACCAGTTCGTCAGGAGTAGTGTGATAAAATCCTCACGACCTAAACGAACATAGCTTGTTTATTCAATTAGCCACCGGTGATTTGGTGTTCTCTTGATTAGTTACAAGCATCATGATTGCCCATTTTTTTCGGGACAGTTCATATAATAGTTTTTTCCATGATTAAAACAGGCTTTTTTAATTCGTAGAAATTGGGCATACAAAAGATCCATTTCTCCTAGATTGCATGTTCGTTAAATCCTGGAGGAGGGGGGGGATGCTTCCCCCACTATTTCGAGGTAGGTGGAATATTTGCAAATGTCCCCACCCCTGCACTTCTTGACATATGGGGGACATAAGTCGCATGCCTCTGGGTTTTCTGATATCTCCATTTGTCGCGGGAATCGAGCACTCGAGCATAGCAAGACGATTGCCCACATCTTCAAGTGCCCAATTTTTCTCATCGAATACCCGAGTTGAGTGGTGCGAAAATTTACTTGCGTGTGCTGTTGGTTTCGACTTTTCCTATTCTAACGGAAGTATGGAGGAGGATTTTTCACACAGCGTTTCCTGTAGAATATCTGTACCACTTCCAAAGTATAAGAACTCATTCAATAACTGACTCGATCAAAGCACATATGATTTTAAGTTGAATGGTATTATCTTCGAACGAGTTACCTTCAGTTATAGCCGACTCCCTCTGAACACATTTTAAAAACTTGATCAAACTGATTAACTGATAAACATTTACCGTACTTGACTTTAAAGATTAGAGTCCATATCCCCAAAGTAACAATCTGCAATGCGTCGAATCAATTAGGTGCGCCATTCTAGCCATGCCGGGGAAACTGGCAGACACCTACAATTCGTTCTTGTCTAGCAATCCTCGTTTATGGCTTGACATATGTAAAACTGCTCAAAAGTTGGTCAATCAAAGTCAATTTTAAAGACCATTGGAGTCTTTTCATTCCATCCATCCACCAAGTTTTACGGAACGTAGCGTCCCTTGCCTTGCCCTTAAACCAATCATCAGTGCCGGTTCTGCTGCCCCCCTCTCGTCAAATAGTCGTGAGTAACATCAACACGCTTTGCTCTATCTGAATGCTGTTTAAGACAAAGGCGCGGACACTCATGTTGTATGAATGATTGTGGGCAAATATGCTCCAGTGAACATATGGAGAAAATTTGATTTGGGACCCGATCCTGTTGCCCCCACCGATACTGGAATCCAACTGTCATTTTCCCGAACACCGCATGAACTAATGACAAGAGTTTTAGTCTACTTATAATTGTTATGACATTTAAAAGCAGACTGGCTTTGCCAGCCTGATTTGCTGCTCCTTTGATGAAAGCTACATGCAAAACGACAAACAACACGGCAGGTCGTGCGCATCATAAGCTGATTTACGTATTGGACGTTTGGGCACTATAGTATAGGAGGCGCGGAGGGGCGGGGCAGAACAATAGGTAGTTAAAATTTTGAGAAGAAATTTGAACGGTAACAAATCTGGAAAAAATGACACATTTTGATACTGACGTGGCTCGATTTTAAAAATCAGAAGACCCGACAAATGCACACATTTTCTATCACACATTGATTTCGAGAAAATTTTCAGATGCGTGCAACCTCTAACCTAATTTGAAGGGTCTATGGGCAGCGGACTACCTCTCAAAAATGCTGAGGTCTGGTAGTAATGAAAGGACACTATGAGAACTGTAGGAATGAACACTGAACAGTTTGAAAATTTATTGTAATTTTCAGTGATGTTGGCTCATAGAGCCTAACGCCTAGGGAAGTGCCATTTTTCCGCAATCCGAGGGGTCTGTGGGAACGATTTTTTTCTAGAATGCTACACGCCAACCAGAAATACTAATCATAATAATCATAATAAAAATGATTCACATAGAACGAAACTGGCTCACGATTGGCGTCGCAAGGCCCTCAGTGCCTTGCGCTGGAAGCTCCCTTGCACGCTTTCGCCCTGAGCCTGGCCGCTGGCTGCTTATCCGCTCGATGGGCTTTCGCCTGTTTCCCTAGTAATTGCACCAGTGGTCCTCATATGACGCGCCAGAATGCCTACCTGCTGAATTGAGGATGCGCTTGATTTCGCCATCCCTGCTCGGGATCAATATCGCCTTTCAGGCCCCTCAATCGGTTGCCCCAGATTGCCAACATGCACTGTATTTGCTATCGGATCTCAGTTAGCTCACTCACCTTTTTGAAGGGCCAAACTGCAGCTTTTCCTTGGGATTTTGAGAGTAATCCTGAGTCTAATGCACTAGCCACCGTGAACAGTTTTGTGAAGAACTGTTCGCTCCTGAAGACCCTGCGTTCATAAGCCCCCTCATACCCCGCCGTCTATGAGTACACGGTCAATTCCTTGACAGTACGATACCTTGGATTACCGCAGCGCCTCGCAATCGAATATTTGGAACGCAAGAACCATACATCCTGGCACAGTCAAGTAGCCGGAGACTGCTATCATCACAGCTGCCATATCCATAAAAAAAAAAGCGGGTCCAGTGCCGCCCAAACGCTGTCTCGTAGCCCCCTAGACTGACACCCAGTGGAAAACAAAAGCATTGAATCACGTCGAATGACGGGCGTTCTAAGTCGAAGTGGGAACAGCATCGCACTCCATGACTGAGTTGAGCGTAGAACGCTCTTTCCACTAAGTCATATCGCTTTTGTCCCGGTCAGATCGTGCAACTAACGACAATGATAAATACATCCCCATGTGTGGGTGATCCGCAGTGGTTCTACAGTGATATGTTCTTTGAATCGGTTTTACTACCTTTGTTACCAAGGAAACAAGGGGGATTGGCCCACAGCAACACCACCCCTTTTGTACGCTGACCATGTACGGCATACTAGTAATAGGTGGTAGCCAGTCTAGTGATACACTGACATATCACGAAGTAACTCGATGAATGAGACTGTTGTCTCATTTCATACGAAAATCGATTCGCGGACAAAGTCCTAAGCAGAGCCTTCCGAACTGTCGGAGACATGTTGTTGTGTCCCATGGTGTTCTGACTGCAAACCCACAGAGATGTGCCCACACCTCCAAAGTATCCAGGAAGAATATCAAGATGTTACTGCATGGTATCGATTCCACGTTTCCGGTGCCCTAGGAATTCGCATCTACTCCCCTGATACTGATGTTTTCGTGTCTGGCACTAATGGATATTCCAGTGCGCCTCGAGAAGAAAAAAAAACAAAAAATCCTGTGTGACTGGACCTGTAAAGGACGAAAAAGGGTCATCCAAAACTGGATCCACTCGGAATGACAGCTCGGGAATTCGGCGAGATCCGCCTTTTCTGCTATCGCCAAAAACGAACATAACTGGAATTGAATAATGTTGATGACAGTTGGTCCGATGTGAATGCCATAGTTTTCGATGTGTCACGCTTGCAATGTATGCAAAAAAGCTTGACTAACTTGCACATAATCTGTATGTTCGCTCCATCATGAGGACAACAGTTGTGCATGCATGTCAGGGTACGCAATGGGATTAGGAGGGGAGTGCAGAATGGAGGGATGACGATGTGATGTAGCAGATACCATCCCACTGTCCTGCAGATGATCAATTTTGATGGTAGGCGACGGAGTACACAAAACCTAGACAATTTGACAAGCTGCCGAAGCTGATCTAGTCCAGTTCCTCAGGGATGTAGGAATCACGATGTTCAACTCTGTATCCATTGAGGTGAGATCGCGAGTGAGGTAACATAACCATTGTCATGCCTGCCAAAACAATATTCCCTGAGCGTAAATTTGAAGAGGGTGTGGGAAAGAAAGACAGACTGAACATTCAAATAAATAGGAAAACAGTATGGTTGTTTAAAAACAAGATGTTACGAACGGCGTCCCCATGTTTGCGCCGAACAGCTCATTTGCCCGGCAACCAGGTAATCACCTTTCTTATACACACGCCCTTACTACATTTATGCATTATTTAAAGTTACGGCAGCGAAGAGCACTGGATTAATTATCGTTCCTGATGTCATCTTGGGCTCCTTGGTTTATTTTGAGAGCGCCCCTACTCCATATGTACGCTTGAATCATTTGGAAACATTCTCGTGTTTTTTGCTCCTCGAAAACTCCTGTCATCATCATTGTTGTGCTTAGTCATATCACAAGATTGTTGTCGTTTTCGCCATTAATTTTGGCAGCCATTTTG
This sequence comes from Sclerodactyla briareus, assembly GCA_026419785.1. NCBI lineage: Eukaryota > Metazoa > Echinodermata > Holothuroidea > Dendrochirotida > Sclerodactylidae > Sclerodactyla > Sclerodactyla briareus. The sequence goes on from JAODTK010005863.1 coordinate 57,352, forward strand.
AACTCCACCCGCACGCATCAACAACCCGCAGACACATGATCTTCATATACGAACATCCTACTACATTTAATGCATCACGGAAAATTACGGCAGTGATTTTAAAAAGCAATATACTGGTAAACTGGATTCATTACGCGTTCTGAGTCATTATTTTGAAGTTCGCCCCTAACCCACATATAACGGTGAAATACGGATTTCATATTACTCCCCTCTGTCGTTTTTCCCCTCTATATGGTTGCGCCACTGACAACAAATGTCCGTTTTCCATGTTCTGTAATATCTGGTCACTTCTAGATAGGTGGCCTAATTTCACCCCGAAAGGCACACAGGATTCCCTTCTTCCGCGACTAATAGCTGTTTATCATGTCACGCTGACGCTATATTGCCCTATTTTAACTATGTAAGATCATTGCCTATTAATTTGATGACATTATATACCCAGGACACTTCGTTATTTGGATGGAACTATTTATGACCACTCGTGTAAGTGAATTTTTATATTTTGCCTGTTTAATATGTAACAGCTTGGCAGAGTAACTACCATAGGATGGTAATCCAAATTCCATCACTGACATCCAATTCGTGCCATAGTATTGACCAATATGTAAAAATATCTGAAATACTCTATCATTCCTGTTAGGTTAACATTGTGAATGAGAAAACAATGCGATGCCTCATCTGCACAATGGCTTTACCATGTACATTACATATAGGGGTAAACCTAAGAGAACACAGTAATAAGAAATACTTATTCTAGTCAGAAACCCTTTTACAGGAATATACCACGGTTGTCAGCTTCCCATTCAATTTTCCCAGCGTAGGGTCCTTCGACCTATGTACCATCTCTTCAATGTCAGAACGGAGCCGTGGATTGTGTTGATGGATGGCTTGAAAGCAAGTTAGTTCCATCTGGAATTTGTTCTGGCCAAATGAACCTTGAAAGCATCTGGTAATAACGAACAGGTCGATAACTAGAGACAGTGGCTAATGATATCGTGAGTGAGGGGAACTAGTCACTCCGTACGGTTACTATGAGAGCCACCAGCTTGTTAACTGGTTTGTACGTTTTTTGTTCGAAACGCGAACTGTGAGTTGCGAATCAGGCCTTATTCCCTGCAGTGTAGGCAAGGCAAGTGTTGAAGAACGGCGCACACATGGTTGATCGACGATATGCTTTACAAACGAGCGAGCGGCTTTACGCTTAAACCAGCTTCATAATGTTACAAGCTTTGTATGGATCCCTAACTGAAAGGCTATATTCTAAACAGGGACGAAAGAAGAAATTTATAGGCAGTAGTAAACTCTAGTTTATATCACAGTCGTGAAAGATTTGAAGATGTCTATGAATCAACCCGAGAAACGTTGGAGGTTTTACGAGCAATGTTGTTGATATGCGATGCCCAAGAGAGATTACTCGTGTTGTGACACCAAGATATGGATGTTCTTTCACCAGGCCGGGAGAAGTGTTATCAAATGGACATTATTCGGTGTATAACTCTCTTTCCATTGGTAATAAGCACAGGACTTGGCACTTTGCGTTGGGATCGATCTTACAACATTTGCTCATGATGAAAATTCATCCAGTCTTGTTAGATCATGGGTACCAAACTGTCACTGATGCAACGATAGATATACGAAAATGTTGTCATCAGCAAACATTGTATGGTCGAATTTATTATGGTAGAATTATTGCCGGGCAGGAAGATATTGAGATATATATTGAGAGAGATTATATTGAGAAAAGCCATGGTCTAAGAAACTGTTCCATGAGGTACACCCGACAGACGACCCAAGGGGTGGACGATTTAACATCATCGATAACAACACACTGGGTACGGTGATTCAAGAAAACCTTATCCAGGTGAGCATTCGGCCAGAATTGGCATAGTGTTGGCTTGCGAAGCTTTGCTGAAATCTGTAATCCCTACATCAGTTTGAGCTTAACAGTTCAAGCTTCCAGCCAAATCGTTGATGGTCATGGCCAATTGAGTTCACAGGAGCCTGATTTTTCCGAGAAAAACCATGTTGAACTTCGTTCAAAGCTGATTGACGATCCCAAATAATTCATAGGATGGTGGTGGATAATGTGTTCCAGATAACTTAAATGGAATAGAGGTGAGCGAAACAGGCCTGTAATTCCCAGGGTCTGTTGGACTTCACTTTTTGAAAAGAGGTGTTACCACAGCTTGTGTCCAATTAGGAGCAACTGTCTCGAGTTGATTGACTTGATAGATGGTTGTAATATGGAGCGATGTTTGACACATTGTCAGAAATATGTGAATACGTCTGGCCCACAGGATCATTCACTTGAATTGGCTTGAGTTGGCTGCCAAACCCTATTCTGAGGAGATTGATCAGATTATGGACTGACACACGCAGGGGTGGGTGAAGACGGCATCGAATCAGTATTCTTTTTGTGAATACGGAACATAAATATTCATTGTGCCAGTGGCTTCCCATAGCAGAGATGACGCTAAGTTTTTCCTGATGAGAGTGTTTTTGCGGGACTGGTAATTACGTCAGATTACAATTTAAATTCCAAAAAAGTTGTATGTTTAGTGTCAGACTGCTGCAAATAATGTACGAAGTACAATCTTGTAATCAATCTGATGCTTCTATCCATATCTATGCCGAAACTTCCTGAATGCTGATGGTGTGATCTGGATTTAATGTCGCTTTGCTTTGTTATGAAGGACGTTGCTTTTCCTTACTTGACGACCCCGTAAAACCGTTAAATAGCGTCAATTTATGGGTTAGGAAAAATCTGGATGAAGTCAGTCAGTAAAATCTACAGTTTCCCCATGCCATGTTGGAAGAGATGTTCTTAGGACAGAATCACACTAATGGGCGGCGAGCACGGGGGGGGGGGGAAACATCCCCCTCCCCCAATATTTTGCGGAACGGTGAAAAAAAGTCCTATAATCATATGTACAGTACGGCCAAAACAAAAAGTCAAACTCAAACAATTCGCGCCTGCGCGCGCTGTATCCTATCGTTTCCGTTAAATGACTGTATAATACAGTAGACAATTGTATATATTAACTATGTCAGATTCTGGCAAAATATGATTTTCTCCATACGTGTCATCCCAAGGGTGGCTGAACATATGGTAGGCACAAGGGAATTTGGTTTGGGGACATGATTCATGTTGAGCCCCCCCCCTTCCCCACTGCAACATGCTGGAATCCAACTGCCATTTTTTAAGGCATCGGTTTGACAAGACGTGCGGTTTTGTTTTACGTGCTTCTCTACCTACATGAGCCCTTCACTTTGTGACATAGATCCATTGCAAACAATGAATAGTTGATACTGTGGAGTTTGATGTTAACCAAGGGCTAAACTGGAACTTAGACCGCAGTCCTGAAGCAAACAATAACAAAATGTTACCTAGATAGCTACTGGTTATACCGTCCAATATTCCCTGAGTCCTTGTACAGGCCAGTCAATTTCTTGTTGTTAGGATCGTTGATCCTGCTACGACATGGGTACATAGTAGACGACTGGTCATGTAGGTCTGTATTATTATATTCCAGTCTTCCTGATAGTTTCACGAGAGCCATAGTTCAACTATATCAGCACTGTTTTGAAACTCCTAGTCCTAAAGGGTGGCCTAAACTAAAAAGTGTTTAATTCCAACTATTTTAACTCCTGGTTCAGTCTATATGTACTGCCACAGAACCGTATTTCATGGTCCGGAAAAACACATTGTGCCTCTCCTTAGATGATAAGTCCCAGATAGAGACGTAGGGATCAGTTTGTCGTGTTTATGTCCGTGAGTGTGTGTGTATGTGTGTTTGTGTGTAAGACTACATTAGCAGGTAAACAGCGCTTCCTCGGAAGGGAAAAACTTTGATTTGAAAACTTTTAGATTCAGAGCTGGTTTTAAATTGCAAGTCACCTTTTATTCGACCTTTGAGATCGAGGGGTTGGAACTAAACTAATGCCTTGAGGAAACAACGAACACTAGCTCTGACGGCAAAACAGACGAGACTCGGGATTCGAGAACCCATTGCAGCTACAAATTTGTAATAATACAGCAGTATATTAAAAGGACGCTATGTGCCGGTGAGAACTCAGAGAAAATTGTAATAAACTTGGACATAAGCTCAGCTTCATTAGATCGTCACTGTGGAGATAGGCTGTTTTACATATACGATGCATGATTCGAATTCGTCGAGCAATTGACGAGACTCACTTTCAGGTCGGTTGATCTCATATGGGAATACTGGAATGGTATGTTTGCACGTTACTCACCAGTAAAAAGGGTCATGTTAGCTTGGGTTGGGGGTTGAGGAGGCTCATTTTCCAAATCATTACTTTAGTGACCTGTGGCTTGACGCGCATCTTCTGACCTCTAAAATATAAGATTCTGCCAAAGCGTTCATGAGCTACAAGGGATGTTCGCTTCCTGAACCTCCACAGGGTTCCGGCCCTTCGAAAAGGGCTTAGAAAGTTGCCAAAACTTACCTAATTGAAAAAAACCTTCCAGTTCGCCTCTACTTGTTTTAGTATTTCATTCGCCTTTTTCATAGCAGAGAACTCTTACTCATATATGCTAGACCGCACCAATTGCATTTTAAACTTGTAGTTGCGAACCAGGAGGGAACTGGGGCACGTTGATCTGGGGTGTATTAAAACTACAAATTGTCTCGTGCGCTCTAACGCTAACCTATGGTGGACTGTCACCAAGGAAAACCTGGAAACAATATTGGCTTCAATACCTGCAGTGAGAGTACCAAACAATAGATGAACTTGAAAGGGGCAAACTTTCTTTGCCCCTTAGCTATATATATTTTTTCCTGCTGCTCCCTTGTCAGCCTTTTAATTTGGCCACATTGAACATCTTTCTTCTAAAAATCACGAAGATACGATGCACACCCTATGTAACCGTAACCATAATATTTCTTCTAACTTAGAATACCAAAATATATGACCACTCTGCTAAAATGGAGGCAACTAATATGTGATTGGTTGTCTGCCATTAGCTCCCATTACTATAGTGCCCTCGACATCAATATCAAATTGACCCTCCGTCATGAATCACAAAGTGGATGTCTCCTGGAGTTTGTTCATGGAGAGCGTCGTGCTCAACCCGATTCTGAAATCGTGTCAAAAATTGGCAAGATACGCACTGATACATCACATTTTTACTGTAATCTTGGGTGTAGTGTCCTGATGTGGCTTTTACTTCCCAGGACGTGAGTTGCATCAGTTTTGTACTTATCCGAACAACCCAGTGTAGGTTTCATTCATTCATTTTTCTGCAATTATCTTTTTGAAGAACTTGTCCTGATCGTCCTATGTCCTGAACTTTGCCCACAGGGGCAGTGCGCTACTATAATACTGGCGCTTCCTAAGCATGTAGAATCATGATTTCTTCCCTCTATATTCAACCAGTTGTTCCACATTGGTAGAGCGTCAACTTTTCAACCCGGGGGATCCGGGTTTGCATCTGGTCAGTTCATACTTAATCACTATGAAAATGGAACCTGTGTTGTTTGCACTTAATATTCGAGACAGGATCAAGAAAGAATGTAGGGTAGCATTTGCAAAAGCGGCTGACGGCGTCCAATAACCACCCACTCCTTCAGATTAAGTACTTCAAAAGAACATTGTATGGGTCCTTGTCTTGGAGAAGGTTTCGCTGCTGTCAATTGGTGCGGTTTCCAGGTCTGCCCCTCACCCGCTAACCTCGTGTATGTAGGGTCTTGTGTGTCCGCAAAGTTCAATCAAAAAAAAAAACATGTGATTTGTTTTACTGGTGTTTCATTAGAGCTAAAATGTGCATTTACTTGTGTTAGCTTTTTTTTCGTGGTTTGTTGTTTTGCATTATATCTGATTTTAATGCAAATCATATCCCCGTATGTAAGCAGGACAACCATTTCTGTCTCCTCCACGCGGTAAAACCCCTTTGATTGAACGGGTCGAAATTGTTGACATGCAATTCCCCACTTCCGTTTCCAGAGGGTATTCTTGTTTAGTGACTACGGGGTAAGTGGACTGTATACATTAACCGACCTTGCAGTTAGTATCAAAGACCTCATGGAGTTTTTTAAGAGTCGATCTATTCGTGTGTGCATGGGCTTATATCGATGGCCGGATACAGTAGCCTTATTCGTCTGGGAATAATTTGAGATTGGAAAGGAAGTCATGATTTCTATTCGTTCCATCTGTCCTTCTGAATGTGCTATTCGTCAACTGTGGTCGTTTAGTATATTACTCGTTGGCCTATATCCTAACGCCCACTCGGTTATCTACCTGGTCAACACGTGCTGTGTTTGTTGAACATATGCTGTCTCATCTGGATTGGGTTCTTACGTTTCTGTCAATTACAACATAATTGAAAACCTATACAGTTTGGGCACTGGGGAACTTCTTCCTAACACTCGTTCCTCAACGGTCTCGAGTGCAATTCATATGCGCATGTCTTTCTCGACAGAGATTCAGGGCCATTCGTCTAGTTACAAACACAACCATATTTTGTCTGCCGGACTGAGTGGATGGGAATAGGCGATTGGTCAACCAAATCCCAATACTCTGCATTAAGAGTGTAACGTGGGGAGCATCCTGCGATCCTCCTGCTACGGATCACACCGTATCCGTGCTGGCGTCGCTTGCATAACTGATAGAAACCTACAGTAAAACCAATATGTGACCGCCTATTCACTACATACTCTTGGAGTCTTTCGCCTCCTTTTATTGCTGCTCAGTTGATCTATAAAACTAGTCACTCTCGTGAAGATCAGCGCCTTCGTTTTATTGCTCATTGACAAGTTTATTGCTATATATGACTCGTGGAGGCCCTAATGACTTCTTCGTCAAACGCGGGACGAGTGTGTACTTCGATTCGATCGGCATACCTAGTCACAACAGTTTGTATTGAATGACTGATCAACTATTAGCGTCTGTGGCTCTGATTGATCAAACTGGATTGGCAGCGAGTCGACATACTTCCATTGGGCTATTCCGAATAGAAAAATGACAATATGCCCTCCATTTGACTCTCATTCCTTAGCTAGAGTAAACTGATATTGACATGGAAACACAAGAGCTACATTCGAAGAATGCATGCAGCAGATCAGAGTTCTTATCTATTCTATGTTGTCACCACAGTGAGGATATCGGTTCTACAGGATTGTAATTGGCTGGACCAGGGTGGTTAGATCCAAGTTCTACCACTAAATCCTTCACCTGTTCCGTTGGTGTCAGTTAAAGTTAGTGTGGGGTTTGGAGCTGGTCTTCCGCGTTTTCTGTTGCATTCAGGACTTGAATGCATGGACTTGCCCTTGCAGTTCGGCAAACTAGTTCGGAAAAGGGGAATTTCAGTCGATCATTCCCCACCCAGGATCGCGTATGTGTGTTCATCTTAACCTTGGATCTCGGTTAATTCTGTATGGTGTGGTCAATTGTGAGTTCGTCTAAATGATGATTTCGTAAATAGTCGATTCGTCTCCAATTCCGTTGCCAGTGTCAGTGGATTGACTGTTATATAGGAATATTGAAATGCATATCTAAATATATAGACTAGACTAGCAAATATAAGTTCCTAAGTACTTGTATTCCCTTAATGCCGTTCATTCATTCTTGCGTCTTCAGATACCTTATGTCTGTGAGCTTCAGTAACACTGTATCCTTATTTCCTCTGTCATGATGTTTGACCAAACTTAAGCTGCCACAAGCGCTGGGGCATTACTAGAGGAGTGGGGCCCTCGATGCTGATCTTGGTATCGTATGAATCTGTTCTTCGTAGCCACTTATATATTTGATCGCACTGAATTCTCTCTCCTCGATAATGTGAGCTGCCAGTGTTGTATGTAATTAGATTATAAGTTTAGTCTGTCCGTCTATTGTCCTGGGAGTGGTTGACTTCAGTTACTTGCGTAAATCTGCTATTTGTACACTATTGAGTGACTAAGCCATTCCTAATTCCCTCAGTTTTAGGTGATTACATCTGTCGACGCATGTAGCGAGTCCTTCCTCTCACTCGAGGAGAGAAACCTTGGGCATTATAGCGTGTATTATTAAACGTTTCACTCGTTTTGATGCGAAAGTACAACTATGCTTCAAATAATATAGTATATTTTATTAATAATATTATTCTTTTTTAAATTATAATTTATAATGGAATGTCTAGAGTCGAGTCGATGAAATGAGTATTTCTTTCACACAGCGACTTTTCTTTTGAGCTGAACAAACTGAGATCACCCGGAGGACATGGCATGCCAGCCTTCACAACAGTTGCAGCAGTGTGTCTTACTGTCTTATAAGTAAGTATGAATAACTTAGTCATAATAGCTGTTAGAACTCGATGATAGGTGCGTCGTTCAGAGTGGAGGCCTTCACAGCAGTGCTGGCTGCAAACATACAACACGATGGGACAATGGAAATATCAATGCATCGGGAATTGGTGCTACCTTAGTGCCTCTTAATAGGTGATCAGCGATAATCGTCTCCGAGTATCGCTAGTTAGCTGTAATCGGTGGCTCCCTGCTGTTGCCGTCCAACCACACTGGGAACTGGGGATGAATATCACTAGTCTGTAGGTTCTTCTTACGTGTATATGTTAACGGATAACGATTTTTAAAACCTGCACCCTGATTGAGTCATTATTTTATCTTTGCTTCTCTCGTAAGGTTCATAATTGGATAATCCTTTGAAATTTCAGGCACGGTCCAGTGCGAGTTGTTTTATTGCAATGGGTCGACAGAATATTTCGACTCGTAGCAGAGTGGAAGTGCTTTGGCTATACAACACGGACAGCGGAGGTGGTGTTGGTATTGGGACGGATCAAATGGACCGATTCTGGCGGCAACGAATCGGGAAGACTCAAACGTCCTGGATACGATATAAGCGATGGCAGGTGCTATGGTGATCGCCGACCTCCGATTGAGTTACGAGGTGGTTTTTATAAAATGTGACGATATGGACATCTTCACGCCACGTTTCGAAGGAACATCATATTTTATGTAAAAGGTAGATCTCTCGTAAACCAATATACCACTGAATATAATAAAATACATTTTATGGGGCTGTCTTGCTCTGCAAACTCATCTTACCTACACCTCCATTTCGATTCCTCTTTCGCCTTCATAAATCATCTATTTCCACCCGCAGAGTTTGTAGTTTAGCACCGCGCAGCGGCGAATTCTTGCACGTAAGGCCCCCAAAAAAAACAATTTATCTTGCAGTACTTCAACGGTCTTGCTAGTGATTCATGGGTCGCCGACGGGATTTGCGAACGGAATGTTAGCCCTTTTGCTGATGGTGTTGTGCTGTGTCCTCCTGTCCGTTAACTCGTCCACTGGCGACGGCAACGGGGTGTATTGTGCAAGAGTCTGGTTATTCCTTTTGACACTTTACAGTCCTAGGGGTTATGTTTATCCAGTAAACTACCTAGCCCTGAGCTTCACTATTCAAATCCCCAAACTACAATCCCTGGGATTAATCGATAACTACCATTTATGTTTCTCTTCTTCCAGTATGTTACACAGAACCGCGCGTTGAAGAATGTTCGAACATCGTCCAGTGAATGGTGTACTAGTCCTGGACGAAGTCACGGAGCCACTGCCCAGTCTGTCTGCTGGGAGAGCCGCCCCCAGCCATTCTGAAGTGGGATAGGCTACGTTTTCAGGGTCTCTCGCCCTCGTTTTTTTAAAACCAATACTCCATCAACGAAACTAACAGCTTGGTTACTACTGCGTAGTCATTTTGCAGTATTACCCGGGAGATTTCGCGCAAGAACTATTCCCTTGTACTTTTCCTTGGTGTCGTTGTAGAATCCACTGAACGGAAGTCGATCTACCTTAACGGTGGAAATTTAATCGAAGTGACGTTCAGAAACGAAAACAAAAAGTTCACGCATGGCAAAAGCCTACAATTGAAATGGCTTTTCGGGCCGGCGAAAGACCATGGCAAGTTTTTGCGACGATGGGAGTACACTTACCTACCCGCAACGTAACCGTGGAGGTTCTCCGGGACGTCCTACCCAGGGGACCTATTCGTGGACCGTGTTATTCTAAGACCGGTGCGATGTGACTGAAAATGGTACTTGAGAGTAGTAGACCATCCGTCAAGGATGACGGAATTATTAATGTGTGTTTCACCAACAATTCATTCGACGAACTATCGCACTGAAGTCGATGTCATTGGTGAGTATTCCTCTGAAAATTGAATTACTGTAAAGAAAGTATAAACAAACGTAACGTATCGTTTCGGATGCAGGCCTGCTTTACGGTGATGCCCCACCAATGTCTAGTTGAGGTGCCAGCGCAGAGCAAAGCAAAGTCTGAAGCCGACGGCTTAATATAATAATAATAATAATTGAATTATATAGGGCAAAATACGACAGTCTCTAAGCGCTTCAACAGTGCAATCAGAAACCAATACGAATAAACATATACAACCCAAATACAAACGAATAGGAAACACAGATTGAACTGTGCTAGTTAACCAGGTGTGTTTTTTTCAAGGCGAGATTTTGAAGACTTCAATGATGAGGAGTCACCGGATGTGGAATGAAGAATTGTCCATAGGGTGGGGGCGGCAACATAGAAATCTCCTACTTCCGTAATAGGATGTTGAAAGAGGGTCCACGATTACGAAGTTGCTGTTGTGAAGACGCAGGCCACCCTTGATGAATGTGACCGGTGGAATTAGGTTGGCAAATGTAAGTAGGGGCAGTCCATGAAATTCTTTATATGTCAGTAGGAGGACCTTGAAGTGAAGTGAGGCTAGTGATTTCTGCTGTCTCATCCTGACAATTTTCCACAAGGAAGACAACGGGTCTATCACACAAATAATATTGTACTTCCTATAAAGCTTCATACCAATGTCCGCTGAATCGGAACAGGAACACTTGATGGCAATGTTTTAGGACTTTTTTGAATCATGTTGACTTTCAGACCTTTGACCTTAAAAAAATCTCTAAAAAGTTGGGATCATGGAACTCACCTTCCAAGTATGTCTTGGTCTATACAGGCGTCGAGTTACCTCGTTCAGACGACCTCTGTTGACCTCAGGTACCTTTGACCTCACCCCAACATATCATTTCACTCATGTGGTGAACTCACATACCAATCTGTGGGTTCCCATTCCGCAAGATGCGAAACGAGCAAGGCGTCATCCACAGAACAACCCATGATGGCGGTTACCATCCATTTCGATCAAGATAGTTGAAATATCTAGGTTTCTAATTACAATGTTTTTGTATCATTATTATCTCCAATCAATCTCCGAAATGTTGGTTTCGAAATTCACTTGTGGCTCATCAGTAATTGTGGTTGGCAAAACTTCATGTAAACATCAGTCGAATGTATGTTTCATTGAAACGTTTGAATTGGAATTTGGTTTCGTCGTTAACGTACGTTTACGTTAGTCATGCGAATAAATGAAGGAATCGCCATTCCAATTTTAATTTCAGTTACCCCAAATCCTCTTCAGACCGTTATCACAGATTGTTGAGGACCACACGAGTTGGACAGTCTGTGGCAAATGAAGGAACGAGTGTGTGGATCTAGCATGGGGTCTAGACCTTTGAGCAAACCTTCTGTCGTCATAAGGGAAGCGGACGGGCCCCTTTTTACTCTACGACAACGCTACTAAACTACGAAATCGAGAAGACATCGGGTACATTTAGATTCCTCTTGGAGGTTAAATATGATATCAAAGAGTGCACAGCGCCCGTCAGTTATTTGCATCGCAACCGCAGGACATCAACGGACGTGTCTATCCCACCTGTCGGTGGCGATTTAATCACAGGTAAGTGATTAATACTATGTACTCATTCAGTGCCATGTACTATAATTGTTTAGAGGGAACTTCACAGATACTAACCCAATATGTGACCAGGGATAATATACAAAACCGGGGTGAAGGTGTTTACCGCGTTTGTTCCGAGGTGCGGGTTTCTTGAGGTCTCTAATATCACCGTGGTGGCCCTTGTGTACAGTGTTGTGTGCAGTCTTTACTATATGGGTATGGGCTTCATAAACTCTTTCACTAACTTAGGGGCATGATGCTAATATAAACTCCCGGGTGTCAATGTAAGATATGAAGATATAGGACCTAAAATATAAGAGAAAAGTCATGTGATATTCCACCAAATTGGTTGCAATGTCCTCGGAATTGTTTCGAAGATAAGCTATGTAGGAAGAATAGTATGAAGACACGTTTAGGTGTAGGACACGGTTCTTCCATGACACGTGGGCTGCCCCAGTCTCATAATCGCAGGATCTCGGCTATCCTGAGGAGCTATCCTCCTGCCACAGTCCTGACTCCCAAGCACCAATGCTCTATCTGACAACTTGTCTGATCGCGCGAGAATGTCATCTCTAGTTCGTGACAAGTCTTCCACTCGTTCCTGCCAACAGTTCTACAAAACGTTGGCGCTAGTAATCACTAAAGTGACGTGCAATTGTTTTCAAAATGCATTTTGTACTCGTGGTAATCGTGAGCCATTCTTGAACATATGTTTCGATAACATGGACAACCCTCGGATTATTTTTCTTAGTAACTTTCTAAACATAGCGTGGCATAGTTTTTTCTGCTTTGTTGGAAGCTCCATCGTTACTCCTCCTGACAAAGGGCATGTTTCCAAAAAAAGTATGTAGTCGAAGTGCGGCACTGCCGCACGTTGTATATAATGGGATAAATTGCTACTTAATCCAGAGGCTGAAGATTGGAGGATGTGGACCCCCTTCATATAGAACGAAATCCTCCACATACTAGCCTAGATTCATTCTTTGATACCACGTTATCCAGACAGATCATTTTACAAACACGATCAACCGCTTTGCTCGCGACTTGCAGTAAATTCTGATAATTGTGATATCGCATCATACACTTCAGTCAACATGGCTGGGCTTCTTCCAAATAATATTGGCTACAATATAGGGCACATGTCGTCAGGTCGCGAAAATTAAGTTGTACATTGTCGCTTACAATAGCGTCTCTATCATCTCAGTCGTTATTTCCGGTCCATACCTTAGAGTAACTGACAAATCCTTAACAATTTAATCTTGGCAACCCAAAGAAACATCGATTGGCACAATTATTAATTACAGCTGGTGCTTTAGTCAAAATGAAAGAACGAGAAGAATGCTTTTGAATGACGAGTCAAATGAGCGCATACGACACGATATTTGATGATTCCCCGTACACTTAGTGGACAAAAGTGTACATTTGTTCGAAAAAAGACCTTGCAGTGTGCTAATCAAACTGGTTACCTTCATAGCGTATTCCAGGCCCGTCGAGGTAAGATGGTATACCTTGCCAGACACACGGTTGATCCAGTAGGAAGCCAGACAATCAGTTGACGGTACGAGCCCCCTGTCAAGGTACAGACCTGGATACGATACTACCTTCACCAGGAATGAGATGAAAGCAATGCCTCTGTGGCGTTACCGCGATGTGAAGAGGTTTACCCCTCAGAAGTGGATAGAGGGCCTAGTCAAGGGTACAGCGTGGTCGCGAATCCTCAAGCACATCAACGCTCAGCCAAATATGCATCACATTCTAATATGGGAAGTATGCATACACAAACAGATAATTGCTCGGAGGTGCATGCACGGTGAGAACCAGGAACAGAACATGCATTGTACACCTTTGTGCGGAAGTAGACCACTGTTATTAGTAGTTATCAACCCATCAACCCGCACCAGGACCCAAGCCGACAGCCTGACACCTTTCAAATCTATTAAATCACTGTCTCCAGCAGTTTTCCAGTGCATTTATGAGTACATACCCTATCTCAGAGATACCCGGTATCGTCATTCGTGCGATCATTGAGGGGCAATTTATAATAATCATTTCACTGTAGCCTTGATTAGTTCTTCATTTATCAACTTTCCCATTTTATTTCTCAAGACGCCATACCGTCTGAAAGAAGTTTCCCTCTCTGCTCCAGCGTCTTGTGGCTGAGCTCATAGCGAGAACGCAACTTGTACATCTTCCCTTCAAGTCCTTGGTATTCCCCGGCCGGGATTCGAACCCCCAAGACTTCCCAAACCGATGCTCTACCCTACCGACTGTGTCCACTCCTGTATGCAGCAGGTTTTTCCGTGGTCCTGTCCAAGATCAGCTACTCTAATGAAGGTCCGTTTATAGTTTACAAGGATTGATTAAACTATTTTGACTTATGCATTATGAACGAGTCCTTCGATTCTCTCCACTGCATCACATTCGAAGGGGGAGGAGGAGGAGGACGACCTGGTCTGATAGTATTCTTAGTCTTTCTCATTGTGTTTGTTATCGTCGCATCGTGTTGTTCGTCAAGCGAGAATATGCAAGTATCTTCTCCAACAATGGTGTTTTCACATTGTTCTCTTCACCAGATTTTGACGTTATTTTATTCTCAAATTGTCGGACTTAATTCAAACTTCAGATTTCTGGTCATTTCTGGTCATTTTCATATCAATTCTTTGTTTGGTGGCATCTAGCCTACTTGCTGAACGGAAAAGTGTTAAACTAGTGCTCAATAGCATGTATTATCATTAATGATCATATTAGTCCGTGAAGTTAGATCGATAATCTTCCAGCAGAATGAAAATACCTCCAAAACTTCTCCATTATAATCTAGAGGAAGACATGGGAAGCGGAGCCTTTGGAACCTAAAAAGGTAAGAGGGATGAACATACGGGTAGTATTCACTGTTTGCATAATTGTGTATATTACAATTTAATTGTCCGTCTTGGATGTAACATGCACAAATACAATGCAACTCATGGTCATGACTTCAGCAGTGTTATAACGCAGTCCGACTTAAATCTAGCGGACGATTTAACTCCCACGTCAATTAATCGGCATTTGTGAATTCTTTTAACGATAGTTGTGTCCGCTTTTATTTGTATTAGGTCATAAATTCAGTCTCCATATTCCAAACATGTAACGTTCTAGTCATTTCATGGATTTTCAACCCAACAAAAACGTTTCAGTGACTCGAATCGAGTCGCGCAAGTCTATGGAAGTCATGCGTCAAGTCATACATTCATTGACGTCGTTACAAAAACAACACTGGAATTTAGTTTTTTGCGCAAGAATCTGAAGAGTTTTTCTGCTGGCGGGTTTATGTCAATGTCATGTCTTAATGTCTGCATAGCTGGATAAACATCGGCTAACAAACCCGGCGATCGAGCGACAATCGGGCTAGACAGAAGTTCTCCGACAGGCGAACATCAAGAATGACAGTTCAGACAGCCCAAATTTTTCGTGTGGCATGCGTTGATGAGAGGGAGGGATAAGAGTAATAGCTTTTTACCAACAGCTGTGATGTTAACCAGGTCCCCACTTAATCATCAATTCAATCACATGTAATATTCACTTTTGGCTGAATCTCATATATCAGCGAAAGTTGCAGTTTTCTAGCCGTCAATTAGATAGCTGTATCGGTGTAATAACGTCTTGTATCTTTATCTCTCGTGGTAGCCTTTTTAGTCTTTGTGCTGTTGAATATAGGAATCTGATTTTTCAGCTAGAAAAATACCCCCTTCTGTTCCCCTTCTCCTTCGAATGATGATGCAGTTTTTTTTTCTATCAGTCATACGTGGTGTATGTGTGTGCACGGTAAGTCCAGAAACCTCGGTCCTATCGAGCTGTAGTTTGTTTTTATCATCCCATTATCCCATTTGTTCTTATTCTAGTCACAGGTTATTAGACATGATCAAGGAATCATTAAGTAACTTTGGCTTTCCCACCTGAGACGCCCTTCTGAACGTCAACCTACATTTCAGAATTAGGTCCCCTTCAATTTTGGAAGTGCCTTTCACGATCCCTCCCTGAGTGACGGGGATCGATGAACCATAATCAATATCATAAACTTCGTTTTCTCAATATCGTTACTCTGGTGGATAACTTCCCCTGATGTGCAACGTGCTCTGTTGCACATGGGTTAGTGTTTGGAGCCGCTGCGTAGCCGCCAGGGAGACATTCCATTTTCCGATTTGGACGTTTCTTCTTTATGCTGAACATAAGTGAATGAGGGTGGGTGTTGGGGGTGTTTGGGGGCGGGGGGGGGGGGGGGGGGGGGGGGGGGGGGGGGGTCAACAACTCTGACTTCAGACAGGCTCCTCGTCCCTCACCTTTCCCACACCACCCTCAATCGGGCCCCGTTTTTGCAACTATAATTTATATTTGAAATCATAAACGAAATATAACAAATACGGTTGTAGCATAATGCGTTTGATGGCTCCACCAATTTAATGTTTTCTCTTGTAAATATAGGGATTCTGACGGGGAGTTATTCGAAATTTCAGCCATTTATTCGAAAATTGTGTTCCAAAAAGGTACATATTCATTGATATTACTGGGTGTACTTATTGTGTTAACCCTATATCATTTTCTATGCATTTGCTGGTTATGGGCGTAGGAAAATCATATTTTGAAATGTGTAAGTTTGGTTAATGGCAGCCAGAGCGAATAATATCGCATGGGCATATGAACATTTTACAACATAGCCTTCATCTTTAGACAGATGGAAAGCAATCGTGCAATATCTCCACAATATTGGTTTTGTTTTTCCATGTGTATAAACTGTTCGACCGATAATCGATAGTATTATATATCTCTTTCGCAGGCTCCGGATGCGCTTAAATCAATCGTCACTTTTGCCGCGAAACGAGGTTTTGGAACACATCGCAAACTATTGTTTTATTCTTTATGAACAAAACAGTTTTGGTAATTTGGTATATAACTAATGTACAAAGTCCAACTTCTTTACTGATACATCGTTAAGTTGGCACATGCGTCTTATAACATCGGAAAGCTCGCAGAATTTTGAGTTGGACATTATTTCATTAGTCACAGTAAATGCTTATAGAAATGGATTTTTGCACAAATATACGAGAAAAAAATGTCAATCTTTCCACCCGATATGTAATCCAAATTAGAGATTCTGCCAGACTTATTGAGGGCTACATGAATATATAGCAGTGAGGACGTTAGCAACCAACATTGCTGGCATTTATTTTATTTTTTTATTTATGATAGTGACGTGTGGCAGCAAGCATTGCGCTTTATGACGGTGAGGCCTTAGACGAATATGCAATATGCCGAATAAGGGTAAACAGTTCTTCTTTTATATTATTGTATGATCATAATTTTGTGACCGAATTTCTAGTCCTCTCGCCGCACCAATATGATTTTTCGGAGAATATTCTATAAGGGTTACATGTGATGAATCGAAAATGGAAGGAGAGACGAGCACTGCCTATATATTGTATAATAACATCACTGGCAATCGTATTTACCTAAGCCTGCCTCAGTTGTTTCAGGTAAAGTAATATGCTACTCTTGTGCAGTTGTCATGAGATTGGAGATGTTCCTCATGTTCAATGGTAGAACTGTTGAGGGCACAAGCCGTGTTGGTTACAGCAGGCGCTGCGTCGATAATGCAGTTTTGTTTGTGCTATCAAATTGTTGCCAAAGGAACACAAACTGTATCTAATGGCTGCAAATATTGACCATGATGAAGAATGTACAAGATGAGTTGTAATTGCTAGAAGCTTTTTTTTTTTTTTTTTTTTTTTTTAATCATCACTTGACGGCCAAAGGACCCTACCTATACGAGGCCCGGCAATGGTGTGGACCTGGATACTGCACGAATTGTCAGCGGAGTAACCTTCACCGCGTACACGGACAAGGCGATGCCTCTTTTGGGGTATTATGTGAAGGAGGGGGTACTAACACGCCGACGGCAACTAATTCACAGATTGGCCTACCCCACATTTTGCCTGCCTATACCTAATGCTGAGCGCAAGCGAGAAGGCAACAGGTCCCATTTTTAAAAGTCTTTGGTTATGACCGACCGGATTCGATCCCCGGGTCCTACCGGGTGGAAAGCGGAACGCTCTCCCAACTGTGCTAACCACTCGGAAAGCTAGAACAACTAGAGGAAGCGTTAAACAGAACAGGCGGTCACCCTGGTATTGTACCATTATATCCAAGCTTGTTGGCATGTTACCAAAATATGTGTACAGATAACGGCGATATTGTCATTTATTGTTCCCACAGCTGAAGTTACCTATTTCAGTTTTGACTTTTTCTTATCGAGGGCAAACTGTGAGAAGGTGAGTAAACACTTTTTATAACAGTCAAGACATTACCTCCTGGCCATGATAGGGAGGAATACGTCTTTTGTTCGTAGTTTGTGCGATTTATTGTTCTTGCAGTTTGTCTGGAACCCGGGATCCCTGAAAATCAAATTTTGATTATGGTATTGTTCAATGTGACATTCCCTAACAGAAAGGTTTCTCCCCCGAATGAAAAACCCAACTAGCATTCCATCTCGATTAGATTTTGAGCACGAAAGATAAGACCTAGTTCTTTGCCTAACTATGACATATTGTTTCCCAGCTCTACAAGATTACAATCAAACGTCTTAGCTCTGACGATGAGGTTTGCAATGACAAGCACTTGAGACCTTAGTATGCAACCTTTCTAGAATTGTCAGGATTTCACAAAATGTGTACCCCAACCTAGGTGTCTGCCATCTATGTGACATATGCCTTCATCGACTGAACACCAGTATGGCTACTGTAATTTTGTCACGGTGTAGTTATCTCCATGTTAGCAATATCCATGTCACACTCCCATTGGGCAAGAACCGCAAGAGGTTCAATCGTACTAACATCGAATTGGCTTTCTGGAGCTCATATCGTCAATTCTTTGCACTTGGCGATATCGAAATTCCCCTCAGCACGATGATTACTTGTTTGAATAAAATAGGTTTCTGTACTCTCAGTGGCACTTACGATCTGATCAGGAGCAACAATTTTGGACTCATTCACCGATAATCCAGTATCAGTGAGAGTGAAACTGTGGTGATTTAGTCGGATCTTTTATCATATCTTCTCTCAATAATTGAATAATTGAGAAAGTTCAAATAATTTTCTTTTGGGGGGGGGGTCGCGATGTTAAAATCCAGGGCAAATGGGTGATATAGGGGTCTATACTCCGTCATACGTGAATTTTCGACGGATTGGAATTTTCACCCTAGATGAAAGTCACCTCTGGGCTAGAAGTTAACGATATGCAAACTTCTAGCATTTATCGGTCAGCAATTTTGTGTGTGAAAAACACCAAATTTGCCCCATGTTTTAAGCAAATATGTGACATTTTCTCAGCATTTTGAAATGTTACCTATAAACCGACTTTCAGATCAAACCTTGATAGCGTGGCAATCGTTGCCATAAAATATTTTATTATTTGTTAGAAGTTACCCAAATGTTTTAGTATGAGGCGCTCAAGCGTAGATCGGATTTCCGTGTAATTATTGGTGTCCTCTTACACGTGAAGTATTATTCTACTTTTCACTAGAAATATTTTCCATCAGAGGGCTGATAGACACAGTGTTACAGTAGTTTATTTTCCAAACAACAAAAATATGTCAATTTCGGTTTTGCCTTTGCCTTTGGTGTCTCCATGAAAAATTTACTGTGATATTTTGCTGTCAGGATAGAACTATTTCTTTCATCCATATTTTTGCACCATTCTGAGCTGAAAAGAGCAAATCGGCATGGCGTTCAAAACAACAGTTTACGAAAATTTAATTTACCCCTTTTGAATTCGAACTATTTTGTACAATACTTTGTGTGTCCCCATTTACACGTGAAATTTGGTCAACTTCATTTTTAAAATCTCCCTCAAAAATAGCTAGAAACTGTATTACTTGGGCAATCACCTAAATTTTTAGTTTCCATAGTGCCCAAATGATCTGTAGAATATCTAGTAATACTCTTATACACATACCATGGAAATACAGAAACCTGCTTTGTTTCACACACGTGTAAATGGGACACACGGTGTACCGTTTACACTTGGAACAACTATACTTCTCATTTGGGGGGTGGGTCATTCTGAGGATGTATGTTTAGCAATGTTATGTTCTAAACCACTTGCTATCAATTTCAGAAACCTGAGGATTTGGAAAAATCATAAATTTGCACCATGGTGCCCAATTCTTTATTTTCATCAACAAAATTGGTAGCTATTGTGATGCCCCATGTCATTCTATATAAACGGTTGCGTTTGGGCCCACAAAATGTTCGTGCAGCGATGAATCATCGAACCAGACTTGGTCACAATGTTCACTGGGGTTCATTCCGAAGGAGGTATGTATATGGCATAATGTTCTAAACACACATTGTCTGACTAGCATTTACGAAACTTGATAGAATCGGAAACAATAATATTTGAGCAACCATAAGGCCCGAATCTTTATTTCAGGGAAGGCCACATTGTACCTCTCGTTTATAACCCTCCTTCCACACTATGTTTGACTGACGAAATCCTGCGTATCAGATACCACCACTTTGTAGATATGATGCTGTTAGTATAGTTTTAAAACTGTTTAAGAGAATGAGTTGAAAACTCCAATTTTTCGCTCCTACTACTCTAAACATGACGTCGGTTATGTATATAACATGTTACAAACCATATACCACCATACAACTTCCATTCACATTTAGAAGAAGCTGGACCGCGTTTATTGATAGCTGCTCCTATGTTGCCAAAGACTAACACGCAATTACTGCCTTGCACTAAAAAGAAAAAGAAAAAGAAAAAACTAGTAAGGACTAAAAAAAGATGAAACTTCTTTCTTCTGACTTCTTCTCCTCTTAACTCGTAAATGATATTATTTAAAATTACTGTGGTTTTTATCTGCTATCCACAAAAAAATGTTCCGTTGCGTATTAGTTCGTATGGCCTGTGACTGAATGCAGCAAGCAAGTAAAAGCGAGTAGCAAATTTTGCCTTCATTCGCGGACGTCGCTGAAAGCACTCGAGCCATTATACCTCTTCAACAATTGTTGTGGAACATTTAGAAAACAATATGAACAAAAATGATCGCAAGGTTAGTGACAGTTTCACAATTAAAGTTAGCAACTAATGTATGTACTTACATGTTCTACATTAAGCGATAATGTTGCGACATGTCGATGCCGATGCATCCCATGTCATTAGCGACGTGATGCAGTTATCACACATTTTTCGCCCTCGATGACGGGCGCCGCGGATGAAGGTCCCGCATAATGAAGAAGGGAGGAAGAAGAATCCCGTTGATGATGGAAGTCAAATGAAGAGGGAATCCTCGAACCATCCTAAGTCAGAAGGGTAAGTGAAAGCTGTCGAAAAATTCTAATCACTTTACTCGCAACCTAAACCCCAAGGGCCAAAGTGAATGGGGAAACCCGGATGGCTACAAATGCGTCGCTTATCATGACTGAGTAGCCTAAGTACACCTAAGTGTCAATTTGTGTAACCCAGCCTCAATCTCCACTGAGCTCATCTTCCTGACATCTAATGTTATGACCTGGTAATTGAAATGTCCCAAACCCTTTGGTTTAACAGGACTGCAATATAAGCGATGCACTTTTTAACTTTACCACTCACTTGTGCAGTTTTTGTGCCGCACCTACGCTAGTTCGATCCGCATAATTGTCGTGCCGGAGGTGGCCACCTTCGCCAGTTTGAAAATGTCGGGTGACGCAACGAAAATCAGCACGGAAGAAAGATAAGAGCGGTTCCTGGAGAGGGGAGAGAAGCTGCGAGAGGTGAGTTAGAGCAGACCTGGAAACACAGAGGCTAACATGGGTGAGGGGCGGAACGCGTTGTCTGGGTTGACGAAGAAACGGCCCCATCGAATTCCCCCTCGCTGACAGGGTGTCCGTTGGTAAGAGACAACCAGAAAACAAGACGTGTTCTAAAGCTAAGTGTTCTATATTCTATCTATCTGCCCGCGGGCTCGGCGGAAATCGGTTGCTGCACCGATCTAACTCGTGGATCCCTTCGTCTACTAATCATTAACGCTACAGACAACAAATATCTACCACATGCGACTCTCGCGATCTCGCATCTATTTGTTTTGGGGCCCTTCGCGTGTTCGCTTCAGTGGATATTTCCTAGCAGCCAAAATATCAAATACAGTGAAAAGATGTCTGTCTACTTTCCTAATTCAATATTCGCACGGTCACACTCCGGCAGTACCCCGCGGCAATATGCATGCAATGCTCAGATGGCACTGCACACGGCGACCTGCGTTATTATTCATTATTACCTCAGGCAATCATTGTAGATTTCACTGATTTGGCTACTCTATTTCGTGATGAAACAGTCATTGCGAATTTTCGGGTTCCCCCTTCCCCACCCCCCCCCCCCCACACACACACCATACACATCCATCACCACAGGGAACGGCCGGTAGAGAGAGATAAAATATTTCAAAACTCACGCAAAGGATACTTGAATGAGAGGTGTTGTAAACGCTGACAAATGCCAGCGAATGCAAGGGAACGATGAATGAAAAACGCTACTTGGAAACGATTTCAAGGCGGAAATCCCAAAGCCAAGACTCGAAACGAGCTTGACGACTAGCATGGCAGAAGAGGAGGGCATGGGGTCGGTAGGTTGAATAGATGAAATAGATACGGGATGTTTCACTGAGAGAAATTCATCTCTGGGTTTGAGTAGGACGACCAGCTGGGATCGCCTTCACTTTCGACCAGGGCCAGGCGCGAGGTCCAGTCAAACTGGACCACTACGCCCGAAGTATATTAGTTGACGATAGGGGATCAGCTTCGGGTTATACATAATTTTTGGTATTTGGGAAAGGCCGTATATCATGTAATATCTATATTGAGGATTGAAATTCTGGTATCAAAATACCAATTTTGTCAATATGATACTGTAGCCATTGTCGGGATGCAAGTGACTCCATGTGTATCCCACTTGCACACAATTTTGAGTCAGGCGCTGACCAGGGGTTGTCATGTACATAATGGTCGCAAAATCGCGCAGGAGTGCGCGTGGGAAGTCTTGATGGCACAAAGGAAGTATGGTATTTGGTGGCCTGATAATCCTCCATGTGCTAGATAATACTCCCATCAGTTAGTCTAAGAGGCAACACCGAGAGTAGGCCCTTTCATCAAACAAACACACCTAAAAGTTCTGTAGATAGTTGTCCGCGATCACTTCGTATCGGTCAGAATTGTGTCTATAGACCTTTTCGCTGGTCCGAAAGTATGGATATAGCATGGCCGTCGAGATGAATGATATAATGGGTTGTTTTACTTTCTCCAAGAGTTACAGTGTAAACAAATCAAAAGTCCTGAGAAAAAAGGAAAATAATCTGAGAAGAAGAAGTGCTCATGTACACCGACTGGGATCCGGCTCCCCGCCCCCCCCCCCCCCCCCCCCCCCCCCAGTCAACAAAAAGAGGCTGCGATCTGATCCGCGGCGTAAAGGCTGTCTGACAGAATGCGCTTTGGTTCCGTCCCAAAATCCCATACTGATATGGGAAAAAAAATTGATAGATTGTGTCCCTCCCCACAGTTCCGTGCCCCCTAATCTGCCTATAGTGACACCTTTCAGAAAACTTGACTGCACCATTGCATCGTACTAGAATAGGCATGACGTATTGCAGTCTCTACATAGGATTAGGACTGCACCTTTCCATTTTTATCAAAAAGCACTGGGGAGCATGACGTTTTTTCGTAAAGGTCAACCCCCCCCTTCCAGTTGTTCAGGTTGCTGCTTGAGGATGCCCATGGTCTCCGTTGAACCATTTCCGCGAGGCGGCGAGACCCTCGCACGTCATGTGCACGGGGAGATTCCTCCGGCAGCACGTGGGATCGTTAAGTCCTGAGCCATCGTAGATCGTATCCTTCGAGGCCCGCGAGTGAGGAGACCCGAGGAATTCAGGAAGAGTTGTCATGTGGCGGACCGGCTGGGTCCGTTTGATGTACCAGCGTAAGGCTCGGGCTGGGCTCCAACGCTGATCGATAGCGTCGTGATGGGACGCTAGAAGATCTCCTGCGGTGGTGAAGGTAACGACGTTGTGAAGGTAAAACGACTGGTTATTCGCGGGAATCGGCTGGCCCGACAGCAGGCGTATGCAGTCTGGTCGTGGCGGAGAAAATATGGTCGTTGTGAGGGGTGGAGGTTCATGCCGGCCGACGGAGGAGGCCGCCACCAAAAATACCGGTTGTGTGTTAGCAGCCAAGTACGTCGACCAAACGGGCATCGTAGAGCGCTCGCGAGTCCCGTCAGTAAGTCGGTTAAGTCTTGTGAAGAAATGTCCTGCTAACCAGTTGTGGAAAGGAGACGATGGTCTCGAGGGCTGTCCTTCCACGGAACCCACGAAGGTGTCGCGGAAATGCGGAGCGACGCTTGATTCCCCCTAACTAATCGGTTGGGAAATTAACTAAGGAGGATACCCACGAACAAGGTATATATAACAAATTAGGTTCTCGCCTTGGGAAAGGATGTACGGGGTCTGGAGTGGCATTGTTCGTCTCCGTCTGAAAGAAACAAAAAACGTCAGTTATTTTCAATGTGCCGGACAGTCGTCATTACCTGTAACACCCTATGCCTGATTAGCACAGGGCCGAGGATGGCGGGTGAGGAGCATCACGACGTCGAGGAAGAAGAATGACAGTCCTGAGGAGCCTCCTTCCGTCCGGGAAAACACAAGAAGAAAGGACAGTCCCGGGAGAAGCATCCATCCGTCAGGTGCATTACATGAAAGTAGCAGGTGACTTCCACCGCTGCAGCTCCGATATGTCGTCGACGAAGATGCCCCGGAAACCAGCCTCGAGTGCGTGGACCCGGACGTGGAGGGTGGATAGTTGTATGATCCCATGGCGAGAGCGTGTTCCGGTACCCTGAGTAAAAGGACTGCGAAGGAGAATGGCTAGTTGATCTAGGCCCTCAGGTGACGGGTCCGTTAGATATCACCCAAAGGCCCGTACGGGACACCAAACTTTATCCTACGGGACTGGGTTTGAGTAAGGATGATTTCTTTGGGTGTGAACGAGGTATACTGGTTTTTTGCGAGGCGAGACGAGCACCAGATGGGTCGAATTTGATGTGGCCCAGCTTCATGGTAAGAGCATGGAGGCAGCCTCTTCGGCGAGCTGAATCTCTGCCGCCGCTAGAAAAAGAGTCCTTGGGTGAGGAAATCAAGAGAGGATTCCGCCATCGGTTTTTTGGTTCGTAGGGTGCCGTCGCTAAAGAAGCCAGAACGTCTTTGACCGACCAGGACGCGCGTCAAACGCTTGGGTGGAGGGAGCACGGTGAAAGCGCCACGTATAACTTAGCGAATGACGTGGTTGGTACCACTGTAAGAACATTCGAAGAAGCCCCTAACTCGCTTTCCTTGCTCACGAGAGTGGAAATGAGGAAGGAAGCCACTTGGTCTACGGAGGTCGTCGCAGGGTTGAACAAACGTGACGTGACACCACTTGGTAAACCTGGCCAGGCGGGAATCGTACGTGAGAACTGTTGGGGGCGGCGAACTTCTGCCGGAACTTTACAAAACCTGAACCGAAAGCCGCCTCCTGTAGAGACGATATGGAAGCGTAACGAAGCTGGACGAGGCTGAGTTGCCTCGCGTCCTGAGTACCTGTGGTCGTTCTCATCTGGGCTGTCTGGTGGTTTCCGTAATCACTCTGGTTCTCGTGCTTGCCATACGACGAGGCGCCGCTTTCGCCTCAGTGACCGTCCTAGGTAGTGGTGCAAGGTACTCCTGAAGCACATTTGTGGCTATCTCCATTGTAAGAGGGAGTGTCTGAGCCCCTGTGGAGGTCGTCGTCGACGGAAACTGGTGCAGTTATCCGGCGTGAAGGAGATCGTCGTTCCGGCGAACATCGATGATGGTCGAATGAATCGGCTTCCGCAAAGGTAGGGTTTGGTTGTCCATAACAAGAAACCCTTTTGGACATCGGGGGGGGGCGACGAAAAACCTTCTTTGAAGAGCGTCTCGCATGAACCCGCCCCACAACCCGTGAGTGTGGTTTTTTGAAGAATCAATGTGCGCACGCCCATTCGTTGAGACCGCGCCGAGACTGCGGTTGGTTGGTTGACACCGCGGTCACTTCGGCCAACACCTCTCTGAAGTGGTTGGCGGACCCCGAACGCCCGGTTTTGACGGACCGGCCCGGTCTCGCGTTATCCTTCGTGTTTCTCATTCTCCCCTAACCCCGGTGGGAGGGCCGTTAGGGTAGCACCCATAGGAGCGGTTGTCCTCCGCGGCGCTGGTGAAGTCGGCGGCTGGAGAACCCTGCCCCGTCGTTCCGCGGCCTGCGGTTCTTCACGCTCCCTCCCCTCCAGAGTCCGTCCAGTTGAACCATTTGGAATCCTTGTCGTAGGATCGGTCTGTCGGTTGAGTCGCGCCGTTGGTCTGAGTCTGACTAAAGGTGGACCACTAGAGAGCGAGAGCCCTGTCGTGAAGTGGGGCGTGAATTTAAAGGAGTATCGTTGCGGGAACAGCCGCTCGATGACTGGGCCCCTCAGAAAGCTGGCAAACGCCGAGAACGGCAGAGCCTTTACTTTGTGCCTTCCGCTTTGAGCAGTCCCCGAACTTTCCCCCGAAGATATCGTCGCCGAGGAGAGGAGCTTTCGGAGTGCTGACGTAAATGGACTGGGAGGCCGCACGGGCGTTCTCGATAACTGTCCCCCGGCGTTCCTGGATGTGATGACCAATATCGGAAGCTGCCGTCAAAGTTCGACGAGCCACCGGTCCAAGAGTGAAATAATGCCGCCAACGTCTCGCTGAGATACATATCGGGCGTCGGGGCGGAGCGATTTAAACCTCCGCCCTAGAGGAGCGACGATGCGAACTTGGAGTCCCGTCTCGCTGAAACGCGCGATGCCCGTAAGGGAGAGGTGTAGGTAGCGGAGGTTAGGGTCCTTGAACTGGTCCTTCCCTGTCAAAAGGTTCAGGTCCTCAGGCGACCAGAGTCTGTTCTGACGGGGGAGTCGCCAAAAGATTGTGGCCCAATTATGGTAATCGAATTGGAGGGTGAGTCTCGATCTGGAGGCCGACTGTGCGGGAGTGGACTGATCGTAGCGATATACGGCGGAAGACCGTTGCAGCTCTTCAAAGCCTCAGTGGTATCGAAGTTCCCAGTAGAGGCTCATCCTATTCGGGGGCCGGAGCTTCGGAGAAATGTGCCGGTGAGGGCAGGCGTCCGAGGATCGGCCCGGGAAGGATTCTCTGTAGACGCAGGCGGGATGCCCACGGAGCAGCGGCTGAGCTCGCACCCCCCGCTCGCGGCACTCCACTGCCTGAGGCGGGCTGGTCGCGAAGTACCGGTTTACCCCTCCCCTCACGGCAGCCCCGGACTCCCTCTGTCCTTTCATGGCAGGTAAACAGAAACAAAAAAAAAAAAAAAAAAAAAAAAAAACAAAAAAATGCTCGCCGCTTACGATTCATCGGCCGGCTGTGCCAGCCGATAAAACAAAATCCCAGTTCACCAAGCGGACGTTGGAGCCGGATCTTCATCAGCTGGCGATCCAGCTTATGCTGTATCCACTGAGCGGTCTCACGCCAGACGGGGGCTCCCCCACGATTCGAGAAAGCGCATGGAGCCGGGGAGCGCGAAATTTCGAACATTTCGTACACTTACTCACCGTTAATGTGCGCAAAGAGAAGAAACAAGGAAGAGATGCATGGAGTTAGGTGGAAAACTCCCCTGACGTTCTCGCGGGGGCCATCGGAAACGCTCCAGTTCTACAAAAAGCACAGAAGACCCATATTCCAGTAAAAACCAAAAATTTCTCGGGAAAAACCTACTCTCTTACTATGATCTCTCTGTTTTTGTTTTCGCCGTTTAGCGTCACGCCGACGGAAGGAGAAGGGTTACCCGATGGGAGAGAAGGCCGCTCGACTCAACGCTAGGGAAAACAAATCCGAAGAGAGGGGAACACCACCCCGGATGGGGCGCGGACTAAGGCCCAAGGGGGACAAGGCCTAAGAAGGAAGGTTTGAAGCAGGTAATCGACGTACCCGCGACAAAAGGCCACGCTAATACAGTGTAGAAGGCCGTCATCGAGGACAACCAAAACACCGGGGGTTATATGACAAGTGCACTCTAAAAGCCTCTCAACAAAACTTCAGGGGGAAAGGATGAGAAGGAGGGATTCTAGAGGCGAATCCCGACGCCAGATTAAGCAGATGCTTTACATCTCGGTGGCGGTCAATAGAAACTGGTCAAGTGGGGTTGCCAGTGACAGCTTTTGTTTTCCGACAGATTGGGGGCTAGGAAATGTGACTATGGTGTACAGGTAATGACAACTGTGGTGAATACTTGTTTCCCCTCCTGAAACAGCAGAAGGAGGAACGACGCGATCTTGCTGTTTGGGCATCCACGGGATCACACCCGTTTTAGTGGCACACAGTCGGAAGCTCAGGAGGCGTGCTTCGTACGTAGCATCCGTGGATTCCCGGCGGGCAGATGCTGCAACCCCAGTAGGGCCGTTGGGAAGCCGTTTGCCTACAGGCGGCAGCGGACAGTTTCCAGGCCGAAAGGTGGACGTTCTGCTCTCCGTGATAACGTATTTCTGGCCCGCCTCCTGCGTGAGAGAAGGAGGATCGTCTGGAAGCCGAAGCGGTAGATCGGCTGTGGCGACGACGGCGAAAACACGCACCGGTGTAGCGGAGGCGCGACCTATGGCAAGGTCGAGAGTAGCGCCTGAGTACTGGATGGATTGCGATGGTCGCAGGGAAGACTTTCACGAATTCCGCCCCCAACGCGGCGACTACCAACCAGTCGTCGATGTAGGCGAAGACTGTCACCCCTTCCTGACGGGGAAAGGCGAAAATCGACACCATCCTCATGAGAACTCGAGGCGCCGCCGAAAACGCACTGCATCAAGGACGAAGATCCCGTCTGACCTGGGTGGCTCTAACAGACGTGCAGGCCAACTGGTCGAAGACTCGTCTGGCTAGCGGCCCCATGAGTGAGACCACACTTCCGGTATCCCTCTCATGCGACACCACCGTCCTCCTTCGCCTCCTGGAAAGCCTTGACTTCGGCCACCAGGAGAAAAGTCGATGCGTAGCGGAGACTGATCCGTGCGGCGTTGTCGATGTCCCGCAAAACTCGTCTGGGCGAGCACTCGGCACCGGTTGAAAATCCCCTTATCCGTGAAGCTCATGTGCCCGAGGGGAGGCGCTCTTTGTCATGCTGGAGCGGAACGCTGCCGCCGAACGAGAAGATCCTTCCACGCCCGTCGCAACCGATTCATACTGAGTGAAACACTCTCCGTCCACCGGCATGGAAGGGCGTCCTCCACTGTAGTCGCGTTCAGGGACAGACGCAACGGCCGAAGCTGAGTTGTAACCGGCGGGATGAGAACCTCAGACCCCAACAGTCGAAACAGGCGAACAGCCGAAACGAGTCTACCACCTTCCCAAAGGCTAATTGAGTGATGGTAGTGCCGAGTAGCGGTTCCCCCTCGGCATCCTCCTGCTCTACACTTCTAGGAACGGAGCCGACAGAAGACGGTCAATGAAAGTCGGAACTGTTCAGATCCTATCCCCCCCCCCCCTCCGCTGAGAAAGTGATGGTGAGGATTGTATGGCTCTCTTCCCCCTGCGTGCGCGGAGCGATAACGGCGATGATCCTTCTTGCCGTGTCGCCGCTTCTCTTCCTTGACTTGTAGTGCGGCAAATGGCCAGCCCGAAGACGCCTGTAACGGCCTGCCCGGGGACCGTGAAAACCCCGACCCGGCGCCGAGGCCGAAGACGATCCAAACGGATCTAGGCGTACTGGTCCCACTGCTTCCGGTTAGTAGTGTCCTCCACTTCCGAGACTCCGAGTTGTCGAGGTGGGGAATCTGACACCCTCGGAATCTCGTGCAGCCCGCTCCCGCCTGTCGCGTGTCGGCCTGGAGACACTGGCTACCGGTCGGGCCGAGGGTACTGCCGGGCGCTCCCGAACGGCCTGATCACTCCTGACGCTTCGGGCTCTGGGCCGCACGACGCCTCGGCGTACCGTGAGCGCTCCTGCGCCCCGAGCTCTCGACCCGCTCTTTGACCCTGGGGATTTTAAATTAAAAAAAACCGTTCACTGGCGGCTCCCTGGGGATCCACTCCCCGCGCCCGGGACCCATCGCGTTAACCGTCTGTCTACGTCGCTCGACGAGCAGGTGGCCTGACGCTCCTGCCGGCCGTGGTTTCCGTGGCTGGCTACCAGTCCGCCTCCGTCACCCTGTGTTCTTTACCACTGACACCCTTCGACGGCGACCTCTCCCCGTGGAAGACCTCCCCGAGCACGGCCCTCTGGTCCTTCCTTTTCTTTCACTCTGTCACCCCGTAACCAACGGCTCTTCCCTTGCAGGTACGGCCGAACTCACATTCACAACCGGTTGTCCGACGTACAGCTCCGGCACCGAGAGCGGCCTGATGTAGATCCCAGGTGGGAACGTGCCCGGAAATCTCTTGCAAGTCACACATCATTGCTTCGACGCACTGGGTCCATGTTATCTTCAAGCTGGTAACCCGCTATGAAAACAGGTACACTGTCCAGAGCCGGGGCTTACATCACCCCGGCCCTAACCCCCTGCCAACAATGTTGGCGCAAGAAAAACCTTATACTCTATCTCCCAAGCGTCACGCGCAAAACGAGGACACCGCCGAAAGTGATCCTACGAAAAAGGTAAAGAACCTAAAAGAGGAAAGGGAGGGGGGGGGGAAGGAGCTGAAAACCGGTACAAATAAACACCTGAACACGTCTTCCTGTACACAACTGAACTAGCGCGGGCGTGAATGGGCAAAGTCAAATACTAGGCCGAACAACAGGCCCTAACGCTAGGCCCTACACACAGACACGTTAATGCTAACAAGACCACGTGTAAGCCAGCGCCACGTTAGTTAATGCTCCAGCAAACTACACTTACGCGACGCAGCGAGCGTACAAGGCAGAGAACATCCCCAACATTCCAAATCGGAAGGCTACCCTTCAAAAGCTTCAAGCATGCCACGAAGAAATAAGAAGTTTGGTTAGCTCAATATTAGCGAAGTTAAAGAAATTGATATGTTTCGAAGCTCCAATGCTCGACCAACAACACATTGTTCCGGCAAAATGAGAAGGACGATGGGTTGCCAGACAGGTATATGTTGGGCGCTGTGAAATTACCAGATACTCGATATAGGTAATAGGGGCGGGTGTGGGGTTGATATGATGTAGTAAGAGGCCGTGAAATAGTTGACATGACGGAGACGTTACTAGTCCTGTGTGGACTGTCCCATTGATTAACGTGCAAGTAATCATTCGTAAATATGGGTGATGTTTTGCTCGAGTTAATATATGTGTTATCTCATTGTCTTATTCGGCCTTATCTGGTACTATGCCACAACAAAACTACTATGGTATCTCTGCGAAATACTCATTTATTTTAGGCATTTTTTTTTCAAATATATATTATAAGATTAATGCCTGGAGGTAGTAAATACTGTACCAACCACTAATCGCGGAAAAAGCCAGACTAGAACGAAACTAGCAAAATATCACTCATCTCCGGCCCCACCCTCGCTAATGGTTATATTGCCGAGTACTCGGGTTTGTGCTGCTATCTCACAAAGAAAATGTTCCGTAGGTCTGCGACTGAAAGGCACGAATTCGCCATATATTGGACAACGAAGCAAGCTATGTCGCTTTATTCGGCAGGTTGTCGTGAAGCACGGATAATTAAAAAAATCTTCAAAAACAATTGTTTGCAACTTTCGCAAAAAGTGAACATTATCCAATTTTTGCGAAAGTGTGTTATTGGACGTCTCACTGCAGTAACACGGATGTATTACTTGCAATAACAACTTAGTGGAAATGTCATGACATTTCGATGCCGATCACATCACACTTCTTCACAAACAAAATCGACCTAACTATCACCTTTTGACATTTTAAATTTGGAGAGAGAGAAGAAGAGAACTAATAAATTTCTACGGAGTACATATTTAGAAGATATAAAAGGTGCAAAATAGTTCAACAATAGTGGATTTGTTCATGCGTATACACTTTTCGACTAAAATCGAAAGAGCCAAGGACATATGTCATTGTTTATACCCATACAAACTTTATTTCAGAGTGAAAATGAGTGAACATGGATCAAACAATCTATCATTCTCTTTGCAGGCTCTGGATGTTTTTGAATCAATCGTAAACTTTGCCGCAACAAAAACGCGGTTGAAAACATTCACTACATTTGTGTGATTCGTCAGACGCAATTATTCTGTAATTGTTTAACGAATGTTAGAAAAGGTCGAAATTAGTAATGATAATTCGTTTACTGTGGGCACAGTGCTGTAATATTGGAAGCTTCTTGAAATTTGAGTGTTACGTTATTCATTAGTTGCAGTAAATGCCTAGGAAGTGTTGAATGGTGAATGTTGCACCCAATTTGCGAAAAACAGTCGTCAATATTTCCACCGATATTGTAATCTAATTGGGGATTCTGCTCATACTCATTGAGTGCATATCAATTATATAGCAGAGAGAAGTGAGCAACCAACCTTCCCTGAAATGCATTTTTTGTGTTTGTTGGTTCCTGATATTGGAATGGTTGCAGCAAACATGCGCTCTATGATCGGTAAGGCATTTAATATACGGATTTCACCCAGAGGAATTCATTTCTGGGCTTGGTCGGACGACGAACGACCAGCTGAGACGACTCATTTCCACCAGGCGCTAAATGCCAGTCTCAACTGGTATACGCCCGAAGAGCATAGTGACCGTAGGACTATCTAATCTATCATTATATATCTATCTATCGATCTATCTATAATCTATCTATTCTATCTATTCTATCTATCTATCTATATTATCTATCTATATATCTATCCCCAAATTCGCACAATGGTACTTGAAATGTATATACTCCCATAAATTTCACTTATTTTCTTCAAAGGCCATTGAGGGGGGGGGGGTTCAGAAATTGGGCCCACAGCCCAGTTTGGAGCCAAAGGGCCCATAGGTGAGATCCACAAAAGTTGTATCTCCTACAAATCAGTGCATCATGCTGATGTTCGGACCAGAATGATGGTCTTAATAGCACGACATCCAGGCGGGTGCCAGGGATTTAGGAACCAAGGCCCAGTGTGGGCCTGAGGGCCAATCGGTGGAATTACGCAAAATGTTCTCCTCTTACATGTTGGTGCACACCGTACTTGGCATCGGTCATAATGGTCTAACAGTCCGTAAATGCATCTCCTTCCACAAGTTCCATTGATCTTTATCTTTAAAGTGAAATGTAATGCTCCATGGTTAGTGGTTTATCAGGGGGGTGTGTTTGCGAAAATTCGGGCTGAAGGACCAAGTGAGCCCTGGGACCCATCATGTTGAATCATGCAAAAAATGCTTTAACCTTTTGAGCACAGGTCAGTGCTTGTTATCGGTCATAATGACGTCTAATAGCCGTACCTTCAGGGGTCTAAGCCTCGTTGGAATGAGGCACTAAGCGGCGGCCGAGTCATCATGTGCAATCACGCAAGATGCCTTCTTCCTCCACAGTGCTACAGTCCTGCAAAAGGTCATCGGATTTCTTGAAACTGTTCATAATATTCCTGTGGAGGTGCTCTTTTCACCTTGTTACAGATGTTGGATGCAATATCATATAGTGTTGTTTAGAATTGAACAGTAACATGATGATGAAAAGAAAGAAAACGTCATTCAACATAGATGTTGACCAAACGTTGCGGACCCAATGTTCATTGACTTTTAAGACATGTGAAGGTCAATGTCAGAGGTCATTAAATGGGCGCAACGCAATAGGCCACTGTATTGAAAATTACTCTTTGATGTGCCTAAGGGAGTAACATGCTCATCAACTACTAAGACATTTCGGCCATATGGAGATTCAAGATCAAAGATCAAGGGGCCATTGATGAAATGCCTTCTGGCCTCATGATCTGAACATTCAACACACAAACTGTACATTCATCTTAGACATTGTTGCCCAGTTTTGGCTACGGCAACGATTGGTGATCTTGTCAGGTTGAAACGCCATATATCATGTATATTTATGTTGATTGGTCGAGATACTGCGTATCAAGTTACCAAAAAATGTTATAGATCCAAATGCTGTTTAAGTTTCAGGAATGTTTAGCGAGCATTTGTTTTTTCGACTAGTTTAAACATGACATTAAGGTATGTATGCACATAATACAACCATACCAACTGTTTTCACATTTGGAAGAGGCTGGAGGCGCAACGGACCCGGAAATATCATGTTTGGAACAGGGTACAATAATACCTTGGGTGGGATGAATACCGCTAAATGGTGAGCAGAGCAGGTTTGAGAAAATTCAGGATGAAATATTTCGGCTAAATGCTTTTCTATATTGTAATATTCATGTGTATCACCCATCAGAATAAAAAACGCCTGATCCTGAGAGCAATGCTATCGCCAGGCAGGAGTCGCAGCACCACAGAGCAATTATGAACATTTTCAAAATTGTTTGCAAACACTTCGCGAAAGGTTTGTTTTTCTTTTTCCTTTTTTTCTGTGAGACAGTCCAACGGAAGTAGCACAATGTAGTATCACAAAACGGCGTTTAACGATAAGCGGCCGTAACCCAGCGTACAGTACGTGATAATGTTGTGACACGTTTTTCTTTCTTTAGAATGGGGGTCCCGCGGATAAAGAAGGATCGCGAGAAAAAGAATGTTCCGCGGAGAAAGAAGGTTCTCGTTAAGGAAGAAGTCGAAGGAAGGAAAGAAGGTCTCGTTGAGGAAGAAGAACAGATGGATGAAGAAACAAATCTATAATATTGTTGAAGTTGGTTGTTAGCAACCAAACCAAGCGAATGGGTTAGGGGAAACGTTGGGAAACCTCATGTTATACTACATTGAATGCAAGCTATATATATATATATATAGATATATTATATATATATATATATATATATATATAGATATAATATATAATATATATCTATTATAATTATATATATTATATATATATATAATATATAATATATATATATATATATATATGTTCAGAAAAATATAGCAATAGACTAGTGATAGAGTGCTTCATGGAGAAACAAGAGCATCTTACAAATATGAAACAAGGAACTAACAGTTTTTCATAGGTCTTTATTTTCACTACTACGTAGTTTCAAGAAGTTTCTGACGATTGCGCATGGTATGCATGCGTATGTATATATGTTCAGAAAATATGCAATAGATATTGATAGAGTGCTCAATGGAGAACCAGAAGGAATATTAATATAGAAACAGGAACTGAACAGTTTTGACTATATATCTAATATATATATATATATATATATATATAGATATATTATAAATAGATATATATATATATAGATCTATATATATATAATATATATATATAATATATATTATACTTCATCAGTAGACTCGATCATTTTTCGTTTACACCGCGTCTGCTTGCGTCTCGGTGGCTTTGCGGTGACAATGGCGACATAGGAATATAATCTCGGATCTTCTGTTGACCGAGGTCGTTTTCGAGAGTAGGTCGAGCTTCCTTACTGCGAGATTACAGCCTCCAGGCTTTGCATCGTAACGTGTCTGATTGTTGAGGATGTATCCAAGTGATTCGTGTAGTCTACCGGTGTCCTCTGTAAATACAAAATGTGCTTCGCCAGTTCTGGTCATTTTCATACCCCTGGGTTCTAAAGATTCCCATATGGTGTTAGTATTCTGGACTGAAGTAACCCCCCCAGCATAGACCAATGTGCTCTGTTGGGTATCCCCTTGTCTACTACTGCCCTATATACAACGGAGTCTTATATAATATATATATATATTATATTATATATATAATATATATAATATATATATATATATATATATATATATATATAGAATATATATATATATATATATGATATTATATATATATATATATTATATATATATATATAATATATATATATAGATATATATTATATATGTTACATTGTATATGAATATACACGCACAGTATTATTGCCCGACCACACATCGCGTTCGCGTTCGCCGGGTTAGACATTACACTAGCGGGTTAGGTTTATTAGTAGCCTAATTTGCCACGGGTCGCTCATACGGTACCCAAGGGAGCATATACCGCCTATTTACACAATCCGTATCCCACTCATATTTCTGATGTTTATCCTCTCCAGATGACGCTCTATCAAGAAATGATGTACAAACTACTCCCATTGACCACGGGTATGTATTCTGCTAAACAGTTTTATTGAAAATTGACCGTGATTGATAGTCCTGATCAAATGATCGTTAGCACCTTGTAGTTCATTGGGCAGTTGGAGTGGACACTCACCAATGTCAGCCCCGTTGAATTTCCAGTATGGCACCCACCTGGATATGTCTCTCGTTTATCCGTTCGTTGGGTAACACTTAATTGGACCCAATTCGAAGACTCATTATATCATGCATAGATGTCCAGGTTAAAGCACAGAGCAAAAGCAAAAAACAAGTCATACATTGGGTCGTAGAGTCTCGCGACAATAATATGTTAGTCTAATTCCAAGGGGCGAGGGGAACGCACTTTCAGAGAATTTAGAATATGCTCCCAATTTCTGAACCAAATGATTCGTTTGTCAGGAGGAAACAAACAACATCAATAAGTTATTCATTTACTCAATTGATGATTCGTTGACGCGAGCGAGAGATGTTCTTCTCTTCACTTATTAATTTTGGTTGATTCGTTTTACTCTATCGGAGATTGAAATTCTTTCAGATTTCCCAAGAAATACTTTGTTATACTCCAAGGAAAGTCCATCAAGAACAATATACGAACAGACGGTAATCATTGTTGACTGAACCACTTTGAGGAAGTACTATTCATTCGATACATGTCACCTTCTAATTGTGAATATCACTGCGATTAGGCAGCAGTGAAAGGGTGGTGTGGAAAATGATCAAGCCAAATTGCTAGGCCTAACATGGATCTCTCATGCGATTTCACTTACCGTGAACCGGATTGATTTCAGAACTTGTAACGCCCGGAAGTGTCATAACGTGTCCCTGTTACATTTATGTTTGGTTGACAGGACAGATTTTTTTTTTTTGAAGAATTTTCTCGATTTTCAAAATAAAAGTGTCAGGGTTTGAACATCAATCCACACAAAATAAATATGTACCCGTGTCGGCGACAAAGTGCCACAGAGAAAAAACGTTCGTGTTCTAGTACCACTCCCATATTGTCCGGTTATTTCATTACGTGATGAAGAGGGGCAGCCACCCAATACCGTGTGCTGACAACTGAAAATCACACATGTTTTTTTTTTGTTTTTTTGGTTCTCACAAGTTACACATCGCCCAATGGTTCATCGCTAATAGAAGGCTATTAATACAATACGATGACACTCCTGAACCTAAACTAGCTATGTCTTTTAAACGGATGACTGTTTTTGCTGCGGTTCCCCTTTTTTTATTCCTTGGCGAAGTCTGGGGAATCTATGCGGATGACAGTGTGTGTGTGTTTGTTTATGTGTGTGACGCCGGCTTGTGAACACAAAAACTCGACCCCACCTGAATGGAATAAAGCTCATACTTGGTATGTGGGTCCCCATAAGGCGTACATGATCATTGTGTTTGGGGCCAGTCGAAAAGGTCATGGGCAAAGTCTGGAAACCTTGTGAACGATAACATTACAGAACAGTTGGTCTGATCGGGTTCAAATTTTGGTTGTGTAGCTTTCTTATGGGGGAGTACAGGAACCCTATTGGTTGGTATAAGACGGGCCTCCGTGTGGGGGAATTGTGCTGGTGATAAAGCGGTTGCTCAAGAAGACGCGAAGGCCGGGAAGAAACATTGAGGGGTTTTTTTTTTTTGTTTTGTTGTGTTTGTTTTTTTAAAATTTGTGAAAATGGTCATGAGGTTTTTGGCCAATTTTCGCGTGTGAACATTTTACGGATAACTTGACCCACCGAATGGATGAAGCTCATTCTTGGTATGGTGTTTTCCCATGATGAGTACATGAAACCTACCGTTGTGGGGTTCAGATCAGAGGTCATCTGAGCTCACAAGGGTCAACGTCTGAAACTGTGAAAACGCATAAGTAACAGAATGCTGGTCTGATCGGGTTAATTGGTTGTGTAGCTTTCTTATGGGAGTACAGGGACCCGATTTTTTGATGGGGGTAGGTAAGGTAAACTTTGTTCGAAAATATGAAATTGTGAAAAAATCAATATTTTGGAATTTTCGCTTGTGAAAACCTGTAACCCGGCCCCACCTGGATGGGTGAAGCTCATAATTGGTATGTGTGTTCCCCGTGGATGTGTTAAGGAATCATGTTGTTATTGCGTTTCAGGTCAGAGGTCTCTGAATCACCAGAAAGTCGAAGTCTGAACCTTGTGAAGACAGATAGTCAGAATAGTTGTATGATGGGTTGGAAATTGGTTGGTAGCTTTCTGATGGAGAGAAGGGACCCTATTGTTTTGGGTGGAGGTGAATTCCGTTCAAAAATATCAAATTTGTGAAAAACCATTTATTTTGGGCAAGTTTCGCTTGGAAACATGGATGACGGCCCCACCTGGATGCTGAAGCTCATACTTGGTGTGTGTTCCCCATGATGTGTACATGAACCCTATTGGTTTGGGGTCAGGTCAGAAGCGTATCTGGAATCACCAGAAGTCGAAATTGAACCTTGTGAACGCGATGAGTGCAGAATGGTCGGTCTGATCGGGTTGTAATTTGGTATGCAGATTTCTTGTGGGGAGTACAAGAACCCCTGTGTTTCCAGTGTAGATCGGGGGTAATGGTTTTGGGAACAAAACGAAAATGTGAAAAGTGTATATTTGGGCCAATTTGAGCTTTGTGTGAACAAGATAGTTCGATCCTACCTGGATGGATCGAGCTCAAACTGGTTTATGGGGTTACCCACAAGGTGTACAGGTCCATATTGTCTGGTGGTCAGTCAAAGGTATGGGGAGGTCAACAGAGAAGTCTGAAACCTTGTGAACACGATACGTCCAGAATGGTTGTCTGATCAAGCTGAATGGTTAGTGCTTTCCTGTGGGAAGTACAGGAAACCTAATGTTTTTAATATAGGTACGGGGTGAATTTTAGTCAAATATAGAACATTTGTGAAAAGCCAATAGTTGGCCCTATTATGTGCGTGTGAACGCCCATAACTCGACCCCACCTGGAATGGATGAAGCTCATATGGGTATGTGCTTCCCGAATGATAGACATTGAAACACTATTGTGGGAGGTCTGAAATCCTTGAAAGTAGAGTGTAGCTATCATCACGAGTATTATAGGACCAGGCTTTCTGGGTTTTCATGGTGGTCATATGATGGTTGTTCCATTCATTGACTCACAGATTGATCATGGAAAGGAACCGTAGAAAGAACCAAGAGATGTGTCCAGTTATGAGCTGAAGTATGTCCGTCAGGATGAGTAGTGTTATTTCATTGCATTTATATTACAGTCGCATGCGCGGCGCACCAGGCATTGAAAAATGCGGACACTGTTCAGGGAGGGGAGGTAAGAAACGCAGAGAAATTCGGAGAGAGAAACTTATATCGTGAGCAGGCAAGGTCTGGGCAACCCACAAACAATTATTAACGATTTGGTAAGAGGGAGAATAGCAAATACCTCAGTACCAAAATGGACGACCAATCTATGAATATCTAATATAAATAAAACCAACAAGCTTATTAGAATACAAGAGCCCATAACTAAGTTAAGATGTTAAGTTAACAACATAAGTTTAAGATGTAGACCACCCACGCTATAATGGTAGATCAGAGTAACAACAACATAGCTCTTCATGGCAAGAAATGGTCAGCCTCTTTTACGTAGGTGTCCATGTAATAACATACATTACGTGCAACAATAGTAAACTTCAGTAAAATAATGGCCATTTAATCACATACTTGACATACTTAGTATGGTATGCAAAACGTGTAATATGGAACGAATTCAAATTACCCAATATAATTCAGTCGAAGCGATTCGTTGTTGCATCCTTGGTCTTTGTTTGAGCAGATGACTCTGGACAGAAGTGGGAGGAGAAAAATGAAAAGAGCTGTTGTGGAAAAATCGGTGGAGAACTCAACTACCATTTTAACAAATCTCGAAAAAGTTGAGAGAACACAATCCATGTGTATTGCAATTTTATTTTGACGGTTTAAGCAATCTATAGAGTATAGTGAATGTGTTGGTGTTCAGTTTGTAGCGCGATCTTTCAAAATTCATAATGTAAGAGATCTAGAATATCGCTTGTTCAAGTTGATATTTTGAACACCAGTGTGTGAACAAATAACAACAACCGTGAGTAATTGCAGTAATGTTTCCTGCTGCATTAGACCTGTTGTTCGCGAGAAGTACCAATAAGCAAAAACCAATACTACAATAATGTACTACCTGTAGAGTAAGGTATTGGCTGCCATAGCATCAGTAGCAATGCGCAAATATATATATTGTTCGTCAGATCGACAGCTCGATGGACTTTTTGATAGCTGCGGTCAGAGTGAACTTTACGACACAAAAGAAGATGTAAGTCTTTCCTTTGTGTAATGACCTCAAAAAAAAAGTGTTGTGTAGAGGGGGGGGGGGGGAGATTTGAAGCAGTTGTAATTTCTTTGAAAGTTTCAAATGTGGGAATACGAGCAATAGGTACGTGATATTCGGGCGTGAATAAAGTGAGAAGGAAAGGGAAAACACTAGCGTCTAATATTTTCAATATAAGTTTTGATGAAGAGTGCTAAATTTTTGTACCCCTAATTGTTTGGATGCGTAATATATACGATTCCGTTCGTTTCTGACAGGAGCTCTTGGAAGTTGTTGAACGATAGATGTGGAGAGACTTGAACAAGGAGTGAGTTGAAACGGAGACTATGCTATTTTCTTCAGTTTTCTGTTTCACTGGGGGCACATGGGCTTACTTTCTGAAAGAGTCATGTTTCAATAGTCATGTAACAACCTCGTAAATTGCACTAACAAAACTACAAACAGGTTCGTGCTTCGATGAATCTCGACCAGACTTAGTCACGGTCATGTTTATTGACCTGATGGGTTCATCATGACCACCTGAAGCCAGGCCAAAAGCATTAAAGGAGCAAAATGGGCCAATAAGTAGAAAACTGCTACTTCTCCTACAATTTTGGTGCACAGTGCTGAGTCAACTCGGACATATTGATGTTCTAACAGCTTTACCTTTGAGGTGTTTCAGGATTTTTTTTATCCCGGTCCATTCACTTGGGCCCGAGGACATCTATGAAATTTCACAAATGGGCTATGAACGGCATTCCTCCACACACGGTCGTCGAATTTAACAGTCCATTGGGTAGAAGGCTATTAACATGTTTTCGGGCAATTTGGTGTTCTACTAGGGCCCACTTTTTGGGCTCTAGGGCCCATTATATGAATAAACAGCAAATATTGTATCTCCCACAAATGTGGTCATAGTGCTGACAATCGGTCTGATGGTCTAACGGAGCCGTACGTCGAAGGGAGAGCGCCATTTGGGAGGGTGGTGGGATTTGGGCCCTAGGGCCTACTTTGGGCTCAAGGCCCATTATATGGAACCACCTAATCTCGTATCTCAACAAATTCTTTCCGCACAGTGCTGCATTCGTTCATAATGCTGGCCTGATGGCCGTAACTTCAGGGTACCCAGGATGTAGGACCCATGGCCCAGTGTGGGCACTGTGGCCCATCGTTTGGAATTTACACAAAATGCTCTCTTCTCGCTCTTACAAAGTTTGGTGCACCTAAGTTTTGGGGGCCCCTGGAAAGATACGGTCGTAATGAGGGTCCTAACAGCCATACCTTTCGGATGTTAATGGATGTTCGTTCCAAGGTTCCATTGAGCCCGAGTGGCCCATTTTTTTAATTTCACATAAATACTTGAAATAACATCTCCTCCCACAGCTTCAATGTATTTTCTTCGAAGTTACAGTTATGGTCCTTGGATATAGGCCAGGGAGGTGTTTCGGGAATATTGGGCCCAGGGCCCACTTTGGGCTCTTGGGCGATTATATGAATACCACACGTTGCTCCAACTCTTATACATTTTGGCACATGCTGACCTAACAATCGCAATAATGATGGTCCAACCGCCATAAAAACCTTTTTAGGTTATAAGGGAAATTTTTGGTCCAAGGTCCCACAGCATGAGACCCCATTTATGAAATTTCACATAAAAGTACTTGAGACTTTCTCATCCACAAGTCCCTATGGCGATTTAATTAGTTCAAACCAGCTATTCTGGTGGAGCTGTGTTATGCCCATGTCATTTTATCTATCTATCTAATCCATCCATCCATCTCTCTATCTATCTATCTATCTATTATCTATCTATCTTCTATCTATCTAGCTATCTATCCTTCTACTATCTATCTATCTATCTATCTATCCGTCCAGTCGGTT
Source organism: Sclerodactyla briareus (assembly GCA_026419785.1). NCBI lineage: Eukaryota > Metazoa > Echinodermata > Holothuroidea > Dendrochirotida > Sclerodactylidae > Sclerodactyla > Sclerodactyla briareus. The sequence continues at coordinate 99,489 of JAODTK010005863.1, forward strand.
CTACTTTTGTTTTTTCGCCCACCATATTCGTGCTTCAATGGATCTTGCCAAACTTGATCACAATTGTTTATTGACCGATGGGTCCTCGGTAAATGGCATTAGAGAGGCACAATGGGCATGGTGTGGAAAACTGCAAAACGCTACTTCTCCCGCAAAGTAGGATCGGATTACCATGATATGTGACAGCTATTCATTGACCTAGTCCGTGCTTATGAGTCCGTCAGGAATTGCATGTGGAAGGTCTTAAAAGGTGGTACTATGGCAATCTGTTCAAATTGTAGAACAATATGCGATTTGCATTTTTTGACCCTTAAAGCTCATAGCTTGATGGAATTGACCAGGCTGGAGATAATATTCATTGACTGCTGGGTGACACTTGACCACCCAAAGTCCGGTCAAAGGTCATCGAGGGAGCCTAATAGGCCATCCTCTCACAAATGAAGTTGTAACTTCATAATGCTCCTCGTCAGTGGCATTCAAAGGTTAGTTTAACGGAAATCAGGCACAACCTCCAATAACACATGATTACCAGTTCACTACACATTGATGGTTTTCTTCGGTTTTTGAGCTCTTGAACCATTGGTTCTCTTAGCAGTCTAATACAGCCCCGCAAGCTTTATAATGTTGTGAACGAATAAGTGCCATATCTTGTTGAACTTTTTATTATCGATATAAGTAGGCTATCGTCCTTGTTACCGCTGTCCATATAGGTGGTAATCCATCCAGAGTTCCAGGGAGGCGGGGATGGTAAAAGTCGCGATCATCAACGGTCTTCGGTCTGTGGTCTTCGGGCGTCCCTCAGTGGACGATCCCTCCCAGTGTCCACTGTGAACGGAACCGGTGGAATGGGCCGAACCGCCTGGTTGGTTGGCAACGCGGCTTCCCGCAATCTCTGGTATCTTCGGAGAGTTGGGGAAATGGAGCAGGCCCAGTATACGACTTCGACCCGTTGAAGGCCTAGCGATTGGAAGGGGCGAGTGGATGAGGCTAAGTGCCTCACGAGTATGTACACCCATGAGTTAGTGAGTGAGGGTTAGGGTGGGATATAGTAATACGCAATCGTACGAGAAATAAAGAATTGTAATTTTGTCTTGGTAGGTACCACATACCTGGATCTCTTGCATAAGTAGATGTGCCGTTAAGGTACAGTAAAATGGAATACGCAAATGCGAACTTAATTCTTTCGCAGTTAAATATGAATTTAAAAGACCGCTTGCAAGTGGTAATGTTATTTAATTTTTGAAGTTTACCTAAATGATGATCTGTTTCGCCAGACAGATGTGTGGGGTCATCAGTTTCTCATGTTGTGATCATGTTCAAGCTTTAAAATGGCATTAACTAATTGAATAAATTAAATACACAATGGAGGTCTGTATCTTTCGACTTTCACGGAGCAACTGCAAGGAAAAAACCAGAAGAGCCCGGTCCGTTTATTCGAAGTATTGTTTCTTCTAGGATCAAATACTCCAATTAAAGTGAAATACAATTTATGGTGGAATTCATGATGGACCAATCACAGATTCCCATCTCAGAAAACTGGATTTGAATTCTATGAAGGAAACGATTCTGAAAATATCTGACAATAGCCTCTCAAACGGCAATATATAAATGGATACTGAATCTACAAATTTTATTATTGCGGTTACAAAGTGATTGTTCTGTACGCGAGTGCGTCAAATTTGTCCTCCAAAAACCGAGAATTGCAAATAAATACCATAATAAAAAGTGTAAGGGTGGAATTTTGTAATGCAAAAAAAGTGTGTAATAGTGCAAGGTAGGACGCACATCGCGTGCTGCGAAAAAACACTTAACAACATCATTATAACCCGATTCTAATAACCTCTACTTTTTCCATGAATGAGATGGGCATTATTGAAGATAATCTCATTTAATTATTTCAATTGATCAATTGTAGAGTAATTAAGGGGAAAGTAGCCCAACTCTCACATTCTTTCTTACAAAAAGGGATTAGTACATTGATACTGACATTCGCCAAAGTTGTAAAGGAACTGCTTACCAAAGAACTTTAGATAAAAATCGAAGAAATACTATACAGAATCTCTGTTAACAATTTATCATTCACCCCGTTCTTTTAAACCTTCAACAAATGAAACCAATTTAATCATATGTAGCCCATTTCGGTGTTGACTAGACTGGAGCGTTTAATTTCATGTGGCCAAACAAGAGACTACAACATCTTGTTAGGTCTAAGATGAAAAGATCGGATTGGGCAGAACATTGAATGAGTAGACTAACTGTGCAATAGCAAAGGTTCTATTAAGGTTATTTTTCCTAATGGCGGGTTGTTAAATCATACAAAGACTGAAGGCAAACAATATTTAAACTTGAAAAAATAGGCAAGTAATTAAGACGGAAAAAGTCGTCAGCACCATTTCCAATGACAAGTCCCAAAGCGGTGGGTCCCGTGTTGATGAGAAACTGGAAATATGAACAGAATCCTACTTTCCTTACGGAAATTTTCAATAAAAAATGTATAAAAATTGGACACAGTGGAATTAAATACGAGAGACCCCTTACCAAACTTGTGGAATGCTTTCAGAGTTGCGTCGATAGAGTGGCTGGAACCATTCAGAAAAAGACAGTATCATCCGCGTACTGAGTAATCTTCAACTCTCTACTTAGATTGCAAATTCCAGGAATATTATATTCAACTCCACCAATTATAAAGATGTAAGAACATAAAATGAACAAATAGGGGCTCTGACGAGGACAGCCTTGGCGACCACCGAGTAGTTGGACAATAACTAGAAATGTGACTAGTGCTAGTAACGCAGGCAGTTAATTTGACGTGATATGTTTTATCCACTTAATTAAGTCGGACCAGAGGGCGACATGAGTAAGCGGGGAGTGAAACACAAAGTCAGTCAAAACAATCATTTTCAAAAGTCAATGAAAATCAAGATTCTACTAACATCATTAGGATGTACATGGTAATTGTGACCAATACGAGTCCGATGCTTTCACCATATAACGCCCTCGAGAAAATCGGATTGATCCGAATCGATGGCATTATTCAAAACTAGTTTTTAGGCGACATTAGCTATACCCTTGGGCCTCATCTTATAATCGGTAATTTAGACTTCAGTTATCTAAGAATTCAATTCTTCGAAGACTTAGAGATCAAAAGAACAATGGCCTTCCCTTGTTCGTCAGAGGGAAATGTGGGCAAATACATTATGAGAATTCACACCAGCTGAAGACCGACCTCCTCCCAATAGGTTTTATCGAATACACCGCGTCAACCAGTTCACCAATGTTGTTTTAAATTATTTTCAAATCAATAAGATATCATTTTTAACAGTCATTAGCTGTTAACAGAATACTCGAAGAGTAACTGTGATCAGATAAGACACTGTCAGTTTCCCTTTTGAAAAAAATGAGCATCAATCTGTTTCTTCTTCATCAAAGTTTGAAGAAAAAAACACGAGATTTTTTTTACTTTACCCCTTCAACCCACTTGGCCCTTTGATTCCCTTGACTAAGAACAATTCCTGAAATTATATTCCATGATCTATCAATCATTTCCGGTAACCAGGCCCTCTTCCATGATGAGCAGTATATATGGGATATTAGGGGGATGGATATTAACTGAATGGTCAGATTGAATTTTGGGGGTAATGTCAGCGGAGAACATTTTCGAATGAGTAAGGGCCTAGACAGAGAAAGATCTAATCGACGTAAAAACGATTGTCAAATGGACCACAATCCTCCAAACGAACTTGGTAATAATGTTGAAAACTTCATGCATTGCCCTAATTTTTTTCCATCACCACTCCATGTTGTAGCTGAAATAACCTGACATGTGCAGGCGGGTATACCGCGGACGTGTATATCGCCCAAAACCACCTTTGTGGACCTCGTTTAGAGGGCACATTGAATTATGTCCCATACTAAAACACAACATGTGGAAACACACTCTTTTTCGAAGTCACCAACCAACCGGAACTAGAGCGTGATGTTTTGACAGACAAATACTTACCCTAGACCAAAGTCTCCTGGCTTTACCTATACCTGCTTGACAGCATAAGATAAACACTGCTCTGCAGAGGGAGGGAGTGACGTGAATATACCTCTCCACAGAGAGCTCAATGGGAAAATGCTGGGCAAAATTGGAAATTACTTTGGATCAATGGAAATCTATCACAGCATATTTATGAAAAAAAAAATGTAACTCAGCCAAGTCAGTGGCATGCTCCATCCACCCCCAAGTTTCAACCTTAATCGCAATGTACGGTTCAGAAGTTATGATTGAGAATGACGAACAGAACGAACGGAAACTAACGAACAACGGACGGACGAGAGACATTCACGACTCGTAGAGCTACTACCCGCAGCATGGAAAAAATGTTGTTTTTTATTATTTGTTTCTTTTTGGGAAAGATGAGTCGTAAGAACAAATAAGGGAACAAGAATTATGGGATGTTTTTATAATTGAAACACTAGGTACCTGTTGTTTTAGTTATGGGATCTTTGGGCTGAGAGGTGGGGGGGGGGGGGGGGGTAGGTAAGAGCCGATGGGGAGTGAGGCGTGGTTTTAACAAAACTCCTCGTTGTGTTGAAACACGCTCCATCCTGGCGATATGGTATAATTGAACAATAGCGTACCTGTTGTTTAGTTTACTGGATCTTTGGGCTTGTAGAGTGGGTGGGGGGGGGGGGGGTAAGAGCCGATGGGGAGTGAGGCGTTGTTAACTCCTCGTTGTGTTTAAAACACGCGTCCCTCCTGGCGATATGGGTAGTAGATTGTGAACTAGCGTAACGCTTGTTGGGGTTTGTGTTTTTTAGTTATGGGATCTTTGGGCTGAGAGGTGGGGGGTGGGTGGGCTAAGGGCCGATGCGTAGTGAGGCGTGTAACTCCTCGTTGATGTTCAAAAAACACGCTCCCTCCAGGGAGTACTAACAGTCCGCCGGAGGGGCAAAGTCAATTCCCCCGAATTTTAACATTCGGCCGTTGTCACGGGATGATAGGAGGAGGATACGAGCAAAGAGTAGATATGGTCTTTGGAGGTGTATTTCTTTCTACAACAAAAACCTGTAATAAAAATTAAACAATTCTCAATGGACTGCAAGAATATATAATTAATAAATTGCGTTGCAATGCGTACTAACAAAGCATGCAATTAACAGAACTACAGGCGCGTGACCAGTGCCACCAACTCATAAAGCACATACAACAAAAACATTGCCCTATACAGACCTGTCATGGCAAAATTTACGTGAACAGACCTATGCCCAAATAATAACTTGTTATGCCTTGTCCCCAAATAGCTTAAACGTACACAGGCGCAACCAGGCCTTAGTCACGCTTCACAACTACCCGTAACGTCAACAAAATTAGCAAAAATAATGTCCTAATTCGCAGATCGTTTCTCAAATGCCGATAGCGTTTCCTATTACAAGTCACAATAAATTATAAAATGGCCACCGGAATCAACCAACTTGAACATAATGGCATTTAGCATCCACAACCCCCCCCCTACAGTATCAAAGTACTACGATAAAGCAAATAATGGTAAAACTAATAAGTTGTCCTATGCGGGCCCACACATGAGCACAAAACTACAACGTCTGAAACGTAATCCGAGACGAAACAGAACTCAAAGAACTCGGGCTGGACAACTTCCGCAGCCGGGACGATGTCGAAGCAAACACGACATAACCCGCCACTTTACAACAACAATATATTACCAGAAGACCTGAACAATTAATGAGGAATGCCCAGAACACTGACGTCAACAATGCTACATTGTTTAGCGGGTTCAACTGAAAAAGACATAGTGGACGATAATAGCCAGTGCGGCAAACGGTTTATTCATAATCCAAGCTAATCGGAACCTGTATGCGCTTGGTACCAGGTAATGAATACATACATATAACTGAAGTAGCGCAGATTGATCAACTTTACGTACGGGGTAGGGGTGTAAACGCAATCACGAAACATGGTAGAAGAAATCGGACATGTGACACCGGAGTCCCTGAATAGCGGAGGGAGAGGCTTGTGCGGATTTTGGAGGGGGTGGCGGTGGTTTTGCGTTTTTCTCTCCCGATTTTCTCTCGAGGGGAAAGTTCCCCTCCCTCCCATATCGCAACCCCCTAACCCCACACAAACCGATCACAAAAATACCGGGACTGGTATTCAATCAGCCAAGATATCTAATTCGAAATGGAAGCTTCCTTCTAATTGCCTTAGCACAAAGCCATGAGATAGGACTTAACAGATATAAGCTAGGTTAACGTTCCGAGCTCCTGTGCACGAAGCGCCCAAATAAGGGGCTTCAGGACATGCTCACGGGCTATAATAGTTTGATTTTCCGTCGACAACACACAATTAAACCCATGATACCCAGAATCATAGCAATAAATATATGGGCATAGGCCTAGCGGTAGTCGATGTCTTGAACCTAGTCTTACTTGTGGCGTCTCGCAGTAGTCATTGCGTCGTGCACCTTAACAGGCTTAACGTAGCCTACTTGAATATTAAAGCCATCACAGAAGTGCAATTGTAAAGGGGCCAAGACAAATCCAACAACTATTGTTTCATGAGATGGGGTTGCCTTGTTCGAATTAGTCTTGAGTGGTAACATTACGGCCTAACGAAGGCCATTTATGGCAATTTCTAGGCTGAATGGTGGATGAAACCATATTCTTGAAGTTTCCAAAAAGCTCGAATATGAAACCCTCACAGAGTGCAGTCGTGAAAGGCCAAAACAATCCAACGAACTATTGTTATACGTTGGGGTTGCCTTTCCCCCTCCTACCCCTCACCCTCTCTGCCACCGCCTCCCTGCACCCATACGTCATAACCCACTAAACCATGACAACGCCAAACCACCCCCTTGGCAAATGTTTCGCAGAACTATACAGGGTTTCACTCACTGTCACCTCTGTTGTTCCAGGAGGGGCAGTAATTGGAGACACTGATGGCTGTAAAGTTGTAAAATATAATTCCTTTGCCCTGGTTCAGGCTAATCATTCACAGTAAACATGTGGATTCCGAACACATCTGATATTAATGATATAACGCGAGATTACTCACCGAATCCCACAATTGATGTCGCTAAAATCGGACGCGTAACTGCGGACGTAGGGTCAGGTATGACGCGGAATTGGCCTTACCACTCGGAGTAGATTCACATTTCACTCTCGACGGAGGTGACGAATGACTCAAAACCCTGCACGTATGGCTCACTATGGGAAAGTTTCGTTGCAAATTATCGGCATTTTAGCCTGCCCAATCGAGCTTAATTTGAAGTAGGCTTCGCGGAACGGATTTATAATATACTCACGTAGTCTTGAGTACTTATTCTCACAAATGAGTAAGAACCATTGCAGTGGACTATTATAGTTACCAAAACAAACCAATATGTGTCACCCAATAAAATGTACGTTAGTTCATAATGAAAAAAGACTAAACAATACTAGTTGTTCATAATGACATTTTGAGCATTCATGAATCATTTTAGAATCACTACTGAAAGTGTTTTTTTTTCTTTACTCGAGTGCAACGAAAGACTCATGTGATGATTTTTTTACAGCAAACACCGGCGTACATGAACGAGAAGAACCTAGTCTTGCGTTATTTTCTCAGCCCTTCATGAAACTAAATTTGTCTCCACTCATCTGGCTATGCCAAAACAAATATGCTGTCCCACTGGCTGAAATAATCAGACGGTTGATGGTGCGGACTGCAGAAATCCCGTGATTGTCCGGAATAATCACAAGTAATCAGGATAGCACGTCCCTTAACACAAGACTGAAAAGAACCAAGAAATACGTCATTTTTATCTTTATATATCCTCTGCTACGAAATACCTTAGTCCTTGGTCGTAACAGCTTTCCGAAAAAGGAAGGTAAGTGAACACTGGACACTGTTGATCTTGAGAAAACGTGTCGTGTTTATTTTCGTGTCAGTGATTACATTCGAAGAGAAATCTATATGCAAGAGCATGCAACAAATGCGTAAAAAGCCCAATATCAAGGTGTATCATGTGTTTATGTCAACAATTGAAATCTCAAGATATGTAGAAGTGACGGGAATGTGCCTCGATAAAAGTATCGTAAAGTGAATAATCCGAAAGAATATGCTAGGACGTTTCTTTGTCCATTTCCTCTTTTTGCTTTTCATCACCCAATGATATTCTGGATGAACTGTCGAATAGCAAATATTTGGTTATTTATATTTTGAAAGCCTGTTTTATTCATTGAATTTGCTTCATTGGTTCCAGGTTCTAGAGAGGATAAGTACGTTATATATCAGCTGATGTGACACCAGTGCCCGAATTCTATAGATTGTCCACAGTAACTTTCCATACTAAAATTCCACCTATATAATAACATATCTACTCGGTACCACACTGACCTATTGTGTTGTGAACATGGTGTCCTACCAGTATGACATCTTGTACGTGTTTTTTTTATCCTTGCCGAGTCAGAGGAATATATGCAGTCACGGTCCGTGTTGTGTGTGTGTGTGTGTGACGCCCCACTTGTAAACACGATAACTTTTGGATCGGTCCTGAATAGATAAGGCTCATACTTGTTTTTTCCATGGTGAGTACATATTCCTATTGTTTTGGGGTCAGGTCAGGTCTTCTGAGGTCATCATAGGTCAAAGACTACAAACTCCAGAAGGGTTGGTCTGATCAGGTTGAAATTTGGTTGCAGCTTTCTTTGGGGGAGTACATGACCCTATTGTTTTTGTTATAGGTCGAGGTGAATTTTGACCGACAATTCGTGACAGTTGAATCTTTGGCCAATTTTTGCTTGTAAACACGATAACTCAAACCCCGCCTGTGATGGGTGAAGCTCATACTGGTATGTGTGTTTCCCAGATGATACAAGAACCCTATCGTCTTTGGGTCATGTCAAGAAGTCATCTGAGGTCCCAGAGGCAAAGTCCTGAATTACCTTGTAAACGATAAGTCCAAATGGTTGGTCTGATCAGGTTACATACTGGTGTGTAGCTTTCCTATGTTGAGTACAGGAACTCTATTGTTTTCTGGTTTAGGTTGGGGGTGAGTTTTGGTCGAAACCATAGAATTTGTGAAAAGTTTTACTTTGAGCCAATTTTGGCCTGTAAACAACGATAAATCGACTCCACTTGGATGATGAAGCTCATACTTGGTCTTTGTGTTCCCCCATGTGAGTACAAAAACCCCATTGTTTTTGGGTCAGGTTCAGAGGTAATCTGAAGTCACCAGAGGTCAAAGCGAAACCTTGTAAACACCAAAGTCCAGAGTGGTTGGCCCGGTCATTTGAAATCCCATGTATAGCTTTCTTATGGGAAGTACAGGAACCCTATTGTTTTTGTTCAGGTCGGGGGTTGTTTTTTGGGTTGGTCCAGAGGTCATCTGAGGTCACCACCAGTTGGAGTCCGGAAAATCTTGAAATTTAATGCTTTCTTATCAAAGTATAGAACCGTGTTGGTTGTTAGGTGACAAATTTGACCGATGTTATGTTTCCCATAATGAGGCTGGTGCAATCTGCCATTGTCTTTGTCAAGCTATAGTTTGGCAGAAGAGCAAGAATCACTAAGCCCTTTGGCTTCTGGTTAAGGAGTGATTCGTAATTTCACAATGTAGGGGAGCCTTGTCAATCAAATGTAATCCTCTGACAAACGGACGAGGAAGTGCTGTAAATGTTGTTAGTTCGATCAACAGCCTGTTTTCATAACTAGATTGGACATCTCGTTGTGACTTCCATCTCCTATGACATAGCGGCTTGTTTGATATGTTATCCCTATTATTCATCTTTTTGTGCGAGTGACGTAACCGAAGTTTTGTTCGCAAAAGCGCGTATTCACGTGCAACTCACGGATTTCGTTAGCGTACACTCACTACTTCTACAGCTGCTGCTGCTTCTGAGAGAACGAGAACATTCGACAGCGCTCACAAACCACATCAAAATAGGCCTGATTGAAGAGATAAGTTTAACGAATTTACTAACAGCGGTCACTATGATTTCGGAAATTCCCGTACCGTCTTAACAGACAGTAGTAGGTTGCATCTCTCTGGTGTGAGTCGGGGAAAAAAGTAGTGATAGCCAAAGAAAACTTAAAGTGATTGTCCGCGACCTATTCTAAATGATTATCATGATACTTTGCTTCCACATGCCGAGTAAGAGTTGTTTTGGATCTTTAATACAGTCATCAATTTTATCTTGTGGCGTTCGCACACTACTTTACGTACCCACTGGCTATTTTTATTGGATTATCATGGATTAAGTTCCATGCTTTATAACCGTTTCCGTTTGATGTTTCCTTTCTGCAGTTCGCATTCGGCTTGTAATAAACGAACTAAGGGCTTCGTGGATACAAAGACATGTAAGTAACATTTTGTACTGAAGAATTATTGGTTTTGATTACAACCTCTTCGTTATTCAGCCCTAAGAGATTAGCTGCTGCAATCATCCTAGTAATTTGCACACTAACTTGTCACGAATATGAATTTGTTCCATCTTATAGTTCACATGCCATAAATACCCACAGAGTAATGATACAAGCTATTCTTTCTATCCCCAGTGTTCCCGTGACGATTTCACTAACTCATTGTTAGATTACTATCTTAAGGTCATGTAGTAAATTTTCATTCTACCCATTCGCACTCGTATTTTTCTAACTGTCATAATGTTACTTCTACGTCTTGTCTCTTACTGCCTTAATTGTTCGATGAGGAACAGACCCTAGTTAATGACTCGCATACGATCCTGCCTCTAATTAAACTCGCTTCAAACAAGACATGTTGGTTTGAGGATGAAAATGCCTTTGGTTGATTGGTTGTTCAGGTATAACGACATACTAAAAGCAATGGAATATGTACTCGCCATTCACGTTCCTGTAATGTGGCGTTGGTCACGGGCACCACTACTACCACCCCGTGTACCTAGTGAATCGCCAGCCTTCGGACATGCACTGTCTCCCTTCCTATAGTGCAGCTGAATATTCACTGAGGACAGTTTTTTATTACAATCTGATAATATTTTCCTACATTTTTCATTACTAACTGCCGAACTATGTAATGGCCCCCCATGTTGGTGATTCCAGTATCCAAGTGCCACTGACCACCGGAACGACTTTCCAAACAAAGCTGCCTCAACTGGCGTGTTGTTGTGGGAATTATGTTGAGGACGCGTTGAACATTTTATTTCTTGTAGGTGGAAGAGGATACTCTTGTCAAGGAAGTCTGCAGCCATTTGAACAGTGATACTAATAAGGTAAATTTGATAGTTCTTACTTGAGAACCAATGAAAAAACCTCATGGTTTTTTAATGCTCCAGAGTTTTGGAAAGAACATATGCGTTGGATTTTCATATCCGTATTATCTCATAGATAACGCGAGAAACTGTTCTACTTCTAGATCTTCTTCGGAGTTTCCATTCTCAGCGATCATAGCGGGAACTCCACAGTAGCGTTGGTTTTGAATAGGCCTATGCAGCAGACCTAAGGAATGCTGAGAAACGTCCTGAATATGGAAAATCCAGCAATAGTTTCCCGGTGTATAGCAAATCAATGACTTCAAAACAAATAGCCTGCATATATCTAGTAGTTTTATTCATATAGTAAATAAGCATTTCATTTCGAGACTCCTTTCGAATCCGAGTACAGTTGTGCTTATGTTAGGTTATGTTAACTTTCAACAAGATGTACTAACTGTCCCAGATGTCAAGCTTACTCAATCTTCTTATGACAATAGTAAATTTTTAAGATATAATAAAGCTTTTCTACGCCTTCGAGACTGAGTTGTGTCATGGGCGAGGTAGCTAACGATGGATTCTTATCACTTCCATATCCATATCAAAACACGATAATTTTACCCGCTTTTATAACATTTCTGATAGCTAGCGTGTATGGCTTCAGATCGTGCTATAAGAATGCTCATTTTCATGGAACCGTTAAAACCCTTTAACATCATTCATATTTTTAATGAATCCATTGGATATTTCTACTATATAGTTTCGAAATGAAATGGTACACATCTCATTGATGTTTACTGTTTTACACCAGCCTTTGATACTATAGCTGTTGACGAACACTCAATGGTCATTGTTTTCTATTTATTTCACAGATAGTTTGTTGAGCGGATCTTGAAATAATCGGAATATAGATATTGTAACTGGTTTTGAGACTTGTTTTCTCCCATATTTGTATCCACAGTTTGTGTTTCCGCACTTCCTTCAGTCGATTTTCCACGGTTTACAAAAGGTAAGATTTGTATGTGGAAAGTAAACAACGCCTCACTTGATTTAACCCGTAACTAAGGTTACATATGCGATGATTTATTTCATATATTCTGCGCAGACTAAGATGAACACAGTATTACATCGTTATTACACCATCCTCTTTCATGTTACGCCAATAGTCGCTCATTCACTTGAGGTAAATTAGGTTGAGTGAATTACGCGGTGACAAAATTGGGACACTTCTTTCATAATGTTGATGCTTTGGTTGGTAATTCTTGTGATACTTCGTTATTGAAAATAATTTTATCTTCATCATCCTGAATAATTTATTCGCGACTATAACAGGTCCCACGTTGTCTGGTTCCCGGATTCGATCATTTTACCCGATTATGTTTTTCACAAGAATAAATAGCAAATCTACCTCGTGTTGTTTCATGTTCGTACGAGGATCGGAAGGAACAGACAAAGAGAAGCTCCTACTTTATTCAAGGCGATTCGAGCTGAAATCCATGGTAAGTACCTGCTGTTACTACTGAATTCCACTTGTCATTCCACCTTCCGTGATTTCGTAGCACGTTGTGTTGTTTCGCCCTATACTATAATGGATGACTGACCTGACCGCCTAAATTACTATTTTATGTTCAACAAAAGAATCTTGTGCGCCTAGAGGTGGCTCCACAGACTTTCCTTTCGCGCGCGATGATTCTTTATGTCGGAATATAAGACGGACGCGCTGTAGTAACAGTGAGAAACTGATATTCCATCCTTATGGTTTTTTAAAGGGCCTCAACCCCGCACAGCTTCAATGCATTCGAACTGCAAAGATTTACGGAGTTCACCGTAACGAAGCCTGACTTACGAGGACTTATGAGGTTATTCATAGGTCATCAAACATAGTCACCTACACAGGAGCAGTCCTTGCACAGTATCCAAACAAATGACCTCTGATTTGATTGGCTAAACGTGAAATCTGTGATTCTCATTTAACCTTATTAACCAAACAGTGCAGCGGTGATTTTCTTATTGTCTACAAAACCCCTCATATCACATATCAATCACATTCCTAGATATTTATATATAGATTATTATCTCAACTGTCTGTTCCGTGAATCTGATAGACCCCTATACATTAATGTCAGTGAATGTGGTTACGCCCTTAACTTCCAAAATTCTTCACCATCGTCCCATTCGATCTGTCCGCACAAGATTCCCGTACCGACAGACCGAGTATTTTGAACGAGGGCTAACGTCACAATCATCCAATGAGAGACTCGTCAAGTCTCTATTTTTAGGCAACAAGCCAGATATTCCCGGAGGACAGCTGCCTAACCTGTTTTTCTTCAATACGTTGAACTACTTTTACTTTTACTATTATTGTATGCAGATCTTACACATGCTGGGATTGGACAGCTTGTATCGCATAACACCTTTGTACTATCTGTTGCAAATGAGTCCGTTTTATTCCTCATTTCCCATTGCTCTCACAAGAGATATCAAGTCAAGTATATAACGTATAAAGTTATAGCGAACGTGGAGATGAGAATACATGGAAGGAATACTTGACTGTTGTTGTGATTCCCTGACGATAGGTAAACCAAATAATCAATCACCAGAATGATGACTGGCAAGAAATACAGTCCAGAGGCACGCAACAGAGAGAAGAGGACGTAGACGCCCCCTAGAGGGGGGGGGGGCGGCATTTTTTGTCCACTTTTATATTTTTTAGTCACTGTAATCTGGGTTTCTTTACTATCTCATGCTTTCTCAGCCCTTGACTGTTTTTACATGTCTGTTCTCCTCTTACTTTTACTGGCCCCATGCCTGTGTTGATATGCATTCGTCAAGTCGATTTGAACTAACCCGGAAACTCAGTTTGGGATCTATTGCCTTGGTCCACAGTCGTCTCCACCGCCACCCTGGATCACCTTGGCCAGTGTTCGTGAACTACAGTGCTGCATATCTTTTTTTGTTATTCATTGTGTTTCCTATTCACGTGTTCATCTTGCGCCTGATCTTGAATGACTACATTAGCACGTTGGTGTGACTTTTCATTCTTGTATTTTCTACTTTTATTTTTACTGTTCTTATCTTTGTATTTCTTAGTGTATTGCTTTCTCTGTTCTCTCCGATGGGCATCTCTCGAATCATGGATGTCGCGGCCGGAAAAAACACAAAGGGCACTCTGTCCACCATCATTACTGGTCACTGGAAGTTGGCCACTCTACATAAGCGTGGTTCCAACATTAATGCGAATAATCTAATTCTATATCTCCCACGAGCTGAGAGCCCTGGCGCTACCCATTCTCCTCAAGTTCGCTTTGCATCTGGAATGCCAGAATTCATTCGTGCAGAAGCAAGTGTTCTTCCTTTAGTGACTGGTTATTAGTGCCCACTTGATGTTGTGGCATTACTGAAACTTGGTGACTGGCGACCGAGAGATGCATCAGGTCATGGCCCGACTTTAAAAACACTTCGACTAACTATAGATTTCTCCATTCTCATCGCCGTGCTGGTAGAGGTAGTGGTATTGTGATTATACAAATTAATCTCTGCCAGTCTTTTCATCTATTGTTCTCTATACAGACCTCATCCAAGGAATAAGAATAAGGCTTAATACTCATTGTTCTTTGAGGAATTTTCTTCCCTCTTGGAAATGTGACTGTCGATCTACCAGCTGTTACTGAACAGGGGATTCCAATAGTCATGTTGATGATGGTGGATGACGTGATGCTGCTAAGTCTCGATTTATGGGCTACCTACAACCTTCAGCAACATGTTCGTGAGTCAACGCATACCTGCAATCGCCCCTAGACCCAATCATCCTAGGGAGGACAACACATTGTTAGTTGTCTTAACATACACCATGGCTTATTCAGAGGAACACTTGTGCCATCAAGTGTCGTCTAACATCTGCGTCCAGGACCATGCTCCAAGCAAATAACAATCCGTGCTCTTCATAATTTCAGCAGAGATGACTCTGTGCTCACATCTAGAAATATCTTTTCATTTAGGCCTTCCGGCCCTTTGGACTCTGATTTCTCTTAGTGGTTACAATAAAATCTGGCTAGTGCACTTGACTTCTACGCCATGCTCCGCGAGGCATAGGACCTGTGATTCTTCGTCCTCATGCACCATGGTATTCTTGATACTCTCCGGGCAGCCAAGAGGAGAGCAGTGAGTCGTCTTGAACGCAAGTGTCTGCATGTCCAGACTTGTGTGTAGACAAAGACATTTGTCTGGACTCGTGTAGTAATACAAGAGTCTCCTTGTTATGTTCGAAAGCCAACTTATCACACTGATTTTAAAGAACTTCTTTCGTGCCATTAACAAACTCACTTCTCCTAAGGCACCAAAGGTTCCTGCCTGCCCATGATAGAGCTTTGGATTGGCAGACTCTCATATGAGCTTTTCACAGTAAGGTCAGGAAACTCCGTTGATAGACTGGATCATGTATATACCACCACTCTCTTATTGGTTGCTACTGAGTATGTATGACCGCTTCACCACTTTGTTCTGACGGTTTCGAAGATGAGGTACTCCGGATCCTCAAGTCTCGACTGTCAAAATTCCTGATCTTGGATTCTTCGCTGCCAATATTATTTCTCGAATTTTTCTCTTCACCTGTTTCTTACAACTATTACTTCGATCATAAACAACTCCTTGTTTCCCGGTGTTTTCCGCTCAGCGCTGAAACATGACTTGTGTCATCCGCTTCTAGAGAGCAGCTTTGGATGTGGAGAGCTTTGCCAACTACGCCGATCTCAAATTTTTCCTCTTCTGGGAAGGTATTGAAAAGGAGTGGTTCTGTCGATCAGCTCGGAAAACATTAGCTTGTTGACAACCAGCTTCATTTGCCCTACGCAGTCGGGCTCACGGCATATCCACAAGCATGAATACTACACGCATCGTGTCAGAATGACATCTATCAAGCGGCTTAAAAGCGCAATGAAGCTTTCTTGGTGCTGCTACTGATTGCAGGGCAGCGTTCTATACTATGACCACTCTCAGCTAATTTGAACGCCTCACATAGAGATACGGTATAAACTGGTAAGGTGTTTGCTAGCTACTTCGTGTTCTAACCGGCTGTATTATTGATGATTACTATGTCACGCCCTACATTCTTGTTTGTGGTGTCTCTCGAGGATCTGTCATGGCGGCCCCCATTGCAGTAAACTGTCAGTGCTCCCTACTTCAAGATTATTATTGCGGCCCACCGGTATTCCACTCTGTCAATTATCCTGATGACACCCGACTCCATCTGGAACAGTTCGACCCTTCTGATCGTTCAGTCGCTGTGAATCAGAAGGAAGCATGTATCACCAACATTAGATCATGTTGCATTACATATGCTTTAGGCTGATGATCAGAAGACAGAGTTTATTTTACTCTCGTCACACTTAGTAATTTCTTTTGGCATCCTACCATCAGAGTCAGCAATTCTGTTGGTGAACCTGTATCTCAAGCTAGTAATTTTTCGGCAAGGTCATGACTCATCCTTAGAATGTCTAGTCATGTGCGAACCATTTGTAAAGCTGCCCCACATGCTATTAGAATGAATAGGGGAACATTCGCCAGTACCTTGATAGAAGACCACCACCATTGCTGGACCCATGCTTTGTCCACATCCAGAGGATGCTTGTAATTCCTTGGTATTTGGTCTCCATGGGACTATCTTATTAACAAGCTCCAAGCGAGTGCAAACATTGCTGCTCGACTTATTCTCTGTGTTCCTTGTATGAGCATATTCACTCAACTGCTTACAAGTTCCCTGGCTCTCCAGTAATGCAGAGACATGGTGTTTCAAGGTTCTTCTACTCATATATAAAAGGCAATCACCTGCATGACTTCTAGTTCCATCTCAGAAGCCTGTCCAGCTGCATGTTCCTCCCGATCTCCGAGGTCATTTCCAAGCAAACCAACTAAAGTCATGTTCGCTCATCCACAAGTCTCGGTGGAAGGTTCACTTGCCTATGCTCCCCTAACTTGTGGAATACCCGCCGACTCTGTCCGTCTGGCTCCACGTAGCGACTTTCAAGTATCGTCTTAAAACCGTTCTCTTCACTCAGCACTTGTATGTCTGATGATTCTCATGTTATGTTTCTAGGTCTGTAAAGCGAATAGAGGCTTTTTGCATTAGGCGCTCTATTAAGTCCTCATTTATTATTATTATTAGTTATTATTATTATTATTATTATTCATTTTATTATTATTATATTATATTATTATTATTATATTATTATTATGATTATTATTATTATATTATAATTATATTAGAACAAAAGAGGCTGATGTTGTTATGTTGTTGTTCGTTCGTTTAGAAAATTAGTTAAACATGCAACTATTGCACGATTTGTGTATTGTAGGGGATGACATTTAGATGAGAACATTAGTGGTATATGTGGTGTTTATATTAGCTCCATGCCCTTAGTTGGTGTGTGTGTACACGATCTAGAAAAAAAAATTGCCTCGCTGTTAGGGGATATGGAAACATACAAAAGGAACCGGAGAGTTGAGCTTTGGTAACCCACTACCATCCATTCCAACACAGGTGGACCATAACCAACGACGTTTCAACTAATGCTTCATTAGTGCAAATTTAAAATGGTAAGTATCCTTCCTAACTATAGAATAGCAATTTCTCCACGTATCATAATCTAATCGATGTACTCAAAGGCCCCAACGAAACTTTGATGGAGGAGAGCTGGTTGGTAAGGATAAGGCGGAGTACTATACTATGTGGCTCAAACCAGGTGTCCACCGCCCTCTTGAGCATTTTCGTTTTACAGACCGGCCAATGTTTAGGGGAGGTTGTTCCATTAACCGCAAGGTCCTCGGCAAAAATATGAGCTCCCAACGGCATCGACACGAAAGAAGATGTTTTTGAAAGACTGAGTGTTAAATCTAGTTTCGCTAGAGGATTTGTGGCAAGTAAAGATGGTGAAATCTCTTCTATGCTCAAGGGCTTTATTTGGGGGAGACATGAGGCCACTAACACTACAGTTCGGAGAGAAGAAACGCAAGAAAAATCTACCAGCTCTGTTTTGAACCATTTCAAATTTCTGTCGTTAGTATTAAAAGCTCGTGGCATTAAAACCAAAAAACAATACTTTGTGTCGTTTCCAGTTCCCAGGGAGATGGGAGATACCTGCATAGCAAGATCCAGGGAAACAAAGGTATTCTTCCCCATTTTATCATCTTATTGATATTGTTATTGTACGTCAGTCCATAATAGGTTACTATGAAAGAACATTGAATTCGTATTTGCTGATCGAGTGGTACCAGCTAGCAGGGTGAGACGACGTGGTGCATCATACAATACTAGTGAATGATAAACAAGAAGGCATGATGTTCATGTCGCTAGAATTTGTTCTCGGATTGAATGTTAAGTCTCGCAATGTCCAATTGTATTGTTGTAAATCGACTTGGACCTTGCAATAGGCAGCATACGGAATATAACCGTAACACGTTAGATCGGATGAGGTATATGCTTCATCGGCAGGTCGGACTATTGTATGACTGAAAGTACTACGTGGAGGACGTATTAGGGATAACAACACGCAATAAGGAATAAGTGACGGCAAACGTCTATCTAGACCTGATGCGCTGTTTTGTTGAAACCATATAGTACACATAAATATAGGACGTGGGACGTCCACCGGGTATACGAACATTTTACAATCTTACTTTTTCTCAATTGTGATCAATTCAATCTGCGACTAAACGCTGAATCTGTGAGTTTCTTTCATAAAAAAAGCGTTAGACGGGGGTCTCGTGACAACTGGACAAATTCTTACTGGCTCCCAAAATATTTTATCTTCAGATAAAGCCGACAGAAACTGCAGGGGTTATTGGAGCATTACTCAACTCGGAGCGGTAAATGAGCTTGGAATTTTTGGTGTAACTTGAGGTACTGACAGTCACACGGGTTGTGTATCCAAACTGTATGATTTTTTTCCACTAACACTAACAGTTTGGCCGGTCAATAGTTTGGATGATTGACAGGTGTTGTTTCGCGTGTAAGCTGAATATTATTCAGGAACATCAATAAATAAATGGCCTCCTTCTTGATACCTTCGTGACTGTGTACTATGGTCTAGTTGTTAGTTGTTAGCAATATCAAATAAGTACCATAATACGTACAATACAATAATTGCAATACTTAGTGGGGAAAAATACAACTACAAGGTTAGCGCTGTGGGACTTGTCTGACACCAGAAGCGCACAAAGGCGTTCAGATCGAGGGGCAACTTCGACGTGGGTTCAGAGGGTTTGAATCGGTGATGGGTTCAGTGGTATGTGGACGCGTCTAGTGGAGGAATTGCCTTCGAATGCGCTCACGCTTAGACTGGTTGCCTACCCCGTACGATGTTCGATATTCACATTCTAGCTATCCTTATTACCAAATAATATTCTAATGGTAGACTGACTAACAGGCAGTGGTCAGAGTAACTATACCATCAAGGATGTTACTTATTCAAAGATAAATTAGAAAAATTACGTTTTTTCTAGAGGGGAATCTCTGTTTCTTGTTGGGTACAAATAGGGAGGATAGCCGAATAAGGAGGTGAATGCCCCGACAGGAGTCACGCACTACTCCGAACATCCGTTAACTCCTTTCGTAGTTCTTATTATATTAGGCATAAAGTGTCTCCCACTTTTGGTATTTTAATCGAGAGATATATATATTCTCCCTAAATACAGCTATCAACGACGGTGATTATGCAACTCTATGTCTTGCTCTTGAAAAGAGGGATGGTGAGTTTTCATGTTGAGATGCACGGGAACGCTTTTGTTCCGGCTGGATGTTTTTCTTCTGATTGTCGGGAACGCATCGTAGTATATTATGAGTATAAGAGTCATGTGAAGTGACAATATGATAATACCTTTGGACGTGTGTTGATTAGAATTATAGACTTCAATACGCACATCTTGAGGCTGTCTCGTACATGGTCTCTCTCTCAGTTCAGAGCTCCCGAATACCTGGTATATACATTAGTCCTCACAAGAGGAATCTGCAAACACTTACCATTATCACATCACCAGCAACGCATTACTTGTGGACAACGACCGTTCACATTTCTATATATATGACTTATTGACAATTTACTTCGTTTCAACAATTGACTGAAACATTTTATGTTCAGATGCTGGTTTGTACTGAGACAAGACAAGAGTTAGTACCTCCGCGATAACTTTTTCTTTACATGGTCATTAGTTCTCACTCCCAATTACATTTTACATATTCATACCGCTCTAGCCTGGTCTTGACTCGTGGTCTGAAGAGTTTCACCCAGATGTGGCCTATCCTGACCTCTGTTCAGAGAATCATTATACCTCACTTCCCAGTAAACGCCAAGTTCCCTCACCTGCACCTGAGATCTGTTTGAAACACGAATAAACAACACATAAATGAATATGGCACAAATGATGTTTGGGCATATATGAACAATACCAACGCACGGTATACGCTACGACGTCCTTGTGGTTTCTAACAGGTTTTATCTAACTGCCACTGTGAAAATAATACGTTTCAACTACTGTATAGAACCATTTAGGTGACATGCCCCCTGTCTGGTAGGCCTTTTAATGATATTGACTGTCTGGCCAATATTTTTTTATCTTTTAGCTTACTTTCCAGCGGTACGTGACAACTAAAGGCCGTCCTGGTCGACAAAATGGTACGTAGTAGCAAATTATTCCTGCTGACCCTTTCATCATATATCAATAAAATAGCATTGAACTATAATTGATTTTGAACAATTTTCCTTCGATAATATTCACAACTTTTTTGTCTCGGCCTGAACAAAGATCAGGAAGAGACTTAGCGATCACTTTGCGTGTGTGTTCTTGTATTATCTATGTATGTATGTATGTGTGTGTGTGTTTGTTGTATGTGTGTATGTGTGTATGTCCCACTCCTCGCGTTAGCATGATTCTCCGAAACGTAGGACGCGATTCTGATGAATGTTGGATGTAGTATCGAGGTTTGTGAACAGCGATCTGATTAGATTTTAGGCACAAAGTCACTAAGTAAGTAATGTAATCGCCTATTTTATGTTAATTATTGTTTAGGCTCGTTGCATTTACGGATGAATCGTGTGTTACGGTCAATTTGGTTTTTGGAACTAGATACAGAATATAGGTGGATGAACTTGATTGTATTTTTCATAGTAAATAATGCTGATTAGGTAATTATTTGCCTATTTATGCGAAAATATAAATGCTCGTCGGATGTTTACGACACGTGGTGAATATAGGTCTTCCGCAGTCCCAAAACATTTAACAAAGATTTTGGGGTCCACGGAGGTCGTTTTTTTAAAATTTGCAAATTTATGCGAAATCTCGAAGGTGCTTGGATTTCATGAAACTGGGGTATGGTTTACTGATTTTTTTTCAGCTTGAATTCAGGGTCACTGGAGTCATTCAACGTGTCTAATTTTCCAAATTATGTCGTTAATTTTAAAGTTTTGTCCGGATGTTCATGGCACCTATGGGTAGGTTGACCTTTAGGTCCCCAACAAATGTTAACATTGACCTCGAGTCACTGGGGGTTTTGCAGGGTGTATACATTGCTCATTCACCAAATGTCAAGTTTGTTGGATTCCATGAAATGTATTAAGTGTGCACCATTGGTCCTGAGGTATGGGAAAGTGCGAAAAGGGTCAATGGAAGTAATATTGTGTTAATTTGCATAATTGGGGCAATTCTTAGTCACATTCCATGAAACTTAACTCCTTTAGTAGACATTGTCAATGATTCAGTTCTCACGAATTTGAAAATTGGTCAATGGATTAGTAGGCGTTTCGTGAATCTAGTACCAAAATATTAAAGCAACACAAGGAGCCTTAAGATTGTTTGCATGGGGACTAAGGCGGGATTCCATAGATGCGTATGCGTATCCGAGCTGGATGTGAAATTCACTAGGTACGGAAAGATCGTGTCAGAAGAGAAAAACACTATAAGGTATGCGAGAAAAACATAAAAAGGCGCAACCATGCCCTATTGTCGGGACCTGGCTTTGTAAGGAGTTATTCCATAGAATTCATTCGCGGTGATACGCATCCGCATAGCATTGGTACATGTGCGTATTTCGCCTATTCAGCGTTGGGTTGCCTTCTTTATTACGTTTTGGCTTCTGTGGAACCAATATTATTTGCAAACGAATAGAACATATTCGCACTATTGAATCCTAGCTTATAGAAAAAAAAAAACAATGATCGCGCAACCACAAAATATATAAACCTGATCATTAGTGACTTGTAACAAGCGTACTAGATAGCACGCAGTCTGTGATTGTTCGCTCCCGCGCATATTAAGTACGCCACTTCATCGTCGTCCCACGCGGGGATCCAAGGGGGCAGCCACATACAGCGCTCACTCTCTTCACAAGTCACCTCACAAAGTATCCAATCACACGTGGGTACGTGGCACATTTCAGGAGACCTGTCTTGTCCAACAGCACTGCGGAAGAGTCCCGGGCTTCCAGTGTGCTCCGCAAAGCGCAATCGAGGTTTTGCAGTCTAGAGCTCTACCGAATGAGCCAATCCACTCCGAAATGCGGACGGTTTACTCGGTTAATTCGAAATCCGCCTAGGAATAAATACCTGTAATTTGCGAGAGACTAATGAGTTATATTTTGCTCCGATTGGCCTCCGAATGTCAAACATCGTTGAAAGTCATCGATTCGCTTTGAATTTTGTTAAAAATAGATATGAAGCTTGTTTCGACAGACTATTGTCCCTCACATAGAAAAGCAAAGAGGTATGTATGTTTTAATATGCACAGGACAATCTTTTGAAAAAAAGTTTAATTGTCACCTGATAAATGAATAAGTTCATGGGCTGGGGTTGACAAACTACATTGTTGAATCACGTACATTATGTCATATCAATAAACGCCCATATATAAACAACAAAGTTACATGAAGAATCTGATATGTCCTATTTAGTATCTCCGGGCAAATATCAACAGGTAAATAATATGTGGCCGGAGAATACTGCTTCATCCACCAGACATAAATGAGGGGAAAGTCAAACAACTTAATCAGTTCACTCACTTCGATTCCAGGGCGTGTTAAATAGGGGTTCAAAATGCGATTGCATGTGTTTAGAGCGCTGGGAGAAACGAAAAAGCGTGTTCAACGTCTATACTGAAAACTACCCAAGTCGGAACGTAACGTTTTTTAGTTATGACAGGTGGTCTAATGGATACACGGTGGTCCGGATTCAGGTTGCACGGATATTCTCTCGTACGAGGAATTCGTGTGCTGAAGAAACAAACGCCTCGATAGAAAGTACATCATTTTCAGCGAGCCTGGGCGTTCTAGACGTTCCTGGACGTCATTACGCACGCTAAGCAAATGCCAACGTTACTCATCAATGACAATATTATGGGTAACCGTGGGAAGGGCAGTTGTCGTAGTTGTCGTAGACAAGTGCCTGGAAGGTTGTCTGGTGGGGGCTCTTCTTGAACGTGCAAAGAACGTGGCTGTCGTATGTCGTAAAAAACATGAATCGGAAATGTACCATTGCAGGAGGTAGAACATGTTAAGTCCAGCGATGTGTATTCACAGTTACATCACAAGAGTACAACAAATTATAAGAAACCCAACATTAGGTCTCAAACCTAATGGGAATAATGATACTAAACAAAGGCAGTCCCATATTCTGTTTAATTATTTGGACTGTTTTGATTGTGTATTCAAAGGGGGAAGGAGTAGTAAGCTGGCCACAGCTGGTTACGTTGGGTTGCTTTTCTGGCTTACCTCGCAGAATGTGGATTCTCATATGACATCAGTATGTTAACATTCATTCGCTCATAAAATAGCTGTTTGTGTGGTCTAGCCTCTAAAAATTCCCGATCGCTAGTTCTAAATTACGTTGCTGAATTATCTTTAAACAGAGGTTCACATTTTGTGTTTAGCATATTTTATTTCTAGGGGACAAGCGAGAGTTGGGTGTGTTGTTGGCGAACTGCAAGAGGCAAAAAGGTAATACCGCATAAAATATAATATTGAAAATATAGCATGTTCAACTTCCATGTCAATAAGACCTAAACGGAAGTCCCCTCAACACAGTGGGTTATTCGAGTATTTTATAGTTGAAGCAGAAATCACTATCCGCAGGTTGACGGGTGTTTCCTTGACAATTACCACATTCTGGCATCTAATAATCGACTTGATAAACCGACAGCTACTTCACTAGTGAAACTAACTTGCAACAATGACGTTCGAGTGGAAAAGTAATTTAGTCAATGGTCAAAAGTTGACTTAGTTTCTATCTCAATTCTCAGGTAATAGGTTATAACTCTTATCGGTGGTGTGTAATCATTTTACCTGGTACGCAGAGATGTAACGGTAAATTTGAGTTAGGTGCATAGGGGAAGTAATCTAATGTCTGAAAAACGAGAGGATAGTGTTAAGTCCTGTTTGTGGAGCCAGAACGTCCATGATTCAGTGGTCATAAAAAAAAAAAAAATCACTTCCATGCGTTACTCTTGGTAGTGTGCATCGCTTATTCTGAACTTACATATTGTTGGGTTTCTTTTCAGATTGTGACGTTAGCGGATAAGATTATTTAACGGATATTCAAGAATTTCGGGGTAAGCCTTCTTCGATGGAGGTAACTTGAATATAATAGGGAACAAAGTACTAACTAGTGGCCGCTTACGATAATGTGTATATGGAACAGTTGAGCAGGAACTACTTCCGATCGATTTCTTTTCCTGAGCTTTTCAAAAGAGACTTCGAAAAAGCATGACCCCGACCCCCCCAAAGCTTCCGGTAAGCATTAGTCAAAAATTTTAATATGGAGTAAGTTATTATCTCAATACTATAGTGAATATGTTGAACCAATGCACGCGTCATTATAGTCTATCAGGTGGGGGCTCGATTATCTTAAAAAAAAAATAATAATCACTCACCAAGGTTTGATCAACTTCTAGTTGGCTGAATAAGGAGTTCTTAAAATTCCGTTGCGTGCCCATTGGGACGAGTTATTTTAGGAGCAAATAAGATATTTCCTGAACTAATTATATAGCTCGAGTTATGTTTGCAAAACAGAGTGAACTACGCCCGTATTGATATTCAGATTACACACCAATGGCAGCGCGGGATTTACATCACATGTTTAATATTGCACCTGAACATATAGCCATAACATCTCAACAACGGCTTCGGGCCGTTATGCTTGTGCATACAAAGGGCAGATATGACGGATTGTATAATTACAATTATTACAGAATATATATGATGTTATAATGTCTTAACAGAAACCCAGAGCTTGGTAAAAACAAGGAGCGTTTTTTGGGTTCATTGCAAGCACCTAGGTGTAGGCCCATATGGAAAGATATTTTGACATTACAGTCAAATTTTATTATGAAGAATTTGGTGCCACCAGATGTATTATATCATTACGTTACAGGTGGTAAAGTGAAATGCCAACAATATTTATGGTCTGTTCCAGGACTTTCCAGTCTCAATGAATGACAGGTTGATGAGAATATAAATGTCCTAATCTAGAAATGATATTAAAATATAGTTCCAATTGAGCGAATGACAGTATTTAACCCGGTCGTCATGAAAGATAGTGGCTAAATGGGCGCCAGAAGATGTTATTGTCCAATCTGTCCATGAAAACTACTTTCAGATGTAAATAAGTGGACAGCTGTCTCCATAAGAGAAAAATCACAATAAGGGTGCCATGTGACATTGCAAGATACTTCCTGTCACCACCATTTGTATTTATAAGTTTATATATAGGTGATGACAAACTCACTCAAACATTGTTGGGCTATGTGAAAGCGCAAAAGAATTTTGGGGAAGCTAATGGCGTACCCCATGTGCAAGAGAGGATGGCAAATAATTTGACGATGTTAATTTCTGCGGCAATTGACGCTTTGTACCGGTACCAGAAACTCTTTGGCATTCTCCCGGGAACCACCCCCCCCCCCCCCCCAACCCCCCCGCTTCCTCGAGGACAGAGCAATAGTCAGCCTACAAGATGAAAACACTCAAAGATCCTGGGGACTGAATTTTGGGCTTTATTTTACAACATGCTGTTGTTGCAAATATGGGTCTAGTTTTACGTTGATACAAACACGTTTTTAAGTGTGAGCAATCCTGAGCCATTCATCATCGTCACAAAAAGCTTGTTTAATCGCAGAATAACTAGTTTTTCAAAAGTCAAACAAACTTGAATTAAATTCCTCGGGATTGTAATTTTTAAGCCTCTTTTGAGCTCTTTTTGTATTTTTTTTTCATTCAGGAGTTTATGTGGTTATGTATGAGTTTGTCCGCAAGTGATGTAATTTATTAATCCCAATTGCTTTCGATAGTGATCAAAGACCAAACCGCGGGATCAATTCAAGAACCCTCCCATTCGCAGCCAGCGGAAAGCATTATAAGAAAATCATATGTTTGTCAGTTCTCCCTTTTAAAACACTGGTTAACCGTGCTGAAAGGCTCGCAATACTCGGTATGTATGTTTCCTCAACATGTTTACAAGGTGTACACAAGAATAGTCAAGAGAAGATCTTGTCAGTCAAACAATTATTGAGCAGTCGGTTCTTTTCACTCCCTCATCAAAACAACTGGGTGTTTTATTAAAACGGAGACTCCGGTGTCGTACGGTATGGCCAAGAAGTGGGAAATTCATTAATAGTGTGTCATGAAGAGTTATGATGAAATTCAACTAAGGGAATTATTTTTGTATACAGTTCTTTTTCCAAGAGGTATATTTATTACACAGTATGCATATTTTTTCCATGAAATCGTAGTTCATATTTTATTTTTCATGTGTCTCACTACTTTTCTAGATGCACAAAGGAGGACGTGGAATCTATACTGACAGGGTTCATGTAAGTAACCTGGCAATATATGTTTTGACTCGTTCAGCATGAAGTCGTGGGTGTGTGTGGGGGGCATACAACACGGTACATGCGACAAAAACGGTCCTGTTAACTTTTACCAGGGTGGAAGGGATGAAGCTCACACTGGTGTGTACCACCCCCCCCCCATAGAGGAGGACATTACTTCATATTGTTTGAATATTGGCCTCTCTGTCTTGGTAGAACTATGGACGGGGTCGTCGGTTTAGTGAAAAGATAATACGAAGATTCGTTTGGGCCAGGGTTAGATCTCCAGTTATAGCAAGTACAGTAAGGGACAAACATTTTTGCTAGGAATCACCGCGTCGCTAGGCTACTTAGCTTTCCAGTCTCATGATGAAACGTTAACGATATGTTATCAACCCCCCCCCCCACACCTGTCTATTCTATTTATAGGTATTCATTCCTTCTAACGTTAGAATCACATGTGTAGTTATTTACGAGACAAACTACTACAAACACAGACAATGACGTACGAATCTTAATACACTGTTCTCCATACACATCGGTTTTTTAGTTGTCAGGCTCAGGGATACCATCACCACTGAATATATTTCACATGAAACACGTTGTTGCCTGATTCTCGCCAGCCCCGATTAGAGCGCACGTGAAGCTCGGTATGTTGTTAGCGTTACTGCTTAGTTCGATTCAATGCTACTTGCAGCGAGCTGAGGTCCCATCTGGTTCCGACCATCGAGTTAGTTGCCATCCTTTCACGGATATGTAGCTGGAAGAGGTGGGTTTGGGGATTTATCACGGGAAGCATTCGACGGAGACTGCTACCCAGCGTAAGGGACGGGCATGCGTAGAATGGTGATCCGCTTCCAATCTGAGGTGGGCGGGTCCCCGCTCTCCTACAATTCTGCTTTATGAAGTGAATTGCTCAGCAATAGTCTTCTCATTAATGGTCAGATTCCATCAGAAATCTTTATGGGATGAGTGAGGAGCGCTCAATCACCGTAATATGTTTAGATGCCCTTACGGAATATCAAGGTTCTAACGGTTACAAAATTCGTTCCAGTATTTCACTGTTACTGCAGCTATGATGCCACTCCTATTGCAGGCGCGGAAAGGCCCCGCCAAGTACATCTTGTCACCAAGTTACCATCCATGTTTATAGTTATTGCTGATAAGAGGGTGAACACCTGTAACGGATATGTAGTTTGTCAGAGGTTTCGAAATATTGTTTTGCCACACTTGTAACCCATTTAGTATGATCCATTCTGTGAAAAAATGTAAAGACTTATTTCACTGTTTGTGTTGGTCATGGTGTCTAAGTACCGGAAAAAAGTTGCCGCGGTAGGTACAGGATGGGGACCTGATTTTTTTTCTAAAATGGCGTTCAAAATGGCCGCCGAACTAGGGAAAGATCGTAGGAAAATGCATGGGATCCGTTCGAAAAAAGTTATGTAAAGTTCAAACAAATTATTGTACATATAGTTTCGATCATTGGAGCACATACGTGACCCATTCTCATATGCTGGTGTCCAAAATCAAGATAGCGGACCAATATGGCCGACCCAATTCTTGGAAATTTACACGGGAAAAAGCGAAAATAAACTGAGATGAATCTGTCGGAGAAGTGTGACAGCTTCCAAACAGAGACAGACATATAAAAAAGGCTATCTTCAAGATGATTTTCCAGTGTCTGTGATCAAGCTTCTCTGGGCACAGAGCATCTGCTGTCAGCATCAACAAGCTGGTGCAAAGGCCATGAGGTAAGTGTGCAACCAAACTCTTGGGGGGGGAGCGACACACCAGATTAATGGAAACAGGATAGAGAGGAAATAATTGATCCAAACCAGACTCCCACCAACAGATGCAATCACTCGACATGACATAGAGTTCAACACCAATTAGTAACATGGAAGGTGTAAGTTGTAACTGCATAGAGGGATTTCAATCAGTGCCAGCCTATGAGGAGTTGTTCCAAGGTGAATCAAGCGTGCAAGGAGTATCACTGCAACCGTATTGAGACGAACTCATAGGTGAAAAAAGGGAGCCCCATTCTATTCTGCCACATCTACAGACGCTGGAGCCAAAACACAGAAATTAAAGGATTTCTTCGATAGAAAGATCGACCAAGTTACGCGAGAACTTCCATATAACCCCCGTAGTGCAGCTGTCCAGTCTTTATCGCCCAGCTTCACGGATTTCAACGCAGTAACAGAGAACTCGCGCGACAAGCTCCCCCTATCTCACGAAGGATAAATCAGGTTGGTGACCTGGTAAATAAGTGTCAAGTGTCGTTGGACACGGAAACAAGTTCCGAAGATACAAACATGCTGTTGTTCGACTATGCCTCAATGAGCAGGATGGACCCACAAGCATTGGCCAACTAGCGAACAGTGTTGAATCTCTGCTTTGAACATGGTTCCTGGAAGGACTGCTTCAACCAGATTGGGCTCATATCAGTCGTTCATCATTACATTTTAGTTTTAAGTCAGTTTCCCCTCACCACACCCGTTTTCCCACTATATGGAGCCACCACCCCCGGCGTAATAACCCAATAGAGACTGAACTCTGCGAGTGCGCATGAGGTGCTCCAGGGAAGCCTTAGAGGCTCATCTTTATTCGCGGATTGCACTCAATTGTACTAAGTTCACAGAGACAGTGTAAAAAATTGAAAGATGTATTGACGACATCCAGAGTTGGAAGGCAGACAATCGTCTGTCACTCAACGACTTCAAAAACGAAGTCATTCAGTTCTGCTCCCGGTTCCGCGAAGACAACACGGAACTACTGTCCAACCTACATGTGGGGGTCACCCTGGTCGAACCAACGACGACTTTTAAAGACCTTCGGGCGTATTTGAAGCTTCAAGATCATGCACTAAAAATATGTCATCATTGACAAAATACACAGGGAATAAAATCGCACGTCGACAGGGACCCAGAATTCAGCTGCACGTATGAGCACACTTACACAAAAACATGATCACATCACCCCTGCTTTGATTGATATACACTGGCTGCCTGCCATTGCACGGATTCAATTAAAAATTGCTTTGTATGTTCAGATTCTCCACAAACTCCGATCCTCCATCTCACTTCTCTGGTTGCACGCAATGTCCCCTCCACTCCTGTAATGTGGCCAGTGGGCACGAAGAGAAGTTCAAGGGACAGAACCCTCCACCCGCAGGAACCATGTGACCAATAATTTTTAACACAGAACCCCTTTTTTGTTCAGTAGACGTTCCTCAGCTTATGTTTATCGAACGTTGCAACAGCATATGTCTAGGGGCCCCATTATAAATGGCATTATTCCCACAATTGAGAGGGTGAGACTCTTAATGAGGGCGCACTTTCCTGGGTCCCCCAAATCAACTCATCCCCCCGCCCCACTACTCCCTCCCCCCCCCCCCCCCCCTCCCGAGACTAATCGGTCAGTAGGCATCATGAGGCTCATCGCTCGCGTCGGAGTGCGCGCAATATATGCAGGAGGAGCCGGCTGGAGCTAGGCCACCATAACAACTTTGGTGCACGGTCTTTTTCGCACTCGGCACCACTCGTTCGAACGCCTTATCTCTCCACATGGAAACATTTTTGAAGTGCTTTGAGACTGCTGTCACGGTGAAAGCGCTATATAAGTCCTAGTTATTATTATTATTATATTATTATTATTATTATTATTAATTACTATTATTAGAATTAGAATGATTAGGAGAAGAGATGCCATAGGGAGTCACTTTGATCTTATCAGGTTAAGTTAGTGGGTGCTTCGATACTGTTTCAATATGAAGGAACTAAGATAAAGATTCGGGTGTATAGTCTTGTATAAAGGCAGCACTACTTACACGATAGACGACTCAAACTCCCAGGTCATCTCGGCAACCTGCGGAAGACTGGCGGCACCACCCAGCCATGCACGTTCGCTCACGACCTACTACACCCCTGGCTGCCAACGCAGCGGCGCCTACTTCTGTTACCTCGTAGGTTCCCACTTTTATACGTGGGTAGCGTGAGACATTCGAGAGAACATGCCTCTTCTAACAGCACTGCGGAAAATGTCCCCTGGCTTCCAATGTGATTCGAACTCGCGATCTATGATCTATGATCTGTAGTCGGAGCTATACCGACTGATATTCACCGTCTCACCTCCCCACTTCGTGTCACTTCGTGTGAATTTATGGCAGCCATGTTGTTTTTAATCGAAGCAAGAAAATGTCGTGTTTGCAATTTATATACCATGAGTTGATATCCACATGGTTATATATAGCATATATGCCTGAAACGTCTGTCACTATGTTCAAACTGGGTATGAGGCCAATCTCTCTAAATTTTGTTATTTTATGACGCCACTTTCCATATTTTCAAGCTCCACAGCGGATATTGGGGCCATTCTTGGTTCTGAGGACATGCAACATTTGCGAAACTCAAATCACTGTTTTCGACTGTACTGCGCCGTTTCTTAATCACCATGTCTGGCAAGCCATTTTGGACGCCATTTTGTCTGAACCATTTGGCGTTCCCCATTGCTGGGAGGCATCTTTTTTCTGAAGGAAACTAGACACCTTTGGCCTACTCAAACCGTGAAACACAGATTCTTTACAATTTTTTTAGCAATTGGTCAAAATCATCTAATTTCAGGTTACTACGTTCAGTTAGTAACCCAGTGTACCGTCCTATGACCCAACAGTACTTTCCTCACAGTAACGGTAACCGTTGTACTGGCGTATTGAACCTGTTTGTGCATTGACATGTGAAGTGACGGCTGAGGTGCATTTGTTTAAGCCTCTTAAGCGTATAAGTAACAAGGCACAAAACTGTTGTCGTGATTCCTTGTCATAGCTGACAGGCTAGTGGCTTATAAGGCCAAACCAGAAAACGGTACGTACCCATAGGTTATTGTCGGTTTACTTGAATTCCTTTCTATATAGTCGCCCACTCGAAATTTCAATATTATCTGTCCTCTGCCCTTCAGTTCCTGCTTATACTCTTGTGCGAGAGAGAATAAATGTCATCCCCATTCACCAGGGTATTATTATTCGACAAATACTTTGAAAACTCACAAAAAAGTATGAAAATTGGACCCGGTGACTAAGAATGACCCTGACTTTTGTCAGGAACAAAATGTCCCCACGGCAAGTTTTGGGCACATAGGACAAAAACTTTAAATTTCGCGTAAATTATGCAAATTAGTGGGCTTGTAGCAGTACATTCAAAAGTCATATGGGGTCACAATAGATTTATTGCCAAATGGCACCATAGAATGAAGGTGGTCAAAAAAAAAAATCCCCCCTGAACTAAATGTTTTCGTGTGAAGAAAACCAATTATGTACGGAGACTTCCTAACAGTTGGGGATCAGGACCCCTCATCTGACTCGCCCACGTTGGGCATGACCCTCCCCGGTAGCTTCGTCTTGCATGAATAATGAGAATAGTATTAAAACAATAGACTACATTTGTGACAAAACGCCCAAAAAATATGACATGGGTATACATGTCCTTCTAATACATAGGCTTTGACGAACTGACCATTGTGATGTTTCCCAGCAATGCACATGACCTTTTCTCTGATAATGAAAATTTGTGAAGATGCAAACTGGCAGTAGTAACGCTGATTTCAAGGTTATGACCCCACGGCAGGAGTCAGCAGATTATAATTGCAAAGGGGAACAAATCCCGGAGAGCTATTGGTATCCATGAAGACCTGAAGTAGATACACATGACTTATATCATGATGAAGAATCATGCTGAAAACAATAACAAACAACACAAGTTAGGCCTAGCCCTCACCCACATGAAAACTTAGGCTGGATTGAGTGACAGTCATACAGGCCTAGGCTAGGCCTAAAAGTCAGGCCTACGCATGCCACAAAACAACCTATGGCCTACTGCCTAGGCTAATAGAACAATTACAATATGATTTGATGGATGTTGGTATTCACCCAAAGCCCTACAGTTTGCAATGTGTTGTCCCATCCATGACTTTAAAATGCCACAAGGTCACTGGAGATAAGGTTAAAGGTCCCACAAGTTAGTCAGCAGTACAATTGGCAAATGCATGGGCCTACCCTAACTCTTACTGCATCTTTAATGATTTTTGTTTCAATTGAAACCAGCACAGATGGAGGTCGAAACACAAGGTGGAGGGGGTGGGGTGGGGGGAATTGGCTTGATTGGGACTGTCGTTTTTAGCCTGACTCATTTTGCTCCTTTCTCTGGGTGCTCACAGGAATACGATAGGGACGACCCTCTTTCACACAAGTGCCAAAACAAACCCCGATTTACACTCAATTTGACAGTTGTGAGATCTCGATTAGATAAACAGATGAATGTTGTTTTTAGTATGGGCCTACGCCCCAATTTACAAGTGGCACAAGGAGGTTTTAACTGGACTGTCTAGACCTATGTTTAAGGTTATTCGATATTGACTACGATAAAAAGATAATAATATAGATATTAATATATATATATATATATATATATATTATATATATATATATATATATATATAGATATATATATATATATATAATATATATATATATATATACTATATATATATAATAGGGTTTATCCACCTGTAAGTCCATTTGTGAGGAAAAAAAATTGAGACATTTATAACCTTCTATGTTTGGGCTTCCCCCCCCCCACTCCAAGGAATTATCCATCCTGTAAGCCAATGCGTGGCACCCGTGGTACATGCATAGAGAAATGGGCATGGGTTAGGGTTACTTCTACTTCTAGGTCCATTTGGGTTACAAGAGGAACATTTTTATATTTTGGTGTTTATGAGACAAAACAGTAGGCAGTACGTAGGCGATTGGGGGAAATGGATTTTGGCGCCGCCTCATCTGCGCATGATACTGCGGCCCACAATGCCATGAGTATAAGCCCTATACTGCTTACCGCAGGCATTACTCTCACTCATGCAATAACAGCATCACAGGACAGTACACAATCTGGGTCGGGACACTGTGACCATTGACACTGTGGCAGTGATCAAACAACCTTTCACTATGATGACCCTCTACCTCCGTGAACCAAAATGGAAACAGAATGCCAACGAAAATTGAATTTGCACTCAAAACTAGGTTTAACGACCCCTCATTGACCTCTATGACCTTGCATCACATTAATGGTATTTGGGAAAACACCATGACAAATGGACCCCATACCCTCGTTAACTAGTTTCAAAAGAAATAAACCACATTGGATTCTGTCATTGGAGTTATCACTGTCTTCAGTATTTTCTCAGTTATTTTACCTCCAAACGACCTTAGGTGACCCATGAATCACATCATGAATGTTATTTAACAAATGACCCCCTGCGTCATTTACAGGAGCCCAAAATTATTGAACATGTGGTATCTGCCGTTAGCAGGTATCAACCTGTTTTAGCAAGGAATACTCACAGTCACTACTGTCAACTGCCTGAAAATCTGACGATCACCATACAGGTATTATTATGTCCCCAGATAATCTGGTATGAAACCACTATCTGTGAAAACTGGCATATGTCACACAGTTTGTTTTGGGAGTCAAGTCACCACTGGGCTATTAAATCATTTTAAATTTGACTGAGAGGCTCCAATGAAACATAGTCCCCTAAGTACTAAATGTCCAAAAGTTTAAAAGTTCTCCAATGATTCAAATAAACAGAGTAGGAGTCCATCTCTTCATTGGCTGGCGCTCATTGCAGCTGATGTTCAAACAGGGCATCCAGGCTCCAAGTCGCAAAGGGGCTGGGGTGGCCGAATTGGTTGGCTCAACTTTGACCCATCCATTTGTCAGTTGTGTTCATGTTTCGGGTCCTGAGAAAGGCAATTTTCAAATTTGATCTTTGACCTTCACCTCATCAACCAGTTGTAGTTTGGCCCAATGATTCTAGAAACACTAGACAAACACCCTAACAGGACCGAATGTTGAATAAAAAACTTCGGCCTCCAATAACTTCCACAAAGAGGTCACACGAAGGTCACATCATGGCGCATTCTGATGGGAAGGTGACATTGACATTCGGAAAAAAATCTGCAAAAAACCGGCAAATATCACCGGGGGTCTAATTGAGGTTCAAAGGCCACATAGATGCGGAGGGTTGATTACAGGAATACAAACAGTGCACCTCCCGTCCTTGTCACCCATAGAAAAAACCATGACACATTCACTATATAAACATCCTAAATGCAACTAATTTCAAATGAAATAAACTTGACCTCTGATTATCTTCGCACAAAGGTCACATGGAGCTCAATTTAGGACCATTGGAGAATCAGAAGGTACTTTTGAGATCCCGACAATAGCCTCAAAATTTGATTCGATTCGGGTGGAGGTCAAATTGAGGTCAAAGGTCACACGGATGGGAGACAACACGGGATCGCAATGGTACACCTCCTAACCTTGGCAGACATCGGTTCCCCTTATGACCTATGTCCGTTGTATGCAAATTTTTCCCCTCTATGAGAGACACCCGGTCCTACAGGCATTATGTATCCAAAGTTACGCCGATGCTTCGTCAAGAAGGTATTGAAACGAACCCTCGACCCCTTGTAATTTGAGAACGATTGCCCGATTGCAGCGGGAGTTTGTTTCGCGTATTAGCACACAGAGCTCTGTCAACATATCCAAAAATGACATTTTTCACTTTTTCTCCTCTAACTATAAGAATAGACACATCTGTTCAAGATTTGACCTGACTTTTGAACTCACTCAGATTGTGTTTGATCCGCTGATTCTGAAAATCAAAATGACAAAATCACTATGAATCCTAAACTGCATTAAAATTTCGAATAGAAAACTTGACCTCTGTATATTGCACACACAGGTAACATGGGGTCAATTCATGGACCATTCGAATCAGGAAGAGAGGTACCTGTGAGATCCGAAAAAAATGGCCACGACATTCGATTCGGACAAAACATGGAAAGGTAAATTGAGGTCAAAGGTACACAGATGGGGGTCAATAAGTGGATCACAATGGCGCACCACCCCACCTCGGCGACATTTGGTCCCATGTTATGACCAAAAAACAGTTTTTGACCTCTAATTAATCTTTATGACCTGGATGGACGTGACCAATATGTTGACTATGATCCCTCACATCAACCGCCAAACGTCCAAAAATTACGATTCGGACCTTGTAATAGGAGTTTTTGCCTTTTTAATATTTAAGATTTTTTTGTTCATTGCCCTTTGGTGAACTGACAGGCAAACAGGAAAAATAGGGACATCTACACCACATGACGAACAAAGGCCGAATATGAATTGCTAATGCTTGGTTCTTCAGATATCGCGGACAAAGGGTGTCTCACACACACACACACACACAACTACATACACATACATACACAACCACGCGCGCGCGCGCCACACACACCCACGGACACACACACATACACACACATATACTTGCGTGACCGCATGGCATCTTTCGGCCCATGACAAGGAATAAAAAATCATGTAATTAATTACAGACCAATGGTGCCAGAAGAGTTTACAAGACATTTTGGTCGACACAGTCACGAGATGTATAATCTTTTTGGATATAGGCATGAAAAGCGAGCCATGAGCTGTAACGGCGCTCTGGAGTAGCGGCGTTCCGACCTGTTCTGTTTGCACCTGATATTCTTCTTTATTCGGAAGGAGTGCCCTTGAATTGCGAAGCGGTGTCGGTGGTTGCCCAAGGATTGGACTGGAATATGGAGTCATGGAGTCCATGGTTTTAGGTGTGTGACCGTCACGATATTTGAGAGGGTACGCTACCGTGTTTCTAGGTCCATCGTGCTTTCTGGAGGAGGCTGGGTGATGGGAAGATGTGCGTGGATGCGGCTAAATCTCGCAAAAAATAGATGGGCCCGCCGCACCCCCCGTACAATGTTTGGCCCATCGGGAACGCGTTTGTATAAATTTGAAAGGGGCGGAAAGAGAGAAAAAAATTCCCTTTTCACGGTTAACCATCTACCGTCATGAGTTTTTGTTTTTTACTGGTTTTTGTAAGGTCAATGGGTACGTCAGAGGTTAATGATGTAACCGGACAGTTCAATCGAAGCAGCCTTTGGGTGTCAACCATCATGCGGTAATTGCGAACAGTGGCAATGTTACCGGGCAGTGGAAACCATGGGGACGATATTGGCTAGTAGGTACACTCGTTGGTGATGCGTGGTATATGACAGATATGAAGGGTTACAGATTGATCAACCTTCCAAGCGTTCTATTTGAGCTCATGAGGTTTTCTGATTGCATATTTATGGCAACTTTACGTTCAATTTTTACGATGACGAAGTGGATTTAATCTCCGTCAACTGTGTCCTGTCTTCGGTGCAGAATGTTATTTTGTAAAAACAGGGTCATTGGAGGTCATTGAGTGTGTTAATTTGCATGAATTATGAAATCCGTTGGTGCTGCGCACAACCAGTAGAGACGCCTGTTCCCCGTCAAATTACCATCTGATGATATACAATGATTGGGCGGGGCAAGACGGTATTTGTATTAAATCCGCAACCGTTAGACCCATTTTGTTAGCTATAGGCCAATATTATCGCACCAGGTTTGATGGGTCATGGGACAGGTCTATCATCAGTGATTCCCTTCCGGGGGAAAGGAAATTATGTATGATTTGCAAAAATTATTCATGGAGGCGTTGCCTGATACTCAAAAGAGGAATTTTGTCTAATCAAACACCTTAGACACGTGTGTTAGACCTATGGAGTGTGAGGGATACCTAAATGTTGGTGAGGCTCATGCACGTCAAAGGAGGGACTGCTCATTATTATTAGTATTATTATATTCTTATATTATTTTATTATCTATTATTATTATTATATTATTATTATTATTATTTCATGATACAATTTTCGTTCAGAAAACCGAAATGGCCGAAAAGCTTTCAATTCATTCCAACCAGGAAGAAGAAGAGTGAGACTGCCAAAAAATCGGTCGAGGACGGAAACTA
Source organism: Sclerodactyla briareus (assembly GCA_026419785.1). NCBI lineage: Eukaryota > Metazoa > Echinodermata > Holothuroidea > Dendrochirotida > Sclerodactylidae > Sclerodactyla > Sclerodactyla briareus. The sequence continues at coordinate 137,469 of JAODTK010005863.1, forward strand.
AGGACATAGTGTGGACTTAGAAAGGGATATGAATATCGTGCAGGTGTTATTCATTCATTTACAGCGACACCGACCTCCTGTCGAGATAGATAATATCTGGATTGATGTTTCACTCCTTTATTGGATAAAATGGAGACATTCGTAGAGTACGGAATGTTGACTTAATGTTATTCACATATGAGTGCTAGCGGGAAGTACAGAGATGGAAAACTGCCAAATCTCCAGCAACGAGGTAACATTTCCCGGAGCGGTGACAATGACTTCCTGTCAACCATGAATTCGAATGAAGAGAACAATTACGAGATAAAGAGCTCCTGAAGTACCGCCATGGCAGCTTGTTCAACTGTGTATCCCAATGCCAAGGTGCTTGTTAAGGTCGAGATTTGATGGGTGCTTTATGGAAAAATTCGTGACGACAGGCTCAACTCGCTACAGGAGAAGAACCTTATAACCGTGCTACGGCCCCAGGACTTGGGTTGGTTAATAGGAAAAAAGATTGACACAGGCAGCACCTTCTACGAACATTAGTGTTCATTCCTGAGTGGAATCCGTTGGAGCCATGCGATGGCCCCGTCATTTGTCGGGGTTGGCCTGGTTTTCAGTGCCGGGAATGTAACAAAGTGCACGCAATGTTCTCGGCACTGATTTCGTCGCTTCTATTGCGTCCAAATGCAATGCATGTAGTCAATCCTGACAGCTTTCATTGTCAGTGAGTGTTGACCAATCAGATGGGATACCCTGTTCGCGTAAGACACAGCATATATGTACACACTTTTAGTAATCGACTTTCGATAGTAATCCCACGTCCGATCTTTATTTTTTTTATTTTTTTTTTTTGTTGGGGGGGCGGTTTTGAAACTTACAGGAGCCATTCTCATATATATAGGGAGAAATGGCACGTGTATCTTTCTTTGGATGAAACATTGTGTCTAAGCTACACGAAAAGGTTCAATTGAGCGGTGTTCTTGTGTCTCCTGGTCCACTCTTTTGTGGCAGAGAGAGTGTCCATTTCGGATGAGCTGCTTGGATCAAAGAATAGTTGGAAGAACAATCGGCCGGGGAGAGAGGTCGAAACTAGTCCCTGGTTAGTCCGTTACAGATTGTGGACAACTCCCGTTGAGACTTGAGGTTGACGCGTACTTGTAACAAGCCATAATGGAGTACTTAGCGCCCATTAATTTGGCACATTGACCTGCCTGAAGTGACATCGGCTTGGCATTTTGAGTCGGGAACCTTTCGCCTGAAACTTGTTCTATGTCCGCTGTAATTCTAACAGCTAATTTCAACCAAAGTTACATATAAGCTAGATATTTCTCCCAATCGCTGTGAATGGCTAACACATTTGAAGAGACACTCCAATGGCTTTACACAATTGAAAGACAATGTTGTATTGTAAATCCACGTTTAGTTTAGGCTGTGTACTCTGATTTGGCCAACAGTTTAATGGCTCCCCCGGCGTCTTGCGCCATGGGTCACCTATCATTTAATCTTCGTACTGGTCTTCTTGATTCATATTTGGTTACACGAAGAATACTTTTATGCTGCTCTTTCCTTTTTTTATATATTAAATTGTTATTTTATAATCTACCATTCATACCTTTCATTCTTCGAGGCGATTGGTCCATTTAGGCCGTTGACTGTAGTCAAGTGTTATAAAACAAGTAGCTGACAACAACGGGCCAGTGAACAAACTAAATGAACCATTTTTAACATGTGAACTAGGAACGCATCAACCCTTTTTGGTTTTTGTTTTTCAAATGTGATTTTGTGACAATTCAGAATGACTTCAAGACTGATTTAATGTTCAACGGGGGACACTTTCTGTGTTATGATTACAAATTAATTCACTTAGAGGGTAACAGTTCATGACACTGTTTGAATAACTGTTTGAATACTCACATTTGAGTAAATGTAAATTGCACCAAAATAAAGTGATTGTGGATGTATAGGAATCATTTATTCGGTGAATATTTAAAACTCGTTTGTTCCACACTTATATGGTTTTTGAATGATCAACCCATCAATCAATAATAACAGGTTGTGTATGGTTATGAGAAGAAGTAAGTGTGACATATATTAATTCCCGTCGGGTCTGTAATGGTAAAGTACATTGACTATCACAGTCATCATTTAGGATTGGTCCTGTGCACAGACGTGTACAATAGTGTCTCCGAACCTGTCGGTAATTACCCCCCCCATAATGTAATGAGCCAACCGGAGAGGGTATGTCGCCGCTGATGAAGAAATTTGAAAAATGATACAGTCCGAAACATCAATTATTGCGCAGATTGCATCCTCATATTCCAAAATTTTCTCACACCCCTTCTCGGGACAGCAAACTGGTGGGGGGGGGGGGGGGGGGGTGCAAATAGTAGACCACTTTCGGTCACAGTATTCAGAAGTTGGCAATCTCGAAAGAAACAATCGATAAATTGTGTATGAACTTGTTTCCGATAGTGATGCTAAAAACAATTACAAACGTTCTAGTTTTTGCTCAAGCATATGTGCCAAACTTTGGTATTGATAAAACCAGTTCGTGTAAATTTCCGAAGAATTTCATTGTTTTATAATATGGAATACAAAGTTTTGACCTTTCCTTGTTGTGTCTATCTGTATTATCTGGATATTTATCATTTCGACAATTTTATATCATCAGTTGACAAAGTATCTCGAGATATTATCATTTCATATTGCTGAGTCATGATATGTATTTCGCCTGATTTAATGTCCACGGGTACCACTTTCTGTGTTTTGTTACAAATATACATTACTTAAGGTAACAGTTCATGACATTGGTGGTAATAACCATATACATTTATACTTCAAATTAGAGTAATGTAATATTCACAATAAAATTGTGGATTTATATAATCGTAGATTCGTAGATATTTAAAATCTTTGTTTACACTTATACTGGTTTAATACCCTCAAATGGAATGAGCCAAAATTTTAAAGGGTGTGTGTCGCCGCTGCTGACAGAAAAATGAAAAAGAAATACCAGTCGACACTCAACTATTGCGCATCATTGCACATGATTTGCATCCCCTTAAACTATGGCAACCATTTTACAAGACACCTTCCTCGGGACAGCAAACCTGGTGTGGGTGGTCTAGTAGACCATTTTCGGCCACAGTATTCAAAGTTTAGCATCGGTGTGGAAGGGGGCTCATTCTAATCGTTACAACTTAAAGGAGATTGTATCCTAAACACCTATGACGCTCTGAAGGGTTATATTTTTTTTTTTTTTTGATTCAAGGGTTTAGAAGTTCGCAGACGATAACAAGTTGTGTCGGGAGGTCGGTTCGAATGATGCTGCTGCAATTGTTCAAAGAAATCTGGATATAATTTCCAATGTCTTCCGACTGGCAAAGGTTTTTCAATGTAGACAAGTGAAGTTAGGCATGTTGTTTTTACATCGCAACGCTCCTTCAAGTTGAATGGCGAAATATTTCAGGAGGTGATTTCCAGAAAAAGAGTTGGGGGATTGTTTTGATCTTCTTTGAAACCTTTCAAGCAGTGGCCGAAGCTGCTAGAAGGGTAATTGGATTCTTGGCTTGATAGACGTCACTTCAGTTTCCTGATAATGATATGTTGTAGGCTGTTTAACAACTGGTAAGACCGCACCTAGAGTATTCTGTAAAGTGTGGAATCCCTACTTGCAAAAGACAAGCAGGTAATTGAGAAGTTCAGCGTAGGGCAATTAGAATGAATCACTGTCTGAAAAATTTATGTTACGAGGAAAGATTACGGCGCTCGGTCTAACTACCATGAGCTGAGGCGAATTGGGGTGACTGGATTAGGTTTTAAAAAATTGTCCATGGACTCGTTGGCCTGTCTTTCCACTAATTCTTTGAATTTTCCAATGTTACTGCCAAATTAGAGGCCACTGTCTCAAGCTTCGTGGAGCGATGCAGAATGACATTAGAAATATTCTTCTCGCCCGAGAGTGATAATGAGGGAATTGTCTTCATGAAAATGTTTTTTGCTCAAAAGAGTGTGATGCGTTCAGAACCGTCTGATTTATTCAGGAATAGAGGCGTATTATGTAGTTCGAGTTTGGTTCATTTTTCTTTCCTGGCGTGTTGTGGCTTCGGGGTCGTTTATGAGGAATCTGTCCTTCCTGACCTTATTCACTAAACTAAACTAAATACCATATTACAATATCACAAGTGTGATATGTTTGATTACTCAAGCAACGTGTTTTCTCGGAAAGAAAAACTCGAAAAAATGAGTGAATGAAAGTGTCTTCGATAGTGATGTAAAAAGTATCAAAAACGTGTCTAGTTTGTCCGAAGCTAATGTCAACCGATTCGTTAAATTTCCTAATAATTTATTGTTTTATATATCGAGTACAAACGTTGTACGCCTTACATTGCTGTATAGTATCTGGATACGTATCATTCCGGACATTGTTATATCATCATTTCAATATTATTCACGGCATTCAGAACTGACCGAATGATGCACCGATTTTCTAAATGGGTATCATTGATTACACTGGAGTTGTTACACTGAGAGGATGCTGATATCCGTAATGGTGTTTGTTATCAGGGAATAAGTAAAAAATTGTTTACGTTTCAGTAACATTTGTATAAACTCCGCAAAATTGGCGCTGATTAAATAATTTAAAAAAGTGAATTCTTATCAGTTGCAATCTGTGTTATCGTTTTGTTCAGCAAAATGCATGCATGTATGTTCCTGGGAATTCAGAAGCAGTCAATATCTGATCAAAAATAAACGATCATATTGTTGGATCATTGAACTACCGCACCAAAGGCCTAAATCCATAATCCCGCCCATGAAATTATTGAGGCCCGCGCCTCTGAAGTTCACCGCCACGTCAAATGTGGAAGCTGTTACTTGTAGAAAAGTTGAATGAACAGATTTTTCCAGTGTGCAGAGGGCAAAGCAACCTCCAATAGTCACATATGGTCTATCTAGTCATAATTGTCAATGGAGGTTAATTCCTTCTTCGTTTCGAAATGCGTAACTTTTATTGATTCCCGGGTTAAGAAGTCGCTAGACGATATAAGATATAGTTGTATCGGGAGGTCAGTTCGAATGGGCTGCTGCAATTGTCATAGGGATCTGGATATAATTCCAAATGGTCTTCAGCCTGGCCAAAAGTTTTTCAATGTCGAAAGGGCAAAGTATGCCATGTTGGTTTTTACAATCGCAACGCTTCCTTCAAGTTGAACTGGACGAAAATTCAGGAGGTGATTCAGAAAAAGATCTCAGGGTTTGTTTTATTCTTTTGAAACCTTCCAAGCAGTGTGCCGAAACTGTTAGAAGAGGTAAGCGGTTCTTGGCTTCGATTAGACGTCACTCAGTTTCCTCGATAAGATATTGGTGTAGCTGTTTACGCAAACTGGTGAGACCACACCTAGAGTAGTCTGTACAAGTGTGGAATCCCAACTTTGCAAAAGACAAGCAGGTAATGAGACCGTCAGCGTAGGGCAACGAGAATGATTCACTGTCTGGAAAAATTCATCTTACGAGGAAAGCGTACGGCGTCTCGAGTTCTAACTACCATGGAGCTGAGGCGAATCGGGGTGACTGCGATGCAGGTGTTTCAAAATTGTCATGGACTCGATGGTGTCTTCCACTATTCTTTGAACTTTTCCAATGTTACTGCAAATAGAATCCACTGTCTCAAGCTTCGGGATAAGCGCTGCAGAATGGACATCGTAAATATTATTCTCGCAGGGACGTGATCAAGGAGTGGAATGTCTACTGAAAAATCGTTGTGTGCTCAAAAGACGTGTGCATGCGTTCAAGAACAGTCTTGATTTATTTTTCAGGAATAGAGGGCGTCTTATGTGTTAGAGTTTTGGGTCATTTCTTTCATGGGATGTTGTGGCTTCGGGGGAGTTGATGAGGATTATGTCTTTCCGGACTCGCCATATCACTAAACTAACACTTAAAACTAATACCATATAACATTACACTGTGTGATATGCTTGATTTAATCAACGCAAAGTGTTTTCTCCGAAAGGAAAACATCGACAAATGCGTGGAATGAAAAGTGTTTCGATGTGATGTTAAAAAAAGGTATCAAAAACGTGTCTAGTTGGTCGAAGTCGTACATGGTCAAAAGATTCGTTAAATTTCCTAAAATTTTATGGTTCATATATCGAGTACAATCGGTTTTACGCGACCATTGCTGTATCGTATCTGGAATACGTATCATTCCGACATGTTATATATCATTCAATATATTCCTGCATTCAAGAACTGCCTAATGATGCAAACGATTCTAAATGGGTATCATTGGATTACCACTGGAGTTTTACAATAGAGTAGGCTGATATTCCGTACGTTGGTTTGTTATCAGGAATAAGTAAAAAATGTTTAGTTCAGTAAATTGGATAACTCCGCAAACTTGGCATGCTGCTAAATAATTACAAAGTGCTTTTATCAGTGCAATCGGTTGTTTACGGTTTGTTCATGCAAAATGCATGCTGTAGGGTTCCTGGGAACTTCAGAAGAATGGCAATCTCTGATAACAAAACTAACGATCATCTTGTTTGGAATCATTGAACTACCCGCCCAAATGCCTAAATTCCGATAATCAGCAGACATGAAGTTGAGGACCGCGCCTCTGAAGTGCACCAGCCCCGTCCCAAAGACTGGAGGTGTGTACTTCGTAGAAAATTGAATGAACAGCTTTTTCAGTGTGAATGAGTGGCAAGAACCTCCAATAGTCAATATGGTCATATATAGTATATTTGTCAATTGGAGGTTATATTCCTTACTTTCGTTCGAAATCGATAACAGTTGTATGATGCCCGGGTTGGAACCTAATATCGACAATACAAAATGTCTTGTAGCTCCGGTCTTTCACTACGCAATCTTAACTAGCGGTACCACGAATATGGGGCAGCACAACAACAAGCAAACGCAAAGTGTTGTGTTGCGGAGGACGATCAAAAAAAGGTCAATGGAATGGTTCTGATTTGAACGGATGACCGGAAGACTACAGGTATTACAAACTTTCTATACAGAGGCTTACGTCACGAACAGGGTGTTCTGGGTCCTTAAAATGAAAGTAAAATGTTACCAACATCGGCAACTCGATGGACAGGACTATGGCATTCCAAACGCTGCACAGAGGCATTGATAGCGACGAGCTGGTCGGCGCTGACAGGGATAGGGGTACAGCGGCATATAGGCTGTTGGCCCTATCGTAAAGAAATTATGTACGTATACTGTTACATACATACGCTAGTGGCTATAAAACTACGTAACATAAAGGCTAAGATGTGTGATGAATAAATTAAAAGACGTAGTGCGAAGAGAAATTTAATTATTAATTAGTGTACCCTGCTTCAAGTGACCCTTTCGAACCAGTGCGACTATCGGGGCCGGGGGTGCTCTATATGGAGATTGTCTAGTGCAGGAGTACTCACTGACAACTTCCGCTGTAGTAGTTTTATCGGAAATGAGCTCATTTGAGAAAAGAAAACAGATTTTCAAAATGCAATTTGGTGCAATAGCGCCAGAAGCTGCGAATGCTTCATACAGTCATCTGCTTTGCATCGGAGAGGTTAACGGGGACCGTCTGACGGTTCACCGCTTGGGGGACAGGAGGCGACTCGTGAAGCTTAAGCGATTGGTGATTCAAAACTTATATTAGAGTTATGCGATGGCTTACAGTAAATACAATACAGTTGAGGAGTCTTGCAGTCTGCTCCTAAAATATGATAATCTGTTTCACAGTAACGAGAAACAATTACAAACGACAAATTTACACTGGAATAGGTACGCGGTGTGGAGTTTCCTCAGCCGTCACGTGGGCCTATCGCTTGTATACAGGTTCACACTTGAATCTCACAGCCGTGAATAGTTTGCCCAGTGGGAAGAATGACTTGCGACAGACCATTACCCTGCCTAACATCAAATTACACCGTCCGTGTGGCCTACTCACTTGGTCAAGTCCGACTCCTTGAAATCTCCACATCCGTGATAGTTTTGCAAATTGGAAGATGACTTGGCGCAGACCATACCTGCTAGTAAAATTACACCGTCCGTGTGGCCTACTCACTGTTTCCAGGTCTATCGTGAAATCTCCCATCCGTGCTAGTTTTGCACATTGGAGAATGACTTGTCGCAGAACCATACCTGCAATACAAAATTACAACGTCCCGTGTGTCACCGGGGTTGTGAAAACGATATTGTTATACAAGTCGAGACTTAGGGTGAAAAGTGCTAGCGACGTGACAGGATTGAGTGGCTTGCTCTCATTGACTTTGTACAGTGATTGTGTGAAATGATTGACTATTTGGGTGAATATGATGACTTGATATGAAAAATGGTATGATAGTGCCCAAAGCCGATCGGGGAAATGCGACTAAAATAAACACTTGAACCTGTATATGTACATAGACTTGCGATGTAGCGCGAAGTACATCGACTGAAGTGAACTCGTATGGGATGATTCCCTATGAAGGGTACTATGGTTGAAACGTGCTTTCAATAGCGTGTCATCATGTTAGTCTGGCACATCTGGTCATCCTGACACATCTTTACAGCAAAATTTGGGGGGGGGGGCATTTCACAGCAAACCAAGGACGTTAACATAACATTCTAAAAAGGCTACTAAAAAGTTCATAACGTCACGATGTGGTGTTAAAAAACATTATCTGACGTTTTGGACGTAAATGTTACAATAATTCAATAATGGTTACTATTGCTGAACGACTAGAAAGTTGCGAAATGTTTTGTATGACATCATAATAACAAATAGGTAAATAAAACATGACGAAACATTTCATAACGTTACAACAAGAATGTTGATGGGGTTTGATGGGTTATTATTATGATTTATTTGTTTGTCAGTTTCAAATAAATGAATCAATGAGATATTACTATGAAACCATATATCCGATTTCCACGATGAATTCATATTGCTAGGGAACGTATATTCCCCAGTTGTGCGCCTGACCAAAAATAGATTCCACGTGGAATATCCGTTCTTTCTTGTTCTGGGAACGTTACAGCTCTTATGCCCAAGGCAGATTAAAATCTTAATATGAACCCTGTTAAATACGAGTTCAGCCTTGCTCAAAATTAAAATGATTGCATGCCTCAAAACTGAATTGGGGAAGGTTTAAGAGTGGTTTGCTTGCTTCAGATGCTAGCTTTTCAAGAGTGCAACATGTGTGTGTACCATCGAAATGTGGCTTAAAATAATTCATACATACTTTATTTTCCCGTTTGTGCGCATTTTGAGGATGTACGCATTTCAGAATACCATGAAAATGACTCCTACAACACTATTTATTTGTTCTCATGAATACGCAAACTGGAGTGCTTTTCATTCAGAAATTCACACTCACAAACTCATCTTCCTGATGAATTTCTGACTGCCATGTGACACGTTAGTAGCCCGCATTTATGGAATAGATCAACCTTGCGTGAATAAAATATGGGCTTCCGCCGCTCTCGAATTCAATCACATCAGGCATTTCCACGCAGCTTCAATCATATGCATATCTTCTGGCACCATGGGAGCCTTCCGAGGGTAGACCTGTAACAAGCGGAGGAGGCCACACGTGACGAGCTGAGGAAAGTGTAAATATTGTGTGGCAAGTTTTCCTTATTTGGAACACGTTAATACAATATTGGAGAGCAGACTGGGAATCTCCTCAAACTGTATGGGTATTTACTAGTAGGTCCATCGCATAAAATCTAATATGAGAGTCACATCCCTTCCCCTTCATAATTGCATATATTTCCATCTTCATTAGTGCGTGTACACGGAATTTGGACGAGTTTTCACTGGGATATAATACGGGATAAATGAACATCACCTCTGTGGCGGTAATGGAACTGAGTATCAATAATTTGGGTCCCACTGAAACTCACAGAATTTAACCTCGTTTTTGAACCTACCAGAGCGGGGGAACTTTGACATTATGGTGGGCAAGGTGAGACGTATCTCCTTCGGCGTTTTATTATCTTCTTTTTCTTCTTTTTCAATGGACAATACTATGTATGGCTTGCAGTCTGCCTTTTGTGTGGTAGCGTCAGACGGGTCAATTCGGACCAAGCATTGGCGAAACTACCCAAACTTTCCCACTTTTCACATAACTGAAGACTGCCCTGCAACACCTTGCCCTTAGACCCATAGTTCATAAACTATTTCGACGTTCGCACCAACAAGCTTTTGACAAGTTCCTCTTGAACGCCTCTTACTCAGTTGAAAAGTTTTGGCATTAAGCGAAATATCCCAAGTGGATTTGTCATTCAATATTATCATGGGAACAACGAATTCTCATATGAGCGTTGTCTCGTGACGCAAGGTCACTAGTGGTTTGTTTTCTCATGGATCGTTCGTGGGCCATTACTCTATTCTGGCTCATAAATGACCTCTTGAAGATTCGATGCATTCCAGAGCTAAAATGTTTGCGGAGGGACGATACCAAATTGGGGGGGGGGGGGTATCGCGAGTATCAAATCGCGAATTAGTTCAAAGGTGTCATCACTGCAATGTTGAGAGACGCTGATTTGCATAATTGTTCAAGTTGGTCCTATTGAACGAAACTTGTGGCAGTCATTTCAAGCACCGCTGTCAAATTGTTATCATTTAATTTGCAATTTCCAGACTTTTTGACGTTTGAACGAAACGGTTGCTGAAGGCTACATGTATTCTGACACAAAAAAAAAAAGAAAGTTACAGGTAATTTCAAGGCATCGTGGGTTCATATTTGCATAGTTTATGTGACTTTTTTGTAACTTCTATGGATTACAACAACGAAACTTTTTCAAAAGCGGGGATATACACGGGGGGGCGGTTTACCCGCCTACACATGTCTGTGTCTGGATGTTCTCTTGACTTGAATTAGACTAGCTTTCGGTTCGCCTCCTTGTTGTCATGGGGTTGTTTAAGGCACTGGAGACCCCTCACTTGGAGTGTACACAAGTATGGAATCCTTACTTTTCCCAAGATAAGCAGGGGAGGGCTACTAGACTATTCCTGTCTTAGAGATTTCCCTTACGAGGAGAGATTAACGCGTCTCAGTCCACCTTATTGAGCTGGACGAAATTCGAGGGGATTTGATTCAATTTTGATTAAAAATTGTTCACTATTCTTCGAGTCTCGTGGCAAACGCTCTGTCCGATTGGCTTCCTAAATATTTCTTCTCGGCGGAGAATGAGGTTTCTGCCTAACAGTGTGAAATGCGTTTCAAGAGCAGTCTTATTTTTCAAGATTGTGGGCGATCTTTAGGCATCTGGTTAGTCATGAAACTAACCTGAAGTAAAATGAATTGTGGGAGAATAACACTTTTGTCCACGCAGTCAATGCCTCGTCCACTAACTGCACTTTCAAGACCATGTCAATCAAATTCTCAAACACCCAATACTATTGGACTTAAGATGAATCCGCTAATCCAATAAGTTACCTTATCAGAGGGAATTTTAGCTCTTCCACAAACTGCACATACTTCCCTCAATGTACCATGCATGGACTCAAATCCATGAACCCCCTATATACCATTGGTCAATAAAAAAACAAATTGCAACATATCTCCACATGTCCTTTCAATCTGGTCTGTAGAAGAGGAAGCTCGACCGTTTCGACCAAATGATCCAAATTGACCATTAAATTACCTTCGTCTAAAAGTTCTGACACTACTGTATGTATCACTAGTCCAGCCCTATAGGACCCACCATCATTAGTACTGTGCAACAAACTTTGCAAGAATAGACCATTTGGCGTAGTTATTTCAAGAGCCTTGACCCGCAAATTTCCTCCCAACCTCCCAATGGCCTTTCCCCCAAGGCCGCCATTTATGTCAATTCTCGGAGACAATCAACACATTAATTGGTCCTAGGACCCATACGGTGCCTCGAGAACAAAATCCCTTAATACCGCAAAAGTATCCAAACATCCATAGGATCCACTACTGACATCATCAAACAAATTTATGACAAAACCTTTTGCGTTATTTCGTATAATGGGCTTGAAATTCTGAACACCCCCACAATATCCCTCTACCCAGTGGACCGAAAATCAGTTTTGAAGCTGAGGAAAATTTCAGAAGGAAAATGCAACAAGCATTATTATGTGGAATTTCATAGAAATGAGCCGGGGCCTCAGGTAGGACACCCCGAAGGTACGGTTATTGGAGGCATCATCATGACCCGAACAATCACGCACTGTGCACCGACGTTTGTAGGAGGAGAAAAAAAAATTTAGCTGGGCACATGATGGATGGAGGATGCGATGAGATGTGAAATATGATAGGCTCCAGCATTAAAATGTCTGACCGTTATAGAGGACCATATTGTATATTGAAAGTATAGAACTAACTAATAAGTCGCCCCTGTTGGCATGCGGGAAACTGAATAAGAAGGCCTGATCCTCGACAGGTACAGCGTTACCTCCTACAGGATATTTTAATGGCTAAAAAGAATATGATAGCCAATAGTGATTGGCTATCAACCATTAAAAAATTGTAAGAATAATTCAACATATACTACGGGAAGAAACATTCTATGAATATTAACATCCTATTACAGGACGGACGGACGTGTAGATTAGATAGATAGTAGATCGAAGGATAGTTTCGATAGATGATAGATAGATAGATAGAGTGTAGATAGATAGATAGTTAGATAGATGGATGGATGGTGCAGTAGGGGCCTCAATATTAGAGGTGTTATCCTTCAATCTTTTATCATGGTAAGTATCCCCTCCACTCCTAGGAGGCCAATAGTAGGCCAAAACCTCTGGCCCTATAGGCCCATCCTTCTGTCGGAATCATTGGCTACGGAATAGCACCTTTGTCTTTCAATCCATTTTTCGGTGATGCAACCGAGATTAAAATCTTCGTTCCGTCAGTAGGTCGAATGCCTACCCCGCTGGCGCCCCAGACTTACAAGTATGTGGGACACTGGGGGACACTGTGACTTACAGGGACGAAAAGCTCTTGACGATTCGTGATCGCCGTTCCGTTTTTGTGAACGACCACCACTCCCATGAAACCATGAATAATTACGGGTCAAGGAACGAAGAACCGATGGCGACATGGAGGTCAGGATTCCCCCTCCCACCCCCGGGCGGGAAGACCTGAAATTAGCTGAAAGGCGCACACTCGGGCGGACGAAGACGAAGATGGAAAAGGAGGAACAGGGAGGGAGCAGAGGAGGTATGGCATGGAATAGACATCGGGAAGCACAGATGAACGACCTTGTTGCCGCGAACGAGATTTGTGAGTGAGCCAAGATGTTGTCATCCGGAAATAACCCCCCCCCCCCCCTCCCGACTAATTCATAGTATTCTCGGTTTTAGGTCCATGATAAGCTCACCGTAATTGCCTGTCAGTTTGACAATCTACTGGTTGCAAGCCCATCACAAGATGGAAACAAGAAGCGGTCGGCTCTTGGTTTCCATTTTTGACAGTTATGAATCAATAAAAGAGCCAGACTCCTCTTTTCTCCTGATACTGATCTAAAGTTATGTCTTTGAGGCGCTCCCAGACTTGGTGACAAGGAGGCACACCCTTATTGTCCGGTAATGAGAGGCAAACCCATGCACAAAGACAAAAAAGAAGGATCCAGCCTGTTATTTATGCGGCTTAAACAGTTGGAGATTGTGGGACGAAGGGAACACATCTTGAGGAGGCAATTCCAAGCACGCGCCGTGCGCGGGAGGGAAAAAAAGCGAGCATAGGTTTCGGTGCAGATCGGGCGAGGAGCCGCAACAAAAATAGTGGCAAGAAGAAGTGGAACGAGTGAGGCGAGTAACTTCGTGCAAATGGCTTCCGAAGTTCGGCGGAACACTGCCAATGAAAGTAACGGTAAAGAAGACAGAGAGAGGATAATGATCTACGGTGGGGAAGATCTTTTCTGTATAGGATAAGGCCACCGAAGGCGAGGCGAAGCCCAACCTTATATATGTACTAGTATAAGTAACTGGTGAGAGGTTAAAATATTTCCTGAAGCATTGGTTGCGATTAGACTTGATCTGACAAGTATGCTCTAGAGCATTGATGAATCGCTCTTTGAGCCCACAGATGCATCTATATATGTGAGATTCGGTTCAATTGGCCACCATGCTCTCTTCAATTCTGAACCAGCTCAATTTTCTTCCTATACCCCTACGACCCATCGCAAACCAGAAAGGAGAGTAGTAAGAATTCTCATCGCTGGTGGGAGTGCAGAAAGTGAAAAACTCTCAAGAGGACATCAGTGAAGTCCAACCGCTACCACTAGTAGACTAAGGGGAGACTCAACCACGGTAGAAGCAGCTCTAGCCAAGAGGACATCACCTGAAGGAGACTCAACGATTCTGGGACTGCATATAAGTTGATAACAAACAACCGACGATGTGCCGCCCAGCATGAAGAGTAGTCTCCGGTCCGACAGGCCAGAGCGAGAGGAGTTAAGAGGAAACTGTATGTGAGCTTATGTGCTTTTCGCTTAAACTGATAGGAACGAACCCACGACAACCGCATGATGAGGAAGGGATTACACAGAGTGCAACTCCAGAAGCGTGCACAGGGAAAAACGCATTCTGGAGAGATGACTGCTGAAAGCCATTGTGATCAGGGCTTAAATCAATGGTTAATGCATATTACAGGAGATACGCTACACTAGTAGGGGAACTACAGTCACGTTTCAATGAATTTTAAGACCAATATAGGGCTTTTAGCACTTATGTGGTTAGCATTTTATGTGCCTGTTGCCAGTTGCCTGATACTTACTAATTACGCTACAAAAACTTGATGAAACAGCTTACACGCGATTATGCTGAGACATTGACAAGCGCTTGCCAGAGCAAAGGGCACACAGTTTTCCAACTTCCACCAGATCACATCGGAATTCGCAGGCTTTCCATATTACTTGGATGATGCACTGTCAAATAGAAGTTATTGCATTACAAATTTAACGAGTTACGTTATCGGGTGTGCTCATACAAAATTTGTTCAGGAAGCAGGAGAAAATCTGGATGAGAGTCATTGAATAAAACGCGCAGGCCCTTAAAATGATGGCCTAAGTGGCCGCATAGCAAACCAGGACAGCCACAAAGACAACTGTAAAAGGCTGTGGATTCCAGGAGGTTTGTTTTCTGAGGGTGGAAGAAAGAGTCAGTAGATGGATTTCTTGCGAGTACCAGTGTTTAGTTTGATAAAAAGTGTAGTGGCCTGGATTAGAGTTGCAAAGAAATATAGATCTCTATAGAGATATATAGATATATTTATATTATGTATATATATATATATATATATATCTATTATATATATATATATTATATATATATAATATATATATATATATATATATATATATATATATCCTTATATATATATATATATCTATTATAAGTTTATAAGTTTTTCACCAATTCGAGAATATTTAGCATGTTATGGTAGTGCGCTTATAAGTTGATAGGTATGTAGTTTAGTTTAGTTTAGTTTAATAAGAAGGGGCAGGAAGGATGAATCCCAAGGAATGGCTTAAAAACTAAAAACCAAAAAAGAGGAGAAAACAGAAAGAAACCGAAAACACGAGCACACAATCCTTGAAAAACTATTCAAGAAGATAATGAGATGCGCCGAGACAAGGATGCACAGAAAAACTTGTTGTGAGGCAAATCACGCATTGGCAGTGCGAAGTGGCACTCGAAAGTGGTGGACAGGCAAGTTTCCAATACCCTTAATGTGGACACGGCTCAGTGATAACACTGAGCATGAAGGCCATGATGATGATTGTGTAAGATAGTCAAGAAGGGTAGAAACTGTTGAAGGTTGTTACTTGTGATTTCATGAAGGTATGTCGTCCGAAGTGGAAAAGTTGTAGGAGAGTGTAGCAATGAACTAGAAAGTCATCTGGGATGACAAAGCAAGTCCCACGACGATAACGTGGTGAAGAGTGAGAGAATAAACCTACTAATTCCGTTACCTACTGTACAGTACCTTGTGCTATGGGGAAGCAGTAGTCCGCAGAGAGCTTATATTCATGTAAGGAGCAATAATTCAATTTCTGTGCATGTGTGATTTGTACCCGAACACCATACGTTATGCATCTGTTGGGATTCACCCTGCTGGTAGGAGATCCCCGACTTAGGCTAGACTTGTCACGCCAGGTTTGTGGTAAGGTGCGACTTGTCTCTCTCTAGATTCATTTTCGACACATGGACCTCACCCCCACCCCACCGACGTCGATACCTATATCGATCGGCAAAAATCACTTTTCTTTCTTTTCTAGTATGTTCACCAAAGTCCACAGGTTTAGTAACGTTTGCTTATGGTGAAGTTATGTGTGTGGTGAGAGGCTTGACGTGTGATGATGGCATTCCCACTTGCCTATAGAAATAAATATACAGTCCAAGAATAGCAATAGGTCATTTAACCCCCCCTACCTGGTATTTGGTGCATTGAAATAAGGTTCCGTTCCTTTTACTCTACCCTCCATCTTGATATCTGTGCTAGTTTATAAAAATATAATATAACTCAACAAAGCAACAGGCTGAATATCTCTAGAATTTGAGTGCGTGATCGACACATGTCTCTTGTTTATCGGTGTATTTCAAAGGGCGAGCCGTTAATTGACAGGCACACAGTACTTTAAAAGCAAAATCGCCAGTTCGCAACGCCAGGTGAGTGAAGGATGAGATGGACGATATCGACGCTGATCACGTCACATGACCAAAAAATGACACTCGGTGTATCAATTATATATTGGATTGACATCATATAATAGCCTGGATCTATAAAGCTAGCGTCGTTGACGTCGTGTCGTTGATAGACAAACGTCGCCGTCGCTTTTCCGACAGTTCTAACGAACGTTTCTGTGTCATTGCTGTCCAGTTAACATATCTAACCTTATTGCTATCGTTCTTCCATAAGTAAACCAATATGAAGACGTCCGATGCTACTCTAATTCTGACGGCTGTCGTTTTTTTTTTTTTTTTTTCCATTCCTTCATGTGCGTGTACACCTATGGAGCCTCGTTGGAGTGACATGAATGCAACTGGCACCTCTAGTTGGGATATTATGGCAGACCTCTGAAATGTTCGTGAAATTCAGTGCGTAATTTCTCTCCCTCGAAATTGCACATTTCCTTTCTCGGGCATTTCATCGGGAGTGTTATTTCCACTCCTCATTCCAATCGGACAGTTTTTACTTCACTCGATACTGTTACGTAATTTATGCTTCAATTTCTCCTATCCTTGGAAAAACTGTCACTAATAGTAGATAAATAGTTAAGCCTCCAAAAGTTTCCACTTTTCGGTGCCAACAATTTTTTAAAAAAAAAACCGTGCATGTCAGCCTTTGAAAATACAACAGGTGTATCGTTGTCCAAGCCTATGTAGGCACTATACACGTCATTGTGCCTATTATCGGTCAAAGCTCAACTTCACTATTCCTATTTTCATGAAAATATATAGTTAGTTTAGGTCTAGTGTAAAAGGACAAGAACCTCATGAGAGACCCTGGGGCCACAACATCCCATAAGAAAAGAACAACCCAGAGGCTTAAAGAATTCGCCCACAATCATTAATAACTCCCTGGAGCAGAAGTATTTCCGAAAGTCCAATTTACAACCGTTTTACACCCACGACTTGAGCAATGACCACCCCTATTGGTGGTACTTTGGCAATAGTGGAAGGAAAAGGCCCCTCGATGCCCCTAGAAACTCATGGTCACATAATCATTTACAGTTTCAAGCAATTTCCATGCTGACATGGGTTTGGGGGAATTCTGGTGGACGCTCTCCTCCCTTCCATCCTATTTATTCTTGTCAGGGCCACGGTCGACACCCCTAGCCAGCAAGGTCATTACCTCAACTTCGCCCATTTCTGCTTCTGAAATATTATAAGTAAGTTGTAGTCATTCTTCCATAGTCGCGGAGATACTCGTGACTATACCTCTTAATCACTCCATTTTTCCCCTGTGCAATCAGTAACCACCTTGAACGTCCCTCCGTCCATATCTCTTTAATTGTAGTTTTTTCTGCAGAGCTGGTGGCGGTTGGTGGCGTGGTCGACACTAGTTGCTGGGGGGACGCTACAGCCTGTTTTTCCACCATAATAACTACTTGCAGGTAGTTTGATTTATTGATTTTCACGGGTTCGGGGAGGAAGACCAATAGGTTCATCGAGAGCCCTGCGTGTTGTCTCATTATGAACATCGGCGATAACGGGGTGATATCGAGGCAGAGTGTATACAAACGCCGCTTAACTGTCCATGGGACGCCATTTTAAGTCTCATCGAAAAAGGACCATCGGTGAACTCTAACTCCGACCACTTTTCTCGGAAACCTGGGAGAGCAGAAGATCACGCCAACGTGACTGCTCAGAGTCGACTGACGAAAAATGCACAAGTATACCGGAACAAACCTCCCCCCCCCCCACGAACCAAGGAACGATCGGCTGCATTATAGCGGAATAAGGGGAAGTGGAAACCGGGACCACGCCCAACAGCAATGCGAGTACGGGCAACTAGGGGAAAATCGTCCGGTGGCCGCTGGAATTCGAACTGGAACTGGTGATGTTTGCTCACCAGAGCGTCAAAATGTAAATCTGCCACACCCACCGCACCAAGATGATAGGTGCCTGCAAAATACTCGTTGCTTCGCAATGGTGGGGTAGGCTCGAGTCAGGACTGGCAAGGACACATTGCTGATTGAATCGCTCTATCTCCTTTACATACTGGTTAGAGCATCAGCGTAACCGGGAGGACTGGTGTTTATCCTACTGATAGGTCATACCAAACGCATTTAAAATCAAGAGCTTATGTAGTGGGAGTGTCGTCCTATTTAGCTAACGTTTCATGTTTATTTGTTTGTTTGTTGAGCTCGTCGGATTATAGTTTTTTTTTTTTTTTTGCGAACCGAACCGCCCTTGGAGAGAACAACCAATCAGCAAACCACCCATGGTGGTGTGGAATGCTGGCGCCAAGCTCACAATACTGTGTCCGTGCGAAAGAACGCGTAACGTTTACCCCCCCCCCCCCCCCGTGTTTCAGGGATCTAGCACCGTAGGTGGCATAGTTTCCGTCGGCATAGGCGTGTGCTCATAGTAGCCCTGTGGGAGGGACGCGGAGCATAGAAGTCGCCTGCGGTAGAGGAGATAGTATAGTAGGTCCTCGGCGGGTACGGAGAGGTACATAGTATCCCTCTTGGTAGAGGGCATAGGTCATGTGGGAGGGACGGGCATTTTGAATCCTCACAGTAAGGAGATGGACACGGTTGTAGCCTGGAGGGGTGCGACAGGCACGTTGACTAATGCGCTAGACCGTGTAACATATATTTGCTTTCGAAAGTATAACAATACAACGCACTATGCGTAGTGATCCTTTCCAATATCCAACTTCTGGGACGGAAGGAGAGTCCGTGGTTACCAGTGTTTCAGGGCCTGCTTTAACCCTTTCACAGAGGAAATAGCTTTGAAATAGCGTTTGAAGCAGTGTTTTAGTACGATACGTGCAATAGACTTATTGGTTTGTTTCAACAAGTCGAGCCTGGTCGTCTCAACAAAATTGACCCCGGAGGTCACGAGGTCATCAGTCAACTGAGGTCACAGGGACAATGATGAACAAAGTAGGTCACCAAATATAGTTCACCTATTACGAACAACTTTCCATGACACAGTTGCTGCGCAATGTTTCCGTTACCAAGGATATAAAGCAGATTCCTTATGGTGCCCTCCGATGACCTTGACTCCAAAAACAACTGGTTTCTTCCTCACCATTGATGCAGCCCACATACCTAATATTAATTGATAGATACGGTACTTTTCTTGAGTAGATATTCAGTGATACCATAGTTGGTGTTTGAAAGTACCAGACAAGACAAGACAAGACATATCGGAGCTGACTTTTGGTTTTTAACTTTGGCCCTGTCTGACCTTGAATGACCTGCCTGCCCATGAAAATATAGGGTTCAAAATTTTCACACGAGCAAACCCACTCCCTAAATTTCAACTTGAGATAACCTGCTTGCGTTTCCTTAGATATCGTGCTGAAAAAGGGTGTCACCACTCCACGCACACACACCCACACACACACACACACGCGCATACACACTTACCCCCTCACACATACGCCAGACTGCCCAGACTGCATAAATTCCTTTTGCTTTCGGCAAGGTTTAAAAAATTCACACGCTAGATCTCTCTTGTTCCGACCCCCCCCCCCCCCTCCGTTTTTTCTAATTTACTGTTCGACATCATATGTTCTGACGTTTTCAGGCTAACACCACTCCGACGTCCAAATTTATAACTAACCTGAACAATCACCGTGCAATGTATGTGACCTGAAATTACTGTGAGCACATTGCTAACCGTCTTGGCATAGATAGGGTCAAATGGAAAACACAACCAATGTTCAGTAACTGTAATCTGACAGTTAATCGACCCATATTACTTGTCAGGGTAATTGTGCAACTTGCTCACGACGGTAGAATACACTTCTATAAATGTTGTGTAACTAATACACCTATCATTATTCTGTGTAAGAAAATCACATCATTGTGTAGAATTTGCAACATCCGTGTGATATCTCACAAAACCCTTACCCAATGCTGTGTATTTCTACCATTAACGCCGGGATAGGTGTTGCTGTTTCAACAGTGTCCGTATGACATTTTACAACAACCTTTATCACGTGATATACCGTAGAATACACTATTGTCAACAAAAAACCATTGATTTTGAAGCTCACCCTACATTGACCTCGTGATGACATAGAACTCCCTCTTAACCATGTTTCTCCATTGGTTGCGATCTCTGTTACCGGACCGTTGATGTACTCCCCATATTAGAAGTTAGCGCATTTATGCAAGTTAACCTATCTAATAAACAAAATACACTGTTAGTAGTTTCTCAACCTAACAAGCGGCTGCTTGTTTGGATGTTTGAGCAACGTAGAATTGACCTAACAGCGACACAGACAAATGAACTACGTGAGCTGCTACACTGTAAATTTTTTTTGTAAACTTCAACGCCATTTGTGGTAAGTTCCAGGTAAAGCTATACATGCTTAGAAGGGTATCAACGAATTCAACAACATATAAACCACAACAGTAGATTTTGCCGCACGGTATCCTCGGTTCAGATTGTGCTTGGACTACCTTCCGCCAGGATAGCGTATAAAGTAACATAGCCCAAAACAAGGTTTTCAATGACCCAAATACAGGTGTGCGCCAACTTCCAAGAGTTTTAACCGCTGTCAGCGTGTCAAGACTTCCTTACTGCTAGAATGAACATCGCCTGCCTAAATGCGATACCCCATTTATCGAAATTTGGGGTGAACTTTACGCTTACGTCTAGAGTCAACTACTGTTTTGCTGTTAAAAACATTGTGTTGGGATACGTTTACCCTCATTGTGGTACTGACCTGGACTGGAAAACAAATAATCTACCTTGCCCGCGATTTTGTTTAACGTTCCGGGCCATATTCGTGGTTTTTTATTTCCCACTCGTCATGTGTGGTACGGTAATAACGCTGTGCATGTCACGTTTTTGTCATTTTTATGACCAGGCAGACTCCCTACCAGAATGTCCAACAATGTGGTTATCCTTGCTTACTTGTTTTCAATCAAATTATGCTGTTATTTTTGTCTCGCCTGAATAAAATTCGGAGGAGACTTAGTGATCACTACGGCGTGTGTGTCCACCCTTCTCGTTAGCAGATATCTGTTTCGAACAGTAAGTCATCGCGATGAAATTTCAGGTCGCAAT
Organism: Sclerodactyla briareus; assembly: GCA_026419785.1. Lineage (NCBI taxonomy): Eukaryota > Metazoa > Echinodermata > Holothuroidea > Dendrochirotida > Sclerodactylidae > Sclerodactyla > Sclerodactyla briareus. Next base: position 159,160 of record JAODTK010005863.1, read on the forward strand.
CCCAAAGGGTTTGGCTGTCCTTAGCTGATTAAATTTTGGGAATGATACTCGTTAATTAAGTATGCTAATTAGCCTATGTTTTCATTGTTTCAGCTCGTTGGCAAGTGCGCGCACGAACACTAGTACCTACGTGATGTAGCAATTGGCATATCGTACCAGGATCGGCGAGTAGATGAACTGATTAGATTCCCAGCAAACTTTGCTAAGGAAGTACCTATTTGCATAATTTAATGCAAATATCAAAGCTCGTCGGATTTTCACGAACTTGGTTGCATGGTCTCCGTCAGTCCCAAATTATGACCAGAGTCACGGTCATCGGAGTCATTTAAGGTTGTCTATTTTGCATATTATGCATATTTTTGGGAATTGGTCAGATATTCATGAAAACTGAGGGATTCTTATAGGGACACATTGTTTCTGAATATATTTTGAGGGTAGATTTGGGGTCAGTAGAGGTCCATACTGAGTCACATTTGGTTAATTTAGTCTAATTTACCTTTGTCCTATTTTTCACAGAGGTCCTTCCTCCCCCCCCCCTCAGTCGACATAGAAAAATAAAAGACCATTGTACCCCCTACTCCATTTCCGAACAGTTTTTGGACCTCCCTCCTGGTCCATTTATTAAACAAGAAGAATCTACTGTTAACATCGTTTTTTCATATCGGACGACATACCATAAACGGTATCTGAATAGTGTTGTTTGAGTGGATGTTCACCTGGAAATCGGATGCACAAAAACTCAGAAGGACAGCGCAGTCTAAAATCCGATATGAAAGTCCAACCAGCATTTGGATGAACGAAAACATTGGATCAGCCTGGTACTGATAAAGTTAATCCAACATTAGGATATGCAGGGATTACTATCAACGAGAATCCAGTTACCCTCCACCAACGTATGGCTTACGAAAGAGAGAACGACAGGAGAACGAATATCCAGAGCTGATTGATGATCCACTACTCCCATCAGATATTTAACTAATAGGGTTGCACCAATATTGGGAAAACATTTACTGATTTTTTTTATACAGTGTACCAGGGCTCCGAAACATGCACGACCGAATACATGTATTTCAAACGCCCGTGCACGGCCCTCGGGAAACTGTAACTCTCCAGCTTTTAAACCTTTAAAGTTAGCGCCCTTTACTGCCCCATTTTCCCTGGGTATACGAAGAAAATGGCTGTCTGTTGACTTTTCAAAATCTTAAATTTTGTCTTCTAATTAACTTTACAATGGCACGTCTTAACCTTTGAAGATTTGCTATAACGTATGTAACGCCCAGAACTCCGTTGAATGATGTTGATATGAATATCGGTGAACTGTATTATTATTAATTACAATCTCATTCATATTCATTATAGACCTATCTGCGTCATGAAAATTGAAGGAAAAGGACGTGAACAGATGGATGATCAGCTCCACGCTTCTTTTTTCCTGATACGGGCCAGTATAACCCTCTCACTTCGCGGCCTCTAACTTGTCCGACTCCTGGGTGAACTTTCTCCATCTTAATGGTAAACCGCACTAATGGTCATGAAGGAAACTGTTGTGTGAAAGTTCATACATGCATTGGTATTTTGGAAACGCAGTTTCCCTAATTTATTATGGGTGCGCCATTCTGGAATGTTCCTTTGTTTGCTGTAATAACTGGTGGCGGTATTGGTTGGGGGACTATGTAACTAGTGAGGGGATATTCTGCATATCAATTTCCGCAATGCATAATGCAGAAAGCGAATACACCAATAAGTAAACAATCGACATCTCTACGGCTCGTTATTCTTGTATGAGTCCTTTATTCTTCCCGACAAAAGCACTTTATGCTTTATATAACACCGCAGTTGCTAATACTAACGACAACGCCGATTTGTTTCCGGTTGGTTTCTCCATAAAGTTGCTCAAGAACACAGAAAACACGCCATACATTAGAATTTATCCATCATCAAAGAACATATAACATGTAGTTGCTGATGTATCTATCCGATTAAATGAAGAGACCACCTGTGCCAAATGGAAACCAAACCGAATAATTGGTCGGATTTTTGACTCGAAATGAGCTAACGAGAAGGCATGTTTGCATGTCATACTATAGAACATCGTCCCAGTGCATGTCGAATATCGATCTGATAAAATCGTCACAGTGATAGTCCGTTTCCAGAGTTGACCGAAAACATTGAGACAGTATCTTGTCGTGACATCAATTAACCGCCACCATCCTTGTTTGCTTGGGGATGGTGAACGATATAATTGTCACTTCGAATGTGACTCCGTACGCAGTTTTGGTTTCTACTTTCTACTTACTGGCTGATAGGCTGACCTTACAATCCAGGACCTCATCATCCGTCGTATGAGGCGGGTCAAAAATGGGGATCAGCTAGTCGGTTGGACCTCCCCATCCAGTTATTCCAGGATGATCGCAAAATTCGAATCTCATTTACTGTAAGAGAAATTGAAAGTGACTTAAGAAATAACTGAGGGAGAGAGAGTTTTAGAGCAAGAGATGGGATTGGGAAGGATAGGTGGAATATAACTATTGTTTTAGGTAGGAATTTGAATTCGTTTTGCATGATATACCTTACGATATGAAGAGTAACTAGCGCTCTACATTCTTTTTGAAATATTCACGAGGAGGCCATATTTTTTTTTTTTTAAATACTAGTGTTGGATAGCGTATCCTTCCCTTTTCTTTTTCGAATATACGAAGTGGAATCAATCCAATTTAATGACAGCATGGCTCCAAAGAAGAGCCTTGTCGGAAAACCGGCGTAATTTTGATTGTTGAAATTTAGTGTTTGACTCCAAGTAGTCTTCTTCAAATAGCGTCTTGGGAAAGGCCTTCTGTTGTCATTTCTTCTTCTCTAGAAAACCCAGTCCAGATTGTCGTTATATGCGTTTGGTACAATATTATAATACATCGAAACGTCCACTCCGTTTGGGAAGTACCTTGCAACTTGAACCTAAGTTTCCACAAGCATGTGTTAGCGTTTCCTTCGGGCAACGCCGTTTCCCTGCGTGACTCGGCCTGCCCCCCACATCAACTCTGTGAGGTACCCGCAGCTCGGCGCCAACCATGATACTGTTCCGCGGCGGTCGCCCCTAAGCCACCATATACTGTTCACACAGCACGATTGGCATTATCGCCTTCCAGGATCAGGAGGCGCGTCATATGGAGTCCCGTAGCCACAAAGGCGATGTTCGGTGTAACAGCACACACCGCCGTGCAGAGTAGAGGGCGTTGTTTGCCTTTCCTGTATGGCTTACACAGTGACGGTTGACCAACGTTTACCATGCAATTTTTTAAACTGTTTTCTAGTGTGCAGTGAGTATTTGGTATATGCAATCGCGCATCGGCATAACCCTTTGCTGGTTAACATAAACCCGACATTGCCTTGCTGCTACTTGCTGACTGAAGGACATAAATTTCGGAAGATTACCCATTAATTTCGACGAGAGCAAAGAAAATCTTCCTCACGGGTATTTTCAAGTATAAATTGCAATAATAAAAATGTGTTGCCAATTTGTTGAGATGATAAAAACAAAATAATTTCCAGCACCCCCTGGTTATCCTATTATTTTTTATTCCATACCTTTTAACCCGCCTTCAATGGTAAACCGGATTATGCATTGTCCATTTGTTTACCCTTGTCTGGAACGCCACTCTTAATTGACATGAAAAATCCCTTCGATAACTGAAGGAAATGTCTGCAAGATGCAAGGTGGCAGGAGGGGTGAGGTGTCAGGAAGCGGCAGAGTGTACTCCTACAATGCCAAAGGTCCCTGGTTGAAACCCCGATGTCGTTATCATACACCAACTTTACTCCCGCTTTCTCCTCGTGTAAGGAAAGTGCCTGCACGAGTGAAGCTACTTTCTCGTCTGTCGGATGGGGCTGTTACATAGCGATCCCGGGTGCAGGATTTCTCACCCCTGCCTTGTTACTCAGGGCCTCTTCGAACGAGTAGCGAGATTCGCCATTGTCATTCCAGAACACCAAAACTTAGAGGCTACCAAATTTCCGACTGGAAATTTCTTAGTCTGCTGAAGCACCTTCGGGTAGAGCATAATACGAGGCGTATAAGTAAAAATGCAGGGTTCAAAATAGTCTGTAAAGATTAACAATGTTGACTTATTATATAGGGTATTGCAATTGTGTTATCGGCCAATCGGTGTCACGTCCATTGAGTGGTATAATCTGCAAAAACTTGAACTGAACAAAAAAACTGAAATATTATTTTATTTCATAGTCGAATAGCATAACATCAGTATATTACATCAGTGTCAATGAGGAAAATCAAGATAATACAGTATCAAAATCCCCCCGGTACTAGCGAGAAAGAGTCCACGCGGCCTCATTAGGAGGACAAACAGAACTACTTCACACAGCGATTGCAGGCAACAGAGGGACGCTATACTGCGAATTCTTTGAGTGTTCAATGTAAAATGCAACTTCAATTATGATTTAACGTAGAATATTTATACGATCTAAGGCTATTGCATAACTGTCAACTGGGAGGTGGTGAGCTAACAATCTTGGACAATTGTCGCAGCACTTAATGTCTTTTGTGATGGGCACTAGAATATCGAACTCGGGCGGAATACTTATCTCCATTAACCCCCACCCCCCTCCCCGTAACAATGATGCATACTACCAACAATGTGAAACGACAGTGTTAGTGTCTCAGATCCACATTATGGGGGGATCGGGGGTTCTGTCCATCACGTGAGGGTTGATCGGGGTGTTCCAACAATTCATGATTTAGGCCACTAGCGTAAATATATCACTCGAGACTGTCAACAACTGTCTTTCACAGTAGTGTGTTTCCTTGCTGAATTTGTGTTTTTTGAAGTTAGCTATCAACCCGAACAACTCTAAGCTACTGGCACAGAAGAGATATGTCCTATTCTACATTTATAAACTACTGCATCCAAATAAAACCTTCTCTTAGCAGGAAGGAAACCAAGTCTTGAAGTTTTGGGACAAATCTGATGTGCGTAATTACATACCTCTCCTCCATACTCCTGTTGCTTCTAAGATGCACGTATATGATACTCTGTATCGATTATTTCCCCAAATCACATTTTGAGGGTAGTTCAGGTCTGGCTTCAGGACAAACCATGCTGTAAAACAGCTTCATTGGATGTGTATTGGATGAAACCATGGACAAAGAAACATGGTTGGCTCGAATCGGAATCTCGAGTCCAGAGTTTGTCCTGTCCACTGGTAAATCATCTAATTCGCTGTCAATGACTTGTGGATTGCCACAAGTCTCAATCGTGGGACCCTTCTTATTTTATGTGTCAATACATTAATGATCTCGATAGATGACTCGCTCATTTCTCGTCGATCGTATGCAGAAGGATCCAGCGGGCCGAACGAAATCTCGAGTTATCTTAACATAGATGCGCCAAACACATATACATGGAGATGTCCTGGGGCAATTTGGAATATTCCTCCTCGGTATGCGAAGCAATCCGCAAGCATCCTGCCAATTAACGGTCTTCGAATTATTTTTCAACGCCTTTTATTGCACGGATGTGTTCTTATATAATCCTTAGTTTTATTTTTAGTTTAGTGTATTTTTTATAAGGAAGGATCAAGAAGGAATCCTCATTTTGACCGAAACGACTAGATGCGATTAGATTTATTGCTCGCGCACAATCAAATACAAATAAAACGGGCAACGGAGGCACATATTAGAACGAAGATACAACTCTTCAGAAAATGAACAAAGGGCATATAATTAAAACAATCTAACATTGATGCCAAGAATGATTCAGGGGCCATAGAATCTAACTCCCAAAGGACACCCTCTACCTATATCTCTTCGTAGATCGCCTTCGAACCTACACATCCAGTATTCTATCACATTCATATATGTAGTTCACCATTCCAGTGGCAGGTGAGTTAAACAACTTTTCCAGTTTGCGAAAAATCTAAATCTGGGTGAACTATTTACGCAATCATTGCGTCATGGGACCATCAATGAATTCGTGAGCTTCAGTCTGCACGGAAGAGTCCACTCAACATAACGCTTCTCCAAATCATTTGTAGACCATCGACCCTTTTCACGCTAAAGTCGTCGAAACCGCACATCCGACCGAGACCAGAGGGTGCTGGGACCGAGACCGAGACCAGGAGCACAACTGTCGAGACCGAGACCCCGCAAGTCCGAGACCGTGAAGACGAATATTATAGTGTATAGCATGGGGTATAGTGTATTGTAGGCCATCCATTGGACAACCTCTGGTCATTGATACTTTCTCTACGATCTGCCCAAAACAAATCAACATTTTCTTCCGATCATTCTCCACAATCGAATGAATAGGGACTAACCACTGGCATTAATTCAGGGGTGGGCACCAGGGGAGAAGAACGCCTACCCATCACCCCCTCCATTCGCCAAATTTGTCAGTAAAGCATGAACCCAAATATACACCCTTCATAAATTTACACAATAAAATGACTAAATAAGATTGAGAAGACGCCGCCAGGATGCGACCAACAGTACTAGATATGGTTACCGATTCCATAATAACACATTGCCAACTGCGACTGCCATGATGACCCCCCCCCCCTCACACTTCTTCACTTGGCCTTCCTCTTCTCTTTGGCCTGGCGCATACAAGCATTCAGAATAGTATGGCTTCCTAAACCAGAAATCTATTGATCACTATCCGTATTCCAATTAGCTTCTTAGGTCTTAACCCCCACCACCACCCAAGCCCCGCTTCCTTGTGGCCAGTGGGGCACTAGTGTACCTCGATCCCTGGGTCCCATCCCTAGATTCCAAAGTCATACCTAAATTGCCCCCTTCGAACGCATTACCCATTACTGTAAACATCGGGACTCATTAGTATGTCAAGGTGAGTTCTTGCCAAACTGTGTTGCGCAATGCCAGGAGAGAATTCAGTGTCTAACCCAGGGTTCTACGGTGGACCTTTACACAACTACCAGATATTTTACCATTTAAGCTCTGGGGACACGGAAAGGTGGTAATTATTCAAGTAATCAACAGCTAGCAAGTACCCCCTGGAAAAACAATGCGGCATAGAGCGAGGCCTTTTTTTGGGTAGTAGTACTACTGTCGTAGCGCCCGAATCGCATGAAAATTTTAAAAATCCTGTATTGATTGACATAGGCATGACTATCATGACAAAGTAGTCAATAAATCATCCACGGTACATGTAAAATAAGTGGATGGAACATACTTTGGATTGCAGTCAATGTAGGCAACTTTCGCGAAACTGGTATCAATGTATAAGGGTTCCAACTATCTGGAACACGAAGCAATTCATGTTTACGATTCATAATGATAATGTTAGTCGTTTGGCTAATGCAGTAACTTGCATATTTGAATTACAATGACTGCCACCTTCGCCCACTAAGAGGAATGAAAGAAATATTCTCACTCTCCTTTTTCTATCACGGTATCAGTGCTGCTGGAAGAGTATTGTATGGGTAGCAAGTAGCGGTGGTCCCATGTGTATAGACCTGGTTCTTTTATTCATTTTTTTTTTATCGGGGCAGGGTCGATAATTATTAGGGTTGGATGAACATGAGCTGCATAGGCCTCACAATACGCTTTTGAAAAATCGTGTGGATTGGAAGCCAAAAGATACAGTTCAGGTTCGAACAGACACCAACAATTATTTTGAACAATTTGATGGCTAATGCCTAATATACCCCGGCCAAATAACAAGCATTTAGAAGTTAAGCAATCGAATGAACCAGCTACCTTCTGACTCCCTGCCTATTGTTACTGTGACTACTGTGAGTGACTGCCAACGAGTTTGAAAACTAGCACAACCACAACACTGGGCCGACCAGAGGGTACGAGACCGCGATCACAGGGTGGCGTCCGAGTCGAGCCCGATCCAGCAAAAAAAACGTGTCTCGAGACCCTCACACGTGAATCAATGTCTCAAGGATGGGAGGATAACTTTTGGTTAATTTTGTTCCTCGTAAGTAGCGAACTTAGAACTGTTTGCTTCCTTCTCAGAATTAAATGCATTATTGCCATTGTCTTACGGCACCTAACAGTGGCTTCACTGACACATATACATACCTTCCGAGTCACCATATGAACCATGATTCATTACTATACAATAAGAGCCGTCGGGAAGGCACTTCAAATGATCTTCTTCTTTACCCAAACAGGGAGTCCACGTTCTTGACACAAAGGCCCAGAAGTCTACTTCTGGGCACTGCTTGTTCTTACTAGGCTGTTCAATTAACTATTTACTTACCAGCCTGGGTGAATGTGGCCCCCAAATGATAGTGTCGAAACCGACACCATGAGGTCCTGGTGTCCTGTGTTGGTGTTGGTGTCCGAAGCACTGCGATGTCGGTGTTGGTGTCATTTTCGCCCATTGAGGGTCGGAAATTTTGCTGGGTACCGGCGACAACCGGTAATATTTTCTTGTTTTTCGTTCGAGAATTTCCCATACTTATGGGATCTCGTTCATTTATTTTTCAGTGTTTCTTTTGAATATTCCCTATTTTTCATTGTTCTTCTTCTATTTTTGCGATGGCACTCATCTGGTGTAGATAGGTATCGAACGAAGGCATTCATTTCAATTATAATATCCTCAATGCTCTATTCCACGAATTTTGCAACGGTTGATGGACTTTGAGCATCACACAGGGATATTATTCTACATCTTTTCAACTCTTCATATGGAGAAGGGCGTGTCGATTCAAACTTATCTATGTATAGTTGAATGGGCCGTTCGGTACACACAGACAGGCTTTGACATAGTAGGGCATTTTCAGAACTAAAAGAAACACTTTCCGGAAAACCGCTCCAATTGGCTCACGGCGCATGACCATTTTACGCGCAAATCAAAGCAAAACACACCAACCACACTGGCGCAGTGTGTGTTAACAGACGGAGCGAACTCCTCCGTTTTTCGACTTACGCGAGCTTTATTTCTATATAATCAGTCCGAAGTATGTGTTTAGATGAACTTTGAAGATCTCCAGCAACGTTGACAATCACTGTTGTTTCTGTCGACTTCACTAACTTTCGTGGTAAAAACTACAGCTAAAATCAACCATTCGCTGATGTAGAAGACGCTACACAGCCGATATTGTGCTCACGAACAGACTTTTTCCATACCAATAGGGTACAACCCATGTCCCATTGATCAATCCATTACAACGATTAGATCATGCATCCCTTGCCGAAACGAAACCCTTTCCGACATTTTTTCCAACTTTGACATCCGGAATATGAAAGAAAGTACTCAATACACCCCAATGAACCCTTAGCCTATTTTTCTAAAACGTTATCATAACTTTTTTTTTTTCCGACACCTAATCATTGATCCGATTTGGCCATATGAACTTTGTCACTGTCATGAAAAAACTGAGAAGATTTGTGCCACTAGTCAACATCAGTTGCTGCTGCGTAGCTCTCTGAGTGAACGCTGTCACTGGGGAGATCCATCCCCCTCTGCGCTGATACGCCACTAGCTTTAGTTCTGGAAAGCAAGCAAGTAGGACAGTCTATCAAGTCAGATAGCAGAATACTACTATTTCCATGGTCTAAGCCTACATTTATATTAAATTCCTTAACACACGTACTTATTTTCTTATTGGCAAAATATGAAAATAGTCTTACTTGGCCGCAGTGGCTCCAGCGATGATCTATAACTGCAAGTGTGCAAAAAAGTTTGCAAGTCATTTATTTCATCAGTAGCCTTACTAGGCCTATGCCAAAAAAATCCAGTAGCCTAGTTAATTTTCATTCTCAGTTGTTTCAGAGACGTTCTTCCCACTAGTTTCTGTCTCACACCCGTCGCATATGAAACCTGTCCTTCAAGTCCCAGAGTCCGACCATGAGGGGTTCTGCCGCACGGCGCGAGGATCACTTCTATGAGAGCGTGCCAGTGTATGGTCTTTGCTATCGATGTATTGGTCATTGTAACAAATTATCCTTTTCAAACATGTTCTTTCTTATTTTCAGATGGAAACACGATCCTGTTGCTTGGGAGGGTGCATTATTGACAAAGCTATCCTGATCATACTGAAAAAACCCACGTGACACTCTCTAGTGGTTTGTGTGAAAGGCAAATAGACAAAACGTAAAAATATGAGACGCAGATCCAAAAGGGGCGGGCTAACTTTACAATGGTTCATTTTCACACATGACGGTATTCTCCATCCTTCATTGAATGGTATACCAACCAACTAACCACCCATTGTCAACTCTTTTCTTAACAGCGAGTGATGCCGATAAACATTCACCAAGAAAGCGAAGACAGAAGAGCTAAGACAATGTGTGACCAGAAAAAAAAGGATTTTTGGCTGAAACCCTACTGAAGCTACACACCCCCATGCTCATATAACCAGGGAGAGTGATGTCAAGATGTTTACAGGTTTTAAGGACGAGACTTTCACTTCATATTCCAGCATTTGTACGCAAGCAAGCAATGGTATATTGGAGGGCACCAGCAAACCACTGAAGAAGCACAACCAGTGGGCTTTTACAAATCCAGGTTCTTACCAACGCCTGGGTCCATCAAGAAGCTTTCTCATGATCAGAGTTTCGCTTGTCAGATGCCGCTTACGGATGGGACTCATGGTGCGGATTTAGCCTTTAGGTTCCAGTTTCTGCGGTTTGGTAATCCAGGTATTTGCAACTTGGATGAAGTTGATGCACGGGAAACGAAGTGGCTTATATGTGCCCTAGTAAAGTAGATTCAAAAGAAGCCTACCCGAGAGCTTTAAAAATGGTCCCCAAAGGTTTCGCTCGATCATAGACTTTACCGAGTTGTTTATTGAGACACCATCTTCATTAGATATTGCAGCAATGTGCTGGAGTGGTATAAACCATACACACCACCATTAATTAAGTTTTCTGGTGGCATTTCCCCCACCGGCCTTATAATTATGTATCTCCGCCTATGGTGCAGAGCTTCCGAAATTTTATAGTGAAGACGCCGGTTCTGGAGTTTCTTGACCCTCATAACCATATTATGGCTGGCAGGGGCTTTAAAATTAGTGATGAACTCGCTCCATATCAGTCATGCTAACTATAACCCCCAATGCCAATTAGCACTTGACAAATGTGTAAGGACTACGTAAGGGCACATCGAGAGAGCACGTTAGAATCTATGTTGCAAAGCCATCGTCAAGAGTCAAGTGGATAGACTAGTCAGCCGCAAAATGGAATACCGTGCCTCGCCTTGTCATAACGACATCGTGATCACATTCTGCGCCCTTTGCAACCTCTTTGAACCGTGACTTTTGCATAGCTGGAAGGCTTGTTTGGAGAATGTGGCCGCCTCTGTGAGCACTGTTTAACCACTTCTGCCTTGTTATTCCTATTACTAATGGTACCGACTATACCATGCCGATTAAAGTTAACTTCAAGAACAGCAAGTGTCGGCCAACGGTAAGCTGATTCAAAGAAATCGACTGTAAACCCTACTATTAAACGATCTTACATGGCATATGTTCAAGTTTTTCTTGGAGTGAACTTATAGATTGTTGTAAACATACTCTGTTAAAGATATCATTACCAGTACCTAACGTGATGTTACTTTAACACTGGGGACTTCATCCAAATACTGAATTTCCATCTGTCAGTTCACCTGTTTGTAAATATACAAGTTTCGACTTGTCCTGCAACATGTGACACCAAACCTCCGTACTCCTTCCATACATTTGCCCGCACAAAGGGAACACACAAATTTCTCAGAGCCATCGTATTTCACGCATTTTGAAGTGATACCACAGATACATTTCTCACAACAGACATTATTTGCACTGCCACTGGGGCATTCTTCGTTCTCTGTTGTCAACACGCCTTTTTTCCCATGCTGGGACAGACATAGATTTCGTCAAAACCTACAGTACCGAGAAAAGTTTGAGAAAAAAAAAAATCTGTTCCCATTTGACCACCACCGAGTATCAGCTGGGTATTTTTTTCCACGTGGGGTGGCCCTTCCCAGTCCCCACACCAGCAACTACCCTCTCTCAAAACTGTCCACAGCCAGTTGGCATTGGACTTGATAGTAATACTTGTGATTTCTCTTCAACAAACTTGGTCACCGTTTTTTCCGAGGAAATCTGTCCTTTTGATAATTTTCGCAATGGTTTCCCCCTATTGACTAGGGCATTTGCATTCAACTGTAGATTGCCCGTGACACTCGCAGCTTGCCTTTTCCATCTGGACTGCCTGCCAATGTAAGATAGATTTGCTTGCTATCAAACCTGAAACCCGGCTTACCTAAACCACAAGAGTCTCTGTATTTGGCAGTTCTTTCTTCACAATGCTTCATCGTCATCTTTCCCTCGTGTTTACAAAACCCCCCCCCCCCACATTTACTGACGGTACCCAGTGATATCCTTGCCCTCGAGCATAATGGATGCAATAATGGCGTGACGACTGCGTTTTCTGTTCCGCATAAGCTCATCCACCTTGTTTGCTGACAGCCTTTAACCCATTTGAAGCTTCATCGACCTCCATTCCTTTGTTCTTCTTCCAAACGTCAGATGCGCCTGGCCCCCCTTGGTTTTCTTCAAATATCTCCTGCTGCTTGTGATACAGCTTTTTCGCACAGCTTCCTGGGCTCTTGACGCGATTCTGTCTTACGATTCCCACGTTTCTTTTTCATAGTTAGAGGTAGTATAGGCGATTTAGGCCATGCCGATCTGGTACTCTAACCAGGTAAAAGTCAGCTTTTGGTGCCACAACTGTCGAGCTCTTTTAAAATGTAGCTAATGTCATCTCTGCTAATGTTTGGCGTTCACAGGACGTCTTGGGTCAACTGGCATTTGAAGGCACTTGTTTGGTCCGATGCAGCACGTTTTCAGGACTTCTTGACACAACACTGTTCGTGTTTAATGTCCCATGTCTGCAACACGCATACAGGTTTGACTTCTTTTTTGGGTATTGGAATTCCACTCGCCCTCTAGTTGGGTACATGATGGTTTGTTGAGATGGTTGTTACTGCATAGTCGACCTTGTATAAGCGCAACACTACATGGTTACACGTTCCCGACCTATGTGGCAGCGCTTCCGACAAATTTATAGTGAAAGACTCCGAGTTTATAGTGTAATTTATAGTGACTGACCTCCGATTTATAGTGAAAGAACTTCCTGCTTTAACCAGAGCCACCATGAAACCAATCTTTCTCTCCATTTTGGTCGCTAGCATCCGCACCGTGTGTCTTTCGCTTCTGACTCTCTGTGATGGAGTGACCTCACTTTTTAGTAGCATTTTGCTATCTGAGATGGCGTCCACCAAATTTTTTCCGACAAATTTACTTTGGAAGTAAGAGTGCGCCTTTCTGTGTTTATATTTACAACATAATCTATGTTATGCACGATTTCGTATGTAGGCATTATTTTCCCAATGTCACTTTGTGGCCAGTTGCTCACATCAGACCACCACTTATCATCAGGTGTGTTCAATGGGTCATCTATGTTATATTTGGTGTAAAGCGCTTATATTCCCTGTCACGTCTCTCTTTGATAAGATGGTCGCTTTTAACACGGGTACTACTCCGTTTTCCAAGCCACAAAGGCTCGTCAACCAGTGCTTGTTTTCGCCCCGAAGTGTTAATGCCTCTTAACGTACGGTATTCAATAATTCCACTTTCAGACATACCTAGAATTTTCGTATTCCGTTTCGCCTTCGCGAATAACTCTGACGTCGCGTCAGGGGGTAGCCCTCATCCAGCCATTTCACACATGCATCGAACATTGGAGAAAGGGTAAAAATATCACTATCGTAATACTGAAGTGTTTTTTTAGGCAGGAGCCTCAGCAGGCCTTTTCGGAGACGCGGGGGGGGGGGGCACCTTCCTAAAAGGCAACATTTATATCGACTGGTATGCATTTTTGTATCAGATTTTCCAGAAGACAATAGCAGCTTCCGCGCCCTGGTCAGCTCTACCATTGCATGCAGGCCAATATCCATGACTGGCTTGGACAGTTTGTTTCGATATTTTCCCTCCCGCCCTCCCCCGCCAGGGCAATTTCGGCGTGTACTTGATTTATCCGTTTCCTTCAAAGAGCCCCCCCCCCCCCCCCCCCTCTTCCAGGTTCGTCATTCCTGGGGGGGCGGGACTGGGAGGATTAATCTCAATGACTTTTGAATAAGTTCACCCATTCCATTTTTGGCTGCGAGGCCACCCCCCTTCTCTCCCAACGACAGCCCCCCCCCCCCCCCCCCACCCTCCATTGCACTTATTGTCATTGTCACTAGTAGTAGTAAGTAGCTAGGCCTATATGTTTGGTTACGCCGCGCCGATGAATCGTACATTCAAGACCTACATGCCACGCGGCCTGTAACTGCGTACCGTACTGCATGTAGCGGCCTAGCCCTACAACCCGCCCCACGGAAGAGCTGTTTATTTATCGTCTACATCTTCGACAACGTCCAAGATTCTTCCATTTTGAGTGAACCCATCGGCTTGTATATTAATATTTTCATTATCTTGAGTAAGGGTTCGCGTGGCGGTTTTCATTTTTCAAGAACCTTATGCACTCTTATCAGCCTCAGGTCGATGATTCCGTTATGGAATTTATTACATTTGACGACATACTAGCACGGGCGCGGTGCATTACGCGAAACTGTTCATGCCCCGCTACAATTGGCGTCGGTTTACGTGAAAGTGTTTATTGGTGAACTATCGCCTGTGCCTTCCGAGGTCACTTCGTGGAAAGTGTTAACAACACCAGAAATTAATGTTATAATAAGAAGAAAAGACCCCAGAAACTTTTTTCTCTTAGAAAAGGAAATAGGCCAATTTAAGGCCACGTTTTTTTTTTTTTGTTCATGAAAGAAACTTTCAGCCAGGCCTAGCTAATATAGGCACGATACTTTGTACAGTGGCCTACAAAGGGCTTGTACCCGCGATACCCTGTTGTGTTTCTAAGACGCCAATTGTACGAACAACGCAACATCTAGCACCAAGGGGGAAATTCTTCGATGGTTAACCTTTTAACTTCAATGTTTGAAGTATGATTTTCTGTCTTTACGGGTCCCGTTTTATTTGCAGGATACTTTCAAAATCGCCACAATCGGAAGCTATATTTATCGTGATCACTCGCACCAAGCCTACCTCGCTCCTACAATTATCCACGAACCTGGATCACTACTCAGATATAAATTCCGAAAGATTATGCTTTCGTTAAGGAAAATGAACACGCTGCGGAAGAAAACAATTTTGGATGACATTAAGAAAGCAATCCTTGCCTACCACTATTACCATCAAACAAGAAATATCTGGATACTTGAAATCACCCATAATGATCGTACGCTTACCAGAAACTTTGAAGAGCATGTTGAAAAGAGCGAGTTATTGCTTCAGTGCTGTTGGGGAAACATATACAACACCGACTATGAAGGATCTGGAATACCTAAGCCTTGACCGAATTTCACCCCAACAGAATTGACGTAACTAACACCAATATCAAAATCCATACCTAATACCACAATATCCCCCCAATTCCACGGAGAGGATCTGTCTCGATCTTGCCTATAACCACTCCTCATATTTGTTCCTGATACTTTCGAACATCAGCGCAGAAAAAAACAGCTTGATAAATCTCTCTCGCTCATCGTATCAAAAGCTCGTCCGCATAGTACCACGGCGCGGACTATTAATTACAACCCTGTCCCGTAGTTGAACCTGATACTCTCGCCACCGACTTTTTTCGTAGTTTAACAACCCTTCACACAGTGTTACGGAAATCGAGGGCCCCAAATTCGAATTCCGGCAGAAAGAGTTTTCCAGACTCGAAATAAAACGCAACATGATGAGTTGAGAGTATAGTAGTAGGTTCAAATGGCTATATCTTTATTATTCTAAACTAAACCTACTATCATAACAACACTATACATCAACAACATGTTCGGAGAGTACTTGGTGATACCTTTAGATTAAACGTTCTTTTAAAAGGCGCCATTAATTAAACAGTGCACTTATCTGCCTGGTACCGTCTGTCGGTGAACCTTGAAGATCGACGTCCCTCCATCTCGATAGGCGCGAAAAGCTGAACGCATACCGGCGACGTGGTATCCGACCGATGTTTAATGCCACAGTTTAATCGGAAGAATCGAGTTGTCTTGACTGTGCGAACTGTAACAGTTATCACCTGCCTTGGGCAGTTCTGGAGGACACGCACGTGACGGGCAATGGCGTGGAAACATCATAGAAGCAGCGTCTACACAGAAGATGTATTCGATGTAAGATTGAACTATTTGAAGTTAAAATGTAGAGTCGGAGAATTCCAATCAAAACTTCTCGACCGGACGGAATTCAGGGTGAGATACCGTGGGAATCTCACCCGAAAGTTCTTTGTGCCTGGGTATGGCTCGCATCTCCTCCGGTCCAAAGTAGACTCGCTTTTACTTACAACTTAATGGTCATGTTCCACGAATGACGTATTATTGCAACATCACGATACTGCAGCATCTCGTAAACGGAGTATCATTACGGGGCGAATGTCTTATTTTCTGCGAAACGGTGAAATCACGGCGACCCGACAGGCCATCAACTTGGCTACAACAATGACGTCAGCGTTATTCACATAGAGGTAAGTCGTTTACGAAACCGCGGTGATCGCCTACTGGATGAAAGTTAACGGAAATGGCGAAACCCGAGAAAATGCTTCGTCACTTTTTCCGATACAAAGCTGTCGTCCTTCTTGCATAGCGATTGTCGGAAAAGTTCACTGAAAGTTCACGTGATAAGGGTAAGTCCATCACCACAGAAATTCCGCAACTTCCCTATCCCTAACACTGAAGGCCCTGTACCGTTAAGGTGAAGACCAGATTCGCGAAAATTACCGTCCTTCCCCCAGAAACCACGACATGGTCCACAAATTGCATCCCCCCTGCCCAGCGCAACCCAACTTTCCAACCACCTGTTAAGCTGCCTGCTAGCTATCTTCCTATAGCGCCTCCTATGCGCCTTTTATTCACTTCATTTCACTTTTTCAAACTACCTGCGCTATACCCACAGAGTCCGTGGCGTACTACGGGTGCCTGGGGGCCGAGGCCCCCCATACATCGCTCGCCACCATTGCCTCCCCCCCCCCACTGTAGATGGGAAAGGTAACTTTTTGCCAGGGTTACTCTGTTTCAAAAACCCCAACACTTGACCAAGTTTGTCATTGAGTGACTTAATTTCAACAAAATGTCATTGAAATTAGCAAAAATTTCTCGCACTTCCCTTTTTCGAGCGGGATTCACTTTTTCCTCAGTCTCAAACGACCACTCGCAGTAGGCCTAGTATAGCCTTTACACTTTCCTTTCACAACTGCGTTTCATACCAAACCTTACCATGGTTCACCTCAATCGAAACTGCCAAAAGCTCATATTTTTTATTGTACTGCAAAACTGCATTCTTTTAGACTGATCGTGTAACATCATTTTTGCTTCGATCCCAAAAACAATGGCGATCATGTACTCATCATGAGAAAGACATGCACAGTAAGAGTTTCATCCAAGTGTCCAATTGTTTACAGTGACATTGACAAAGGGGTATCCACCTGTTCCAAATATCCCTCTTTTTTCACAAAAAATGAACCCATTAGCACTTAAAAATAATAGGGTTCTTGTACTCCCCCGATAGAAATCGATCCGTGAATGTCGGTCGACCTACTCATACCTTATACTTTTCACCTGTTTACTTATTATTATTCGGATTCTTTGCAATACGACGGGCCGGGTAGACCTGTGCTGGTGTCAACGTCCATAGACGTTTGTTCTATTAGGCACGGAATTAATTATATGACTTTTCTAGAATCTTGTCAACCGAAATCACCATAAATGTTCCCAAAGAGCCTCAGGTTGGCAGAGAGCTCGAGAATCCTAAAAATATGTTACCCACGCCCTGTTCAAGTATTGTTATAGGAGCCACCCATCCTATCACTTTTACTTAACCATGGGGATTGAGAGACATGTATATGCATGTTGGTGGGATCGTGTTAATCGTATTTATATATACACCAAATTTGACAAAATTCACTTTTTCCATAATTTTCTCTAAGATTTGCTCTCATTCTACATCACCGGATCCCTTCACTCAGTAGAAAAACATTTCAGCTTGATCAGGCGGTTTCTAGACAGGGGGTGGGGGAATACTTCTGAGAACCGATTTGGCTGAGAAATGCATTTTCCAAAATGACCTCATATTTCCGCACAGTCAAAAGTAATCATATTTCTTTGTAACCACCCCCCTAGAATTGGCCTTGATCTGGGCAATTGATGCTGCCAACTCGTTTGTGGGCCAAGTGGTAGACGTCTAGTGATCTCACATGACCTTCAATTCCCTTCCTCCAAAACTATTGTTTCATTTTACTCATCATGCAAGTATTAATATGAGCTTGTTGGGTAGGGATCATTGCTACAATCTGAACATTGCGGAGTAGTACGAAAAGGGTCGAATTCATACTCGCAGTGGACATCTTTGTCCCTCACGCACAAAAATATAGTAATTTCGGATCACTACTACTAATTATCCACTTAGTCATAACGTTAAAGTGGGTTCCATCAGGAGCTAGCCTTAATGGAGCATCGTAGTTTTCCTCTTTCCAGAATCCAAAATGAAACAATCATTCCAGAATTTTTTGGTTGTGTTTACTCAACAAAATACGCGAGAAATGCGTTTTCCGGCCATCTGGGAGGCCCCCCCCCCCCCCCCCCTCCTCTCCAGACCGAAGAATTTCAGAACAACGATCCGCGCCAACCTCTGGTGGCGCTCCCCGCATAGTGGTCAACATATTGAATCTCATTGGCCTTGGCCCCCTCACCTCTAAGACCCCGGCCACCCCCATGGCCCCCCGACTAAAAAACATCTGCCTACCGCCACTGCACGAGTTATCATCTGTGTCGATATCGGAACATCTTGTTTAGACTTCCAATCGGATGGTTTTCAATCACGCAATGACTCCACGTACACGAATATGGCAATCAAATTACCCCGCGGAACTACACATGGTCAATGCTCTGTCCCAGACATCTAATCAGAGTTAAACTGACTACAAGTGCCAGTTGTGCCCTATTAGTGAGTATTAATTGGCTTCACTCTCCCACGCTCTTCGGCTAAATGAGAATGCATCGACCAAATCTAATTAAACCAGGGGAAGCTCTAACGATCGCAGATTACACAAGAGGGCAATCCGCTGAGTTGCAGGATCTCAACGACAAATGTGGAACTATGAAGATTATTTTCCCTACTTGCTAATTGTTCCGAGTTGCAAAAAGAACCGAATTTATCAAAATAGTCTGAAACCGCCATTTTCCTTTTCTCCCCAAAAAATATGCATTTCATTGAAATTTCAGTTAATTCAAGCATAAATGTTGGGAAACCCTTTGTTTTGATACTTTGTACCTTCTTCTGAAATTGGAATCATTCAGTCCTCCCAATCGCTAATCTCCCAAAACTGACAGGTTTCAGAATTCTCAAATTTGGCAAAAATCTATTTTTCCCCCCTAACTTGGCATTTTTTGGTAATTTTTGGGCTGATGCATGGAAACCGTTGTTCTTTGGGCTTTTTTCACATTGTTACGATGTTGAAATCATTTCAGGGGTGCCAGTGTGTGGGCCTACTGTGAATATCTGAAAAATCACGTGAAAAACTTGTAAAACTGAGAAATTGCCCCAAATCTGTCTTTGCCTCCAAGTCCCCATTTTGATAGTTTCCCCCCCGTCTATTTTGACGCAAACTATGAGTTTTAAGAGTTGACTATTCACGCGTGTACATTTCACTTTGTCAGCCACTCCAAATGGAATTTCGCGAAGAAACCATCACAAATTCGAACGGACAACTCAAACGCACACTACACCACACCACACCACACACACACACACACACACCACACACACACACCGCAAACATACCCGAACACTCTTGCGAGTGCACCTCATTGCTGGATCACCCGCACCCATGGGACTCCACCAACGGGTACCCCTCTGTTAATAGTTCTGAACCACCATTTCTATGTTACCATATCAACCGTGCTATTTGCAACCAGCACAGTTAATATAGGTGAAAATGGCAAACTGACTACAAGTATACTCATCCGTCCCGTCGGGACCGCGAGATAATATACTAATAATACTTGTCTGATGATTCTAAAGTGAACACACTTACTGCTCAGCAATCACAACTAACATAATACGGAACGCGAAGGTCCATTATTAGAATATGTTTCAATGACACTCTTGTTGGGAGAAAACGTCCTTAGAAAATACTCCCTTCCCCCTTTTCAATGTTGGGGGGAGAAATATTCTGGGGACGTAGTGACACTGCACGAAGTTTCTCGAATCTGGATAGCAGAATTTCGGCGCATACGGGGCTTTCCATCCAGCTACTTTTGGCGGAATTGTACACGAGCCAACACCAACTCTCGTACGGCGCAATACTGACCACATTTAGCCTCTCTACTAACGTTTCGCCCGATATCATGAAGAATCAATTCGTGAAGTCGATGGAGGTAACCTCGTGTCAGTTAACAGGGTTCATAAATTACATAATTTTCAGCACTAGACATGCCCATTGTGAACGTTACCACACACAACCAGTTCTACACCCCTGCTAAAATGTTTGGAACGAGCGGCATGTAGTGCCAATTGAGCTGGGGTGGGCAATTTCATTGGGGCCGATTGCACCAGACCAACCTCCTCCCCCCTTTTCAAATGTTGGGAGAACGGAAGACACTGAATAAAATTCACCCGAATCTAGGTCGTCGATTTGTTCATTACGTGCCGCACTCGTTTCGAATATTGCTGGGATCGTTCCTGCCTCAGCTTCACCCCCCGCCACTTCCACGCATCCCAGTCTCGATACAGACGGATTCGTACTGCTTCTACTGGTACTATAATATCCTCACCCACAGAAATAAGCGTTCACGTTTGCTGATATTTTATTGCGAGCAATAAACCTGATATTCTATAGACACAGGATATGGATTGCTAACTTAGGACTTCATACTGCAGTTTTTTACGCTGTGTTGTAAATGATATACGCAAATACAGTGTTGGCTGCTATTGCTCTCTTTTTATTTATTCCGTTCAATAGAACCAGGAAATATGTTATTTTTATACCGGTATACGCCAAATTACGTCAGGACATTATTTAGGGGCCATCCGAATTGATATCTTAGGATTGCCCTGTATAGTGATAGGTGGTTACGTAGTGAACGACCTGGACATGTAGGTACTATTATACTACTCATTCCTGACATGTTTCACGACAGCCTATATTTCACCTATATTAGCATTGTGTTGAATTTTCCTAGTTCTCAACTATTTTCCTGTCTTTGGTTCAACTAAATTTCAATTTCTCAGTTTTGGCATATTCACCACCTTGTTCACTGTATTAACGTTCCTGAAAATCACATTGTCTCGCCTGGATGAAGTTCAGGCGGATACTTATTGACCAGTTTGACATGCGTGTTTGTGCGTGTATGTTGTATATGCGTGTGTGTGTTACACTTTCCAGTTATCAAGATATATAGAAAAGGAAAAACGATTTCGATAACCATTTGCATGGTTGTAGCGGTGTAAGAGATAACGATCTGAACAGATTTTTGGGCAAAAACATCACTAAATAAGTACGGTTACTAACCAACTCTATGTGTTTTAATTATTCATACTCGTTAGAAGCATTTCCGCGAAAACATGTGGCAGATAGGTATATTATAATAGGTGGATGAACTGATTGAATTTTTAGCGTATATATGCTAATTAAGTAGCATAGTTTTTAGAAAAATAGGTTCGTTGGCTTATCACGAAATCTGGCAGACATGGCAAACCTTTGGTCCCAAGAAATTTACACATATATCAGGGTCACTCGAAGTCATTCAGTGTGTCTAAATTGCATATTTTATACTAAGATGGACTGGACGTGACGTGATGAATGAACAAGAATAGTCACTGGTTACTGTTTACTGCCCTGGCGCGCCACGGGGCTGGTGAACTATAGCAATTCTATCATCCTTTGTTGTGCTAACATATATATCAAGATAATAAAGTAAAATCAGTTATAATAGCGAAAAATTGCGATATTCTAATGCGCTTAACAATTAAAACAAACCACTATTACAAAAACCTAATACAAACTTAAATAGAAAAAAGCAGAACTCAACAAATGTGTCTTAACCTTCTGATTCTGCTGTTTGACTTGCAAACTCACCTTTTTATCGACCTTTGAGATTAGGTGTTGAACTAAACTGAATACCTTGACAGAAGCACCTCCCGCGAAACGGCGAGACAATTTGTGATCTGGACGTGCAAATTCTTAGTAATATTGGCAGTATATGTAGGAATGACATGATGTTGCACTTGTAAACTAACGAGTTACAACTCAACAGAAAAATCTGACCTGGACTGGCTCATCTTCATTGAAAGTCACCGTGGAGAATAACTGTTGCACATGTACAATCGTGAGTCGAATTCTGGTCGAGAAAACGAGATCCACTGGCATGTCGTTGATTGCTCATCTGAGGAATACAAAAAGGAATACGTGGGCAACATTCAATTGGTAATTTGCGTGTTTCTTTACCATGTCGACTGATTTCTCTCCAAAAGGGGAATTAGCTAGATATTGTTCTAGGTCCTAAAATTCTCATTTCCCGGGTCTCTTGTGGCGTTCACTACCATTTCTCATCCCAGTTTACGCACATTGCTGTTTTTCGAACAGCATTTATGGGTACATTTGACCTATAATGTTTTGCACATTCTAATAGCAACAGTAAATAACGCCCCTCGCAGACATTAGGCCTTAATTAATGGTTTGTTTAGGACGCTCCATCGAGATGAAACTTAGAGTTATTGGTGCTTAACGCGATTCACGATTCGGTGCAGAACGTCACTGATACTCACATTCTACTGGACTACTTGGTTCCATCTGACGTAATTTATGTCCCACGTGGAGCTGAACAGTTTATAACCCACGACCAACTCCTTGTATCTGAAGGTTTTCCAGACGAATTTTTGGAAGAACTAATGTCCTGAACTAATGTCCTGATTCAGCGCTATATGCAACGAGTAGTTGGCGGCAATTGGTAGAATGAGCGTCGTCCCCCCCCCCCCCCCCCAGGAGACGGGGTTCGCTTCCTTTGGAATCATACCAAAGACTTCTTTGTTGTGCGCTCAGACATGGGATACAGGAACAGGCGAGACTTTTTTTCGCGTGACGGAGAAGATTCAAGCTCTTCATATTTCAACATTTATGCTGTCATCATCCAGGGAATGCTACTCTACGTTAGAGTAGCATTTCCCTAATGATCGCGGCTGCGTATATCAGACAAGTCTTAGTGTCCTAGTTTAGTACAATTCAGCTCTACATCCACCCCCAAGTTTGTTCAGAGCCCCCGGACTTTTGGTATTAAGACTCAATTGTCATTGTTTATTGAGTGTCGTTGAACAAGAGACACGAAAGATTTGTGCCGAATGGAAAGGTGGATAAAATTTATTATGGGCCTAAATTCTGATATATTTTCGTGGTGATATCCAGTCGGCCTAATTGGTTCGTAACAATTCACACAAAGAATGGCGCACAGAAACAATATATATATAATATTTTATAGGCCCAATAATTGTATACAACTTGATCAAGTGAACACTTTCAATAAGTTTCGTTGAAGCCAATTCACAAATCTCCCACAACATTAATTGGGATCTCTAGACAGTGTTAGTCTGGGATTATAATCGGTTATAATTCACTTCCACACACTGAACTGACACATACATAGGTCACGTGGTATTATGAATCTCTGTGCAGTGAAGCCGGGGTAGTAGGACTGTATTACTGAGAAGACCCTGCAGATTAGTATCAAGAAACCGCATGAAATTTGCGTCAATCCTCACTGTGGGTGCCTGAGCCCTAATGAGGGCCGGGTAGTAATTCGACATTAAACATGATGTCGTGAATATTTCATTCATAATCTTCGTACATGGGATATGTTATAATGTGGTCGTTTTAGCAAAAACCGTTGATGTTTATACCCTCGTCGTTAAGTTTCTCGTTGCTAAGGCCCACGAGGATCTAACTGGTGAAACCACAGGCTGGTTTCGGGGGTTTCTGCGAAACTACTCCCATCGGGATTGGGTTCTATCGTTTTTCTTGTCAATTGGACAGGAGTGAATCCAATGAGATGGACACGCGGGAACTTTTCCTAACAGGTACTCAACAGCTTCGGAGTGCAAGGTCATGATGACATGATCTTTTTGATAGTAAATTCAGTGCATTACAAAGACAATAATTTTTTGCCAAGAACTGAGTGGAATGAGATAGGCGATTGGGTGTGCGTCCACGACTCAACCAAAACCCTGATGCTCTGCTGTAAGGGTACGTGGGTGTCCCCCGTGATCCCTGGACGGATCACCGGATCCCGTCGCTCCGTCGCTCGTTGGGACCTGACTAGGAAACCTACGGTGGAGCCAGGTACGGTACGACTTTGGTTGCAAGATTGACATATTGCATATTGACAATGCACTATTAACTATATTACTCTTGGGGGTGTGTCGCCCGCATTATATTGATCAGTTAACAGATAACAACTATATCCTCGTGAAGATTAGTTGCCTTCGTGTTATTGCTAATATTGACAAAGTGGAAATACCATTACCGACTTCTTCGTTCAATCATCCGGACAGAGTGTGTACGTCGATCCCGATCGGAGCCTACTTGTAGTAGACCAGTGTGTGAATGAATAACTAGATATATATAGATAATATATATATAGATATATAATATATCTATATATATATATTTATTAGGCCCCAATAATTTCTTTACAACTTGATCACAGTGGAAAAACTTTCCATAGTTTTTCGTTGATCGCCAAAGTAAATTCTCCCACAACATACTTGTGTCGTCTCTATCCAGTGTTTAGTACTGGGATATAACCGGTTATAATTCACTTCCACACACTGAAAGAATTACATACAAGGTCACGTGGTATTTAGAATCTCTGTTCAGTGAAATACAGGGTTCACGTAGACTGTAGTACATGATACACCCTGCGTTAGTATCAAAGAACCTCAATGAAATTTTGGTCAATCCTCAACTGTTGTGCATGAGCCTACTGATGGCGGTAACTTACTGCGAAGTAAACATGATGTCGTGATAATATTTCATTCTTACCTCTTTCCGTCACATGGGATTGTGATAAAATGTGGCGTTTAGCAAAACCGTTGATTGTACCCTCGCTTTAAGTTTCTTTTCTAAGGCCCACGAGGTATCTAACTGGTGAACACTGCTGGTTTGTTGAAAATACTTCCATCTGAAGGGTCTTACGTTTCTTGTCATTAGGACAGGAGTGAATCCATGAGAATGGACACTCGGGAACTTTTCCTAACACTGGTTACCAACAGTCTTCGGAGTGCAATTCAATGAATGCACCTGATCTTTATATTGATATAAATTCAGTGTCATTACACAGACAAATAATTTTTTGGGCCAAGAACTGAGTGGATGAATAGGCGCTTGGGTGCTTCCACGACTCACCCAAAACCTGAGCTCTGCATTAAGTGTACGTGGGTGTCCCCCCTGTGATCCCCTGCTATGGGACTGATCACCGTTCGTCGCTCCTCCCGTCGCTCGTTGGACTGAATAGAAACCTACGTGGAAGCCAGGTTACGGACATTACTTTGTGCAATATTGACATCTTGCAATTTGCCAATGCAATTAACTATCATTATACATTAATTACTCTTGGGGGGTGTCGCCGCATGATATTGCTCAGTTAACATATAACACTATATCACTCGTGAGATATTGCCTTCGGTTTTATTGCTATATTGACAAGTGGGCAACTACATGACTCGACTTCTTCGTTCATATGGGACGAGTGTGTACTTTACTTCGAATCCGATCGGCATACCTATGAGTAGAACATTGTGTGGATGACTATATATATTATATATATTATATACATATATATATATATATATCTATATATAATATATATATATATATATAATATATTATAATATATATATATATATATTATATATATATATATATATATATAATATATATATCTATATATATATATAATATATCTTATATATATATCCGTCATCCATTTTTCGCAGTTATTTTATTTTCATCAGTGGTAACCTGGTTTACTGTAGGGTTACGGTCGTTTGTTTGTTGTTTGTTTGGTGAACCAGTACTTCTGCATATCTATTTTCTTTCTCTATTTTGCTCCCTGCGTTGTTGTGCATTTGTGAGAGTCGTCCTCTAGATGTATAGGTATCCCTCTCTTTGGATCGCATTAGTATTTTTTTCTTATTTCCGCATCTTGTTTCAGTTAATGCCTTCTTTCAGCTTATTTAAAGCTGCCCGTTTACCTTGATTATCGGCACTTTGTCTGACTATTGTTCAGGAGTTCATAATATGACCGTCATTCTGAGTCACAAAATACCTTTTCGATATAGTGTCATCAGCAGTGGTTTCCTTCCGATGATGGAAGTATATCGCGGTCCACCCGTTCTGGATATTTAGCATGGACGCCCGTCTTTGGTTCCTCGCTTCAGTACCATGTTTTCGTCTACCTTATTAAATTAGGCAATGCCCTTGTGCCCCCCACCCTCTAAATGATTACCACCACCCCTGTGCTAGTCATTATATCCCCGGGGAAGGGAAAGGGAAACTGCTTGACTTCCCCAATTTGTTAATTGTGCTTTTTACTTATTTTGATATCAAGTACAACTATACTCCCTACAAAATTCCGCATGAAGGATTGATGAGTTTTGAGTTTTAAATGTTGAACATGTTATTTTCATTTTAATAATAGAATTTCCAATGAAAGTACATTGATAGTCATTCTTTTTCATCACACATGATCTCTGGCTGTTTGAACAACACAGAAATCACCTTGATACATGGCATCCTCCACACAGTTGCAATTTTGCTCTCATTTCGTTTAGGTAAGTATGGGTAACGATCTATGTTGTTTTTAGTCATGATAGCTGAGAAACTCGATGATAGGGGCGTCGTTCGAGGGAAGGCTTCACATCAAGTGTTGGAAAACTGCACCCGGCTATGACCGATGACTATCAAGCATTATGAATGTATGTGTCGTAGTCTCTCAGAGTGACCTGATTAGGCTTTAGATCCAGTTGTTGCTCCTAATTGTTGGCAGGTCCCAACTCTGAGTACTGATGGTAACTAATACCAGTTAGTAAGTTATGTATGTTTCCCTCCAAGAATGGAATATTCGAACCTGCCGCCTGATTTAGTAATACTTTCTATATGCTTTCGTAGGAGGTCATGTTTATCACATTGAATCTTGAATTTCAGCCACGGTCCAGTCTAATTGTGTGATTGCGATGGGTCGACAGAATATTTCGAACTCGGAAGCAAGTGGAAGTGCTTTGCTATAACACGACTGTACTACTGGAGGTGATCTGTGTATTGGGACGATTCAACTACGGACCTATTCTGCGGCTAGACCGAATTCGGAAATCTGGACTCGTCCTTGATACTACTAACCGACAAAGGCGCTTTGTGATTCCTGACCTCCAAATTAGTCAGGGAGGGATTTATAATGTGACGGTAGTGGACATATTCGCGTCCACGTTCGAAGGAAGCATCTATATTGATGCGAAAGGTAGGGATAGGCCCATATTAAATATCCTTTTTGCAACCAATCAAGTCCAGCCTCTCATGGATTTTTCGTCGGATTTTGTAGGACAGAAGCAAACCATGCTATCAATCTCATTTAGGCCAACGTGGATATTCTTCTCTTCAGAAATTACATTCTTCTCACACGTGCTGTGTGAAGATTCCAGCTGAATATAAACTTCTTAAAAAAACCAAATTTTATCAATTCATTGGTTCATCAATTGAATTTTGGAACACATGTCCCAACTTCTACCGAAGTTGGTGTAGTCTGCATTAGTTTCGTTGCTTTGCTGCTACTACTGTCAGAATTAGAAATATATCATTGTGATTGAAATAGTTGTTGGTTCTGTGCCTATACGCAATTAATACATTTTCCTTTGTGGTTATCTCTGCATAGCTATGCAAACTCACATGACCTACACATACTCCATTCATCCTTTTTTCCGGGCATTCGTTGAATCGTCTGTCTTTACCCAGCCCTCGTTTGAGTGTGCACAGTGCGAGGGCGAGTCCTCGCAAAAGCCTCTTTAATTGTTCCGAGTTTTCCTATTTAATGTGTGCGATCTCTCAGGAAAGCTTACGATTTGGTACTATAATATTTTGCGATAAGATGTCATTGTTGTGATTCAGTATCGTCGAATGGGAAAATAGAATTTGAGGCGGATGGAACATATACGTCAGCTCTTTGCTGATGGTGTCGGGCGGGCTGCCCTCCCCTGCCCGGCTAGTCCTCGTCTCTGCTGACTGGCAACAGGGTTTTATTGGTGCAAATGTTGTCTTACAACACAAACAAATCGCACACGTGCCTACGGCATCGGGCGTGGAACACACGTTCGCCTACGAAAAAATTAATTTATAGGCCAAAGTTTGGTTTCAAACATAATATATGGGCAACATGTGTAACCGGTGAACTACCTGTGCCCCTCAATATAATATTTCCCGAATTGCAATCCTGATTTTGTCGATAACATAACACTCATGATTCTTCTTCAAGTAGTGTTAGCACAAGAACCGCGTGTGGAAGAATGTCGAACATCGTCAAGTGAATGGTGTACCGGTCTGGACGAGAGTCAACGAGCTACTGCCCTTGTCTGCACTGGCATGCTGCGTGAAAGCCGGCCCCCAGCCATTCTGAAGTGGGAAAGTCTACGTTTCCCGGTTCCCAAGTTTTCCACTGAAACATTCGTCAACGAAACTAACAGCTTGGTTACCGCGTATTCGATTTTGCAGTATGACCCTGGAAGATTCGCTCAACAGTTTTCCATGTAGCATGCTGGGTTCGTTTGTAGGAATCCACCGGAGAGAAGGTTGTCGATCTAAGTAGCGGTTGAAAACGAAACAAACGGCTCAGAGAAAGGTCAGAGGAAAATAACAAAGAAGTACTGCGGCGAGAGCCTACAATTAGAATGTTTTTGGGCCGGCGGCAAACCGTCGCGATGATATACGACGGTGGGAGTAATTCACCCCAACGGGACTGTCCAGGTTTTCGGAAGTCGTATCCCGGGAGTATCAGTGGACCGTGTTATACGAAAGACAGATGCAATGTGAGAAAGATGGGCGGTGGAGAGTTGCGAAGAACATAACAGGAGAAGGGATATATGTGTGTGTGTTAACCAGTAATTCATTTGAAGGCAACATATCGACTGTAGTCGCTGTCATTGGTGAGTTAGTAGCAAAAGCTCCGTTCCACACTCTCTCGAAAAATGTCGCACTTGCTGCCATTTGGTCGATCCTGCCTGCCTATAGTACAGCAGTAATGTATATGTATGGGGTGGACGGCCCTTAGTCGGGTGGTGATGACAACGCTACCTAGGGAGATTAGGCGGCGGGCCGCAGAGCCAAAACAAACCTGAAAGCAAGAAGGCTCAGGATCTCTTGACTGATCTTTATACTGACCAACTAAGCATTATCGTAGCCCCGATCCACACCAAGAACAGCAAGATTGTTGTTCATCTCACACGTGCTAGGTGATAGGTGAGGCGGATACATTCAATTAAAAATAGTTTCGCTCAAGATTATTTCATACCGATTCTTAGATCATAGAGTGTCTTTTTTATTCTACATCACTAGTGTCGAGAGAATTATTTGAGAACAATGATACTCTCCGATTCAACTTCTGAAATGCTGGTTTGTAATACATTGTGACTCACTCAGTCTTCAACCGTGGCTGTGCGAACAACGTACACTTGAATTGTAGGTTCCATGAGGAAGTTGATTGCTATTCAAGAGTAAGAGTCATACATTAAGAATTGCAATTGTGGTAATTTCAGTTACACCAAGCCCTCTTCTGCCCGTTATACGGTTGTGACGACCACACGAGTGTGACATACGTGGCCGACACAGCGGAATGATAGTGTGTTCTATCATGGGGTCTAGACCATCGATCAAACCCTCTATCGTCATATGGGAAGCAGACAAGCCTCTTGTGTTCCTCTACGACGAACGTTACTACACTTCTAGAATCGAGGTGACATCTGGCACGTCGGATGCCACTTTGGAGGTTGACTATTATATTAAAAGAGTGGCGGCGCATCCGTCCTGCTTACTTGCCTCGCGACCGAACAAATCAACGGCGTGTCCTCCAACCGTCGGTAGCCAATTTATAACAGGGTCAGTTGATAATACCATAATACCATGTACTTTCGCTATTGCCTGAACACTTTCACAGTTACTACCTCAAACTTGTAACCAGGGGCGCACACTCTCTGAGTGTGTCTTTTTCAGCGTGTGTTTTTCGGGGTCTTCACATAACTCACATACTTATCACCTTAGTGAAATAATGAAGTTTGCTTCAACTTGCTCCAACGAGCCAGGGAAAAAGGTTTGTTTGGAAACCGCCGACAAACCTAGCCTGGGATAGATACCCTACATGAAACTCTGCAGCCTATGAGGAGTTCTATTCGAGATCGAGCTACAATTGACTCGGTCGTTACGTCGGTTTAAAACAACCGGTTTAAGTACAGTCCCGACCTCTCCACAATTTAACCTAGAGTACACAAGCAACACGGAATAGCACAGTTAGTGTATAGTTATTACAGCTGGCTGCCTCGCAGTGTGAAAGGGTTTTCACACGCACCAATTTGTGATAGTCGGTAAAACGTATGCTTGTAAACAGTTTATTTTTTTAATTGCCACCTGGAGGTGCTTCCACGGTATGTACCGGAGCAAAAAACATGATAGTCTACCTTTGCGCGGAGTAGGCCACTGAAGGAGTTGCCTATGTTTTTCATAACCCCGAATCGATTTCAAACTAGGATCCTGGCCTACACCTTTCAAATCTATTAGATCATGTCTTCAACAGCTTTCAGTGTACATATGAGTATTCGGTATCTCAGAGATAGCCGGTATAAGTCATCATTGTTCGATCATTCTCGTGACAATTTGAAAGAGCTTGGTCATTTCAATGTAGCGTTTATAGTTCTTTATTTTTCATTTTTCTATTATATTCTTCAAGAGCGCCAGTACTGTCTGAACGTAGTTTTCCCTTTCCTGTTCCAGAGATTTGTGCTGAGCGCCCAGCGAGAATACAACAGGTACCATTCTGAAAGTATTTGGTATTTCCCGGCCGGGATTGGAACCCCCTTCTCCCCAGTGGAAGGCCGACGTTCAACCCCTACCGACTGTGTCAACTCCTGGATGCAGCAAGGGATGGTACCCTGGGTGTCCAGTGGTCTGTTCAAGATCATCTTCTCTAGTGAATGTCGTTGTATAGTTGGCATGGATCGATGGCCTATTCGACGACCTCTACGTACCCTACCGACGGTGTCAACTCCTGGATGTAGCAAGGAATGTAGCGTGTCCAGTGGTCTGTATAAAATCATCTACTCTAGGGACTGTCGTTGTATAGTTGACACTGATGAAACTATTTTGATTGATGCGTAATGAACGATTCCTCATATTCTCTCGCCTGCAGCCACATGCGAAGATGGAGGAGGCGACCTGGACTGAAAGTGTTCCTAGTCTTTCTGTTTCATTTATAATCGTCGGCATCGTGATATTGGTCAAAACTGAAATATGGTAAGTATTTTCCATATATAAAACTCACGTCTGTGGAATTTTTACCAGCAGTTGATGTTTTTTTCTGTTGAAATATTTGAAGCTTGATTTAGCAGGAAACCCGTGTTGATTTCACGCTTTGAATTTCCTGACCAGGAGGGAACATATTTCAGAAAAAAAATGCAAAAGGGGCTTGGCCATGTTTCTACAATGACATTATCTAGCTGTATTATCAGAGGAAAATGAAATGCCGGTTTCCTACAAGCGACCCATGTATTATTCGACTTGTGTTAAGTGATAACATGTTCGTGTTCAAAGAGAGTGTGTAATTATAAATTTATCCCTAATCAGTCCGCAGAGGAGGTTGGTGAACGTTGGCTCCAGACAGTTGAACACAAATTATTCAAGACTCATACCACTTCCAAGAGGAAGGCGTGGTGAGCGGCACTCTTGAAACATGGGAAGGTAGGAAAGATAAATAAACGAGCGTTGTCGCCCTGGGAGAGTGTATCGGCATGTAGTGAGTTCTCAACACAGCCAACCCAACCCTATTTCTAACGAGATAAACTATCGGGTATCTCATCCATGTAAATATGGGATTACAGCACTCAGTCGCCTAGTTATCATCGTCTTCCGGTTATATCGGCGGAGGTTCAGTCGCGTATTTGAATGCAAAAAGGTAATAAAACTGGGCGACTATTAACACATTTATAGCGACGCGGTAGTGTTGGGGGAAAAATTCGAATGGAGTCACGGAAGTATTTCGAAGTATTAATTGACTCCAGTGATATGGTTTATTTCGGCCGTCGAAGTCGGAGTCGGAAACTAGCTTTGCGTGGCCACAGTTATTATTTGTGAAAGAAGGTCTCAACTTGAACAGCGAACTAAAAAAAACTCGAGCTGAATTCGTATACAACGAATGTTTGTAAGGTTCTACCCGCTAACCAGAGGCTGGTGGTCTATAAAATGTACCACTTTAACTTCAAGTGTTTGGTGAGTATCCTATTTTAAGGAATCGACAAAAGTATATTCTATCCTTGAAAAATACTTATTTCCCTTTCCGCCTTGGGCGACCCTGACACGCCAGGCGAGAAACCACCCCACTTCTTTGGTGGACCCATGTAAGAGGTCAATCTGTATCCTCAAATTAGGTCCAGCCTCTCAAGTTCTTGATTAGTCTTTCAATCCCGTTAAAATAGGTCATCTACAATAAATCTAGGCATAGTGATAACCACAAACGAGACTCTTTGATGAATGCTGATTGTCAATCTCCTTTTTACCTCATAATGCCTTCTCTGATGGCTGAAATTGATGGTGTATAACGGGAGCACTCCGATAGATAGTGGGAGGAACAAGGCCTGAGAGTGGTTTGTGGGTGTTATTGATGGAACCGATGATTATTAAAACGTTATTATCTCTACCAGTGTAGTTCAGAATCGTTTAGATTATGATGGGTTTGTATTGCTTCGTAGCCCTGAATAAAAACTCAACACACAGGAAAAGGAACTAGGAAAGGTATCTGTTGATTTCGCCACACTTCTAAAACACCCTCGTCAATTCAAACAATATCGAATCAGATGAGCAATTACTAGAAAGATGAAAATTATGTATTGGAGATAATGTCGGTTTTCCTACGACGTCCATGAGTGTAACACGTTTCGTATACTAAATTTTCTCCTTGTTATCAATGCCGTTGAACTGTCAAACATTTCTCGTGTATAGTAGGTATATTATGGTGGATTGAAGCCGACTTGTTAAAGAGGAAAGCAGACCAGTTTGTCTAGAGAAGCATCCACCTGTAAATCGTTCGAATCGCGAAATGGAAAGATGATTTTGAAGGACGATCCAGTTTGAGACCAGAGAATGTTTGTCACAACTACGGTCATATTTGAAAACACTAGGCGCCTAATTATCTTGGCCACAACCGCACATATAGTATACATAATGCACTGATTGCTCTACCGATTTATCTCATTGTTACACGCGGCGATTTGACGAGGATCTATTCGGAGAATTTCAGCCAATTTGTTTGAAAATTGTATCCGAAAAGGGGAGAGGATATTTTTCCTATTGTCCGTTGATATTTTTTATACGCTTGTCATTCGTTCACTATAACAGAGTATTGTTCATCAGTGTTGGACTTGCCGTAGGAGGGTAGAAAAATCCAAGCTTCACTTTTTGATATGTAAATTCAGGAGAATATCGAAGACAGGGACGAGTAGGTGGAAATTCGGGCATGGGCGAAGTGAAAATAAACAGTATTTTCAGGTAAGTTCTCTCAACGGTTCAAAGAAAAAAAAATGTGCTTTTTATTCCCCTATAATAGCTTCGTTGATTTATTCCATGCATATAGGCTTCCAAGAAATGTAGGTCATTGTCTTTACTTACTTTTACTTACTTTTAATTAGAGTTGCGATGTTATAATGAATAACGATATATGATGTGTCTCATTCGCAGGCTCCGGATGGTTTTCAATGAATCAAGAACTTTTGGCAGAAAACAAAGTTTGAATACATCACTCTTGTGTGATTCTTCAACAAAACAGTATGAAGGCCAATATTCCGCTCCAAAACAGACCCGCCGAAAACAACAGTGAAAAAACGAGGACCTATCAAAATCCCACATATGAATTTTGGAGGGTCTAGAATGTTGACGTAGATATATTGAGATTAATTAGTTTCTTTGGGAAGAAATTGATAAATATGATGACATCACGAGAAGAACGATGCAAAGGCTGCCCATAGACCCTACACGGTTAATGTGGCATTCCTGCGCCATTATAACAGAGAGAGGAGAGGGGGGTATCACTTCTAGATGAGGAGGATTTTTAGTATTTTATGAATTTTTTGTAGTTTCAGCGGATCCGACCTACTAGTTTTTTTGTTAAGTCTTCATATTATTTTTCAAAGTATATGTTTTACCTTGACTTATATGTTCTAAGGGATTATGCAGTCCCCCCCCCCCTTCCATGATGTCATAAGGAATAATTGCAATAGCTGACAATGCCTTATCGGTACACTCGAATCCTGAAATTCGGTATGGAGTTTCGGCTGTCACAATGTAATAACTAGAAAGTAGCCAAAATCAACTCAACAAGTTCCAACTTATTACTGATCATATTACTGTTGACCATGTGCTGTAATTTGTACATTTTCTGGAATGGGACTATTACACTATTACTAGGCCAAAACAGAAGGTTACACTGTTGAATTTTCCAACATATATCGAAAAAACTTTCAACCGTTATTTATCTCCTACGCATTGAGGGTATTGATCTAATATATAGGCAGATGGACGTGAGCAGAGCAACATAATCTGCCCCCACATAGAACGTATTGAACTTGGATGGATGAATTAGGTTTATTTGTTAATTCCTTGATTTAGACATGTTTGCCGCTTGCAGTAAACATTGCGCTTCATGACAAGTAAAGCGTTCAATATGCCGGAATAAGAATGGAAGGTTTCCTTTATAGTTATGTGTTAAAATCTCTGACACCTATTTTCGAATTCGTTTGAATATTCTTTATAGGAGGTACATAATGACAAAACGAAAATACTGATGAAACAAAGCACTGTTATCGTATATAAAACAGCACGACAGTGCGTTCTTCTAACCGGCCTCAGTTGTTTGATAGTAAAGCTGCCGTTGTCGTAAGGACCTCGAGATGTGCATCCCGTTCAATGCTATAAATGTTGAGAGGCACGAGCGATGTTGTTACACGCAGAACGCCAATAATGCAAGTTGGTTGTTTTGGAGGTGTGCTAAGTAGGTCAACAGGTAACGAGCGAACTTTCCACAGCCCTCTCGAATCCTCCAGAGACGGTTGGCGCTATGCCTATTGCGGCAACTTGTCACTTTAAATATGCAGGACAGACGACCGCCGCAAAGAGGCAAACCGTACATGCTATTGGAATCGGAAATTGCGATATAAGGATCCTCCTCATGCAGCACGATTTCCTAAATATTTGAAGAAGCTAACTTCCTGACAAACATAAGATATGAAAAAGCGACAAGCCGGCACGCGCCGTCGTCCGTTATAAGTTAACCCTAATTGTTAGATTGGAGAACTGACCATATATCCAGTACATGTTGATCGATTGGAAATCCTGGGATCAATGGGGCAAAATATTTGCAGATAAAAATAATTTGAATATTACGTCAATCCTTGTGCTAAACTTCAGAAACCTCTCAGTTCTGTTATTGTTCTCGCGTTCAGTCTGGAGGTTCCTAAAACTAGGGGTTCGCAAGTTAGAGGGATTAGTTTAAAGACAATATTGTTTGCCCCGTGGCAGTGTGCAGATTAAAACATTACGTGTTCTCGACTAGTTGAAAAGGCCATTAGGTTAGGTATGTAATAGCGCTTCGATACTACAGGGGGCCACACCGCATATAGCGTCCCATTGACCTTACACTGAACTGCTACGGCCAACCAGCTGCTGAAACCAATAGGAAAGTTACTTCCAGGGATGAGCCACCACCATTCCAAGAGATTCATAACTGTCAGGGCATTTCAATTCACCATATACCTTCACTGTTTAGATTTCTCACCAGAGTTGCCGTGTCTTTTTAGGTTATGTCCGATCGGGGCTGCCAGTGGAAAATGGATCTCCAGCATCCAAGTTGTTCATTCAGAAAAATAGTCAGAAAAATGGGCCCCAAATGTCCCAAATGTCATATGTGTACTTTCTGCAACAATGGACCAGCAAGGATCGGAGATAGCACTAACGTGCTCCCCACAATGTAATTGCGAACTATTATTTTGGAAGGGAAGAACTTTAAGGTTGGGTCAGTTAGGATAGAAAGCCAATTCTATTTGTGGTATGCTGCCTTCATACAACCTCGAAACGGATATTCACATGTAGAAGAAAGCCGGAAGTCGCACACGACGTCTACGATACCAGGTTGCGAACGGCCAGAATAATACCATGAGTGGGAGAATATGTTCAATTATGAGGAGAAGCAAGCATAGCGCCTCCAGGGTACTGTAGGTTCGACCTGTTGATTGCGTATGCTGATCCTGCGTGGCTCCGTGGA
Source organism: Sclerodactyla briareus (assembly GCA_026419785.1). NCBI lineage: Eukaryota > Metazoa > Echinodermata > Holothuroidea > Dendrochirotida > Sclerodactylidae > Sclerodactyla > Sclerodactyla briareus. Next base: position 195,789 of record JAODTK010005863.1, read on the forward strand.
TTAACATGCAATTAAACCCGCTGGCTAATGTAAATATCCAACGACGAAACGGATATTTCGCATCATTCTTGGTGCGGACTATAGGGGATCGTCCAAGCTATGCGAATCATATCGCAAAAGCGCAAAAAAATGATCGCTTAAAAGGAGATGTCTTGGGTTTTGGTGGGATCTATCGGTATTCTGAGGGGTTTATCAATCAAGGGGAACCACTGATCAGTCCGGGAGATTCTCCTATTCGAGAGAATAAAATCGTCTTCCCTATTAGAAGAATTTGAATTATTCATGAGGCTGCCATTCATTGTATTTTTTCCAACAGTGCAACTTCACTCATATGGAAATATTAGATAAGAGACATATTTTTCGCCATCTGAACGTCATCAAGTCCCGAGTTTTCTGTGTCTTTCTAGGTTTTTTATTTCGATCGGGGCTGCCAGAGTCGGAAAATCAGATTTTCCAACATCCAAGTGTCAATTCAGAAATTGTCATTCTTTTCTTTTTTTGAAATTTCCCAAATGTCCAAAATTGTAAATATGTGTTATTTCTGGCAACACGGGACCCAGCAAGGATCGGAGAATAGCAACTAAAGGGATCACCAATGTATTTGCGAAATTATATTTTGAGGGATACTTAGGGTTGGCGGTAGTATTAGAACACCAATCTCATGTGGTTATGCTGCCTTCATACAACCTCGAAATGTTATGCACATTTAGGAAGGAGCCGGAGTCGAACGTCTCGATACCAGGTTGCGAACGGCGAATAATACCCTAGCGTGGGAGAAGAGTTCAATTATGAGGAGAAGCAGCCAGCTAGGCGCCCTCATTGGCACTGGAGGTTCGACCTGTATTGGTAGCTGATCCTGCGTGGGCCCGTGGATTAAATGCAATAACGTTGGCCTAATGTAAATTCTCCATAACCAGAAATTCGCATCAGTCTTGGGGCGGGACTATGGGGATACGGTCAAAGCTATGCGATCATATCGGCAAAAGCGCAAAAATGTCGCTCATAAAATGAGATCTGTCGTGGTTTTTGTTGGGATCTATCGGTTATTCGAGGGGTTTATCAATCAAGGGGAACACTGATCAGTCCGGGAATTCGTCTATTCGAGAGAATAAAATCGTCTTCTTCTTAGAAGAATTTGAAATATTCATGAGGTGCCATCTGGTATTTTTTCCAACAGTGCCAAAAACTCTCACTCATATGGAAATATTAGATAAGAGACATATTTTTCGCCATCTGAACGTCATCAAGTCCCGAGTTTTCTGTGTCTTTCTAGGTTTTTTATTTCGATCGGGGCTGCCAGAGTCGGAAAATCAGATTTTCCAACATCCAAGTGTCAATTCAGAAATTGGTCAGAAATGGCCCCAATGTCAAAAATTGTCATATGTGGTACTTTCTGGCAACACTGGGGCACAGGCAAGGATCGGGAAAGCACTAAAGTGTCTCCCCAATGTAATTGCGAAACTATTATTTTGAGGGATTAACTTAGGGTTGGCGGTAGAAAACAAACTATATTGTGGTATGCGTGCCTTCATACACCTCGCCGAAACTGTTATTCACATTTCGAAGGAGCGAGTCGCACGTCTAGATACAGGGTTCGCAACCGGAGAATAATACCATGCGTGGGAGAAATGTCAATTATGAGGAGGCAGCAGCTAGCGACTCCATGGCACTGAGGATTCGACCTGGTATTGCGTTGCTGCAATCCTGGTGGTCCGTGGATTAAACCTGCAATAAACCGCTTGGCTCATGTAAATATACATGAACAGGATCTCGCCATACTCTTGGTGCGGACTATAGTGGAACGTCCAAGCTATGCGAATCATATCGCAAAAAAGCGGCAAAATTGATCGATAAATTGAGATCTGTCTTGGTTTTTGTTGGATTATCGGTTTATTCTGAGGGTTTCTCAAATTCAAGGGGCACCACTGATCAGTCCGGGAGTTCTCCTATTCGAGAGACTAAAATCGTTCCCTTAGAAGAGAGAAGAATTTGAATTATTCATGAGGCTGCCATCTTGTATTTTTTCAAACAGTGCACTTTCATCATATGGAAATATATAGATAAGAGGACATTATTTTTCGCCCATCTTGAAAATTCATCAAGTCCAGTTTTCAGTTGTAATGGCCTACATCAAGGACCTCCGTTGTCCCCAATACAGTAAGCGCCTGGTTTGGTTGGTAGTTGTCAATTAGCTACTTGAATTAAGAATAGGATACTTCCGGAGGTACTTTTTGGAATTAGATTTGTCACAACCGTTCCGTCCGAATAAACAGTTCGTTGTAATATAACGTCTGTGAAAAGAGATTGATATTGGCTGTAGTAGCATATGGGTCAATTACCGCCGCACGTACGGCATACGTACGTAATGGCAAATTACAAACAGCCCGCAAGATAATGTTTGTATCTACGGTTCGCCAGCCTTCACACACCCGGTAATGATAATATTGTGTGGGAGGACAGGTGAAGTGCCCATTCCACGGAAGGAAATTTTCCTTAGATAGGTATCGGTTTTTTGGTATGGTCTGCGCATGAAATGGACCCAATCCATATATGAAATAGAGACAGTTGCAGTGCGAAGTACGGAGAAATGAAAACTATTTTACAAATGCCTTGCTGTTCAATCTGAGGTAAATTTGAAGAAAAAAATACCAAATTTTGCTCGCAGTTGTGTCATCCTTGCATAGGTTTAGTCACAGCTTTTAGGGAGACGTTACAAAACGTCACAGTTTGATCCATAAGGGCAATAGTTGTTACTCCGATTCAGCAGCACCCACGTATTTTCCTGGGACTTGGATGCAGTTATCACTTCCGTTATCTTTCTTCAGGACGAGGGTCTGGGATAAAGAAGTTCCCAGCGGATGAAGCAGATCCGTGGAGAAGGAAGGTCTGTAGCGAAGAAGGTTCCCTTGGTTTTGTTGAAGTTTGTTTGTAGCAACCAACCAAGTTTGAAGGGTAAGTGAGAAAGTTGGATACCTTATATGTGCAGAGGATAAGTAGTTGGTGTTCTGCCTTAACTGTTATTTAAAAAAATATTCTGAATACACATAAGAGCATCTGACCTACTAGGAGGACAGGAGAACGGCTTATACCGAAGGGCTTAATTAAAGGCGAATAAGTCGTGGCATACGGTACTCATGATTACACCTATTCAATTTGAATATTGAATCAAACCATGACACACTATAGTAGTATTAATTTGACGTTATTTACTCTCAGAGGCCTCTACCAGGAGGAAACGGTGTACAAACTACTCATGACTCTAAGGTATTGTATTCATATAATTAAAATATGTGATTTAAATTTTAAGTGATAGACTTTTCAGGATTACGGCTTACATTAGCCACCTGTACAGTTCATTGGGGAAGTTGAATGAAATGGAAACAAAAACAATGTAGCCCGTTCGGTGTTCAGTATAGCCACAAAACTCGGATAGTCCCCTGTTTATCCTCGATCTATGAGTAGTTGGAAAAATAATTGTATTGATGTATGTTTCCGGTTCGTATCTTTATATGTTTCTTTGTTTTCAAGGGACTGTGAGAAATAGGGTCTGACCATCAGAGAGTAAAAAAAAAAAAAAAAAACTGTTATGACGTAATATTAGGCCGTGAAATCGCCCCATGTGTCGTATTCACTTGATGGGTCACACAGAAGGAAAAGACACAACCGGAGTCGAGGACTTGTCATTTATGAATGTTATGTCGGGTTTTTCTCACAACGAGCAAGTTCGCTCAGGAAAGGCATAATTCATATTAAAGTGTTCTTGGCAGTCTTGGGGACATAATATGTTACGTTATGTACATGGGTGAGGGAAAAGACACAAAAAAAATTTTCTGAAAATTAGGGGAAATCTCCCAATTTTGAACATTATGATTCGATTGTCAAATCGATTGAAGTAAGTATTTATTGACTGCTAGATGATTGTTTAACGTGCGCGATGCCTCCTTTGATTTCACGATCAATTTTGCTTGTTTTCACATTTTTTTCGTAGTTGCGTCTCATAAAGTTGAGATAGCAAGAAATCACATTGTTTTTCTTCAAGAAATTTTGACCAAAAACATATCGAACAGAACAGGTAAATATTATAATACCTGACTACTTTGAAAAAGATAATAGATTCGATTACATGTCACCATTCAAATCTTGAAAGGTCACTGGAAATAGGCAGGGTTTAGAAATAGCACGGGGAAGGGTTAAATTTATCAAATAAATGATGATGACTAATAATGATATCTCACATTCTTTTTTTAACGAGGTTGCTCATCGGCCATCATTGTGCATCTACCTAATGTGAGGCTTCAATACACATCATACATACATAAGAGAATAATGTTATGACTATTGTTTTCGATATGACTCTGTTTCGATTTATGGGTCCCCTTGTCAGGGCGGTCATATGATGGTTGTTCTGTTTGTTGAATCATACGTTGATGTTAACAAGCTCGTAGAAAAGAACCAAGAGAGGGGTCAGGTAATGAGCTTTGTAAGTATGTTCAGAATGAGGAGCGTACGTCATTAAATGTTTGCAAATGTGGCACTGCGTGACTGTCAGAGAGGTACGGAAGGTAGACATTTCATCAAAAAATTGTCCGGAGCAGCGCAAGTTATGTAACCGAAAACAATTATTACACGGTAGGTAAGAGGTGAATCGAAAATATCTCAAACGTGCGATGGATTTCTTAATAATACCAGTAAACGACAAGCCTGCAGATAGCTTGCCATCCGGTCCATGGCAAAAAATACTCAGCCTATATGTAATTGTGTCACATGTGAGTATAACATCATTCGGTCAATATAGTAAAGTTATGGTAAACTAAAGTGTCCGATTATCACACTATGTTCATACTTAGGTCTAGTTATGTATCACCCACATTGTTCATACGGACGAATTCAAACTTATCCAATATAATGCAGTCTCAGATCCTGTAAGGCATTTTGTTGTCATTTTGTTGAGCAGCTCACCATGAACAGTGAGAGGAGAATTGAAGGAAAAGAGCTGTTGGCGGGGGAGAGAATCGGTAGAACACAATCTCCCTTTCAAAAACACAGAGAGGATACGAAAAATAATGTATTGAGGAGTATGGATTTTGAAAACACCAGTGTCGTGAACAAATAACAACAAACCGTGAGTAGTAATTTCTTCTTGCATTAGACGATGTGGTTTGCAGAAATACAAATATTAAAAACCGTATTCGTTAATGTACTGCGTTGTATAGTGTGCAATGTACATTACTGTACAATCAATAGATATAAGTAAATTTGACCTAAGAAGGTCATGGACAGACTGTAGGTCACAGAATGTAGTTGAAATGTTTTGTTGTTTGACTTTTTTGACTAGGAGGATGGTTAGCAATTGAAAATTTGTATGTATTGTTTCGTCAGAGCGGACAGATCGATGACTTTTTGACAAGCCTACAATCGGGTGATCTATATGACAGAAGAGAGATGTAAGTCTTTTGCTGTTCCATGGCCTTTGTTAGACTTATAATAAAAGGGGGGGGGTCGCATCGAGCATCGGAGTGGGGAAGACGTGATTGAAAAAAATTGAATTCTGGGAATACTGGGGCGCGGATGAATACGTGATATTCGGGCATGGATAAACGCGGAGAAAAGTGAAAAACACTTCTCGAATTACTATTTAATTGATGATTGAAAATGCTTGTGTTTTGTACCATGAGAACGTTTTGCGACCTGCGGTAATATATACGATTTTGGGTTTTTTTTTTTTTGAACAGGGTGCTCTTGAGTGTTCGAACGATATATTGGAGAGGACTTGCAACAAGGAGTGAGTTAATACACGGAGACTAGGCCATTGTTTCTTCGTTTCAGTGTTTACTGAGGGGCTTCTATATATCTACGGAAATATTACGTACACAAGACATGAATTTTTTTAATTTCGGCAAACCATAATCTGCAGTGTTATTGTTCTATATCCTTTAAACCTAGAGTGATGTTGCCACTTAAATTGTGTGAAGGAACACAGTATTTTCTCTAAAAAAAATCTGTTATTTGCAATAGCGATTCTTTAACAGTTCCAGATGCTTGTAACTGTGTGAAGCGAATTATTTCAACACATTGCTGAAATGTTGAATATTGATGATAGTTAGCTAAACGTAATAGGAAGTGAGCCGTCGCCCCATCCTTGGTTATCTCTGGCGGATTCGTGTGTGTCTCTAATGCAGGGTTCTTTAGTGAAGCGCATCGTCTCTGTGTTTCGTCGGAAGATCCTGTCTATTGTGTACTCGGTAGGGGACCGACCTCGAAACGCCCCCCGTACCTCATGGTTAGGGGTGGCCTCGCGGGGACCTCAGGCCCAGGTGAGGTAGCTGGTCTGTAGGAGGGAAGGCGATTGGAAGCGGAGGGTTGATGCGGCCATGTTGCATTCCAAGTATGTTGCTTATTGAGTTAGGGAGTGGCGTGAGTGAGTTGAGTTGGTATATTAGTAAGATAACGCAATCGATACGATGAAAAGAACTGATTTTTAGTTCGTCATTTTTCAGGTACCACCAGTACTTAGAACTTTTGCATAAACTAGTTTGAAATGAACGTACTTTGGATTTGAAGCAGAACTGCAATTGGAATTCGTTCCGCTCAAATGTGAATTTAGAATGGCCTCATGCAGGTGTAAGTGTTATCTTTTTTGAGAAGTTTACCCAAAATGATATTGGCTTTCTCTAGATGTGAAACGGGTCTTTGTGGTTGAAACAACAAATTTCCGGACGCAATGCACGACAAGTTCTCAATAAAAGTTGTATTATCAAGTATCACGTTTTTACAATGTAAAAAAAAAAAAAAAAAAAACATTCATTCAGGAAAAAAACCCACTGACCCAGCAATTGGTGATCCATGAATGATTCACTATTAGTATGCGATAGAGTATCGACAGGTCTCTTTGATCACCAAAAACAACGTATTCTCTTCGATCAAAGTGATCTGGTCGGGTTGTGTATATTCCCAGTGACAAATAACAACGGCACGGCCGTAGTCCCTTCAAACCCAACTGTTTCTTCCCACAGATAGGGCACAGTTCTGTGAGAATAGTACTGCACCGATCTCCTCAGATATTTCCACGATCGGTTATCATGGCGCAAGAGAATACCATTGCCCACAGTGGCAGTGGTAACCCAAAGAGTAGCCCTCCCTCACCCAGTTAATTCAGTCTCGTATCAGCCAGCCATTCGCTCAACCCATTAGAACAAACAAGACAGGGCCCACACCATGGATTACGATCCTGACATCCGCATTCTGTCCTCAACATCATAAACGGACAAAAAACCCCTATAATGAACAACCTCTTCGCCACATGCTGGGCATACATGTACGGATTGCCAATGAGAACAAGAAAAATATAGTCATTTTATCTTCATAGATCTCGGCCACGAACTACCTTACTTTGTCGGTACCGCTTTCGAAACGGAAGGTAAGTGAACACTGACACTGTTGATCTAGGAAAACGTATTGTGTCGTAATTTGATGTCAGTAAAAATTTGGAGAGAAATCGATATGCTAGCATCACGGAATGGCTACCATATCAATATGTATCATATGTTGTTTCACAGATTGAAATCTCAAGATTTGAGAAGGACCGGAATGTGCCTCGATAGAAGTATCGTGAGTTGAATATTCTGAAAGATCTTGCTAGGACGTTTCCTGGGACATTTTTATTATGGATTTCATTTTTATACAATGATATTCTGGATGAACGTTCGAATAGTCATAGAACCTGTGATTTATATTTTACTATGCCTCTGTCTGTGAAACCTGCTTGATCACCTTATTTGCTCATTGTTAGAGGTGTCGGAGAGGTGAGAAACATCATATATCAAGCTGATGGGACCAAGTGATCGAATTAGATAAATGTCAACAGTAACATACAATGTCACTATGATAATACACAATAACGTACGGTACCACACTTGACCTATGTCTGGACCATGGGTATATCAGTATGACATCGGTGTACGTTGTTTCTTAAAAGGTATGATCGTCTTCCAAAATGGGGAGGGGGGATTTCAATGAAATGTATCCTCGGGACAAAAGACGAGGAAGTGCTGTGAATGTTGTCAGTTCGATCAACAGCCTAGTTTCATAATACGAGTGGGGAAAGCGTTTTGACTTCCATCCTATGACATACCGGATGGTTGATATGTTATGCTATACATATCTATCTGTGTCGAGGGTAACAGAAGTTCACAAAGCGCGTAATCACCGGAATTAAGGATTGTTAGCGTACCATACTACTTCTACAGTTGCGTTGCTCCTGCCGCTGCGCCACTGCTTCGGAGAGAACGGAGAGAACAGTCGACAGCCCTCCACAATCCAAATCAAAATAGGATGATTGAAGAGATAAGTTTAACGAATTTACTAAGCGTCGGTCACATGGATTCGGAAATTCAGTAACGACTTAACAGACAGTAGGAGATCAAAAAACCGCATCTCTCCTGGTGTGAGACGGAGAAAAGGTAGTGATAACAACCGCCAACGGAAGTTTTTTTGATCAGTCCGCGCCTTTCTGTATGATTTCATCTAATACTCTGCTCCCCATTTCCTTGTTTGGGTCTTGAATTCAGTCATCAGATTTATATATGGTGCGTCGCACACTACCTTTTACGTAACCCACTGGCTATTTTTTGAGGCTTATTAGTGAGTAGGTCTTAGCTTTTATACAACTCTGTTTGTTTTTTTTTTCCTGCATTGGCAATTCGATCTTGTAATGAACGAACTAAAGGGCTTTGTGGATAAAAGACATGTAAGTAACATTTTGTACTGAGGAATTTAGTGTTTTTGATTTTGGCAACCTCTAAGAGATTGGGCTGGCTGCGATCAAACCTAGGAATTTGCACACCACCAGCGATATGAATTGTTTCCATCTTTATGGTTTCACAGGGTCATTATGATTCCGCAGATGATTGACAGCTATCTCTCTAGTTCCGGTGTTCCCGTGACGATTTCACTAACTCATTGTTAGATTACTATCTTAAGAGTCGTATAAGTAATTCTACCATTCGCAATCGTATTTCTCAACTGTCCATAAATGTACTTCACAGTCTTGACTTCTGACTGCACTAATTGTTCGATCGAGTGACAGACCTAGTTAATTCCGCATATTTACACGATCACTGTCCTTTATTACACTCGCTTCAAACCAGGCATTTGTGAGGATGATAATGCCCCCCTTTGGTTTGATTGGGTTGTTTGGAGTATAACAAAAACATAAAGCGTAGAAGGGTTGCAGCAATGGATATTTACTCGCCATTCACGTTTCTTGTAATGTGGCCGTTGGTCCACGGGCACCACTACCACCACCTCGCGTACCTAGTGAATGCCAGCATTCGGGGCATGCCTGTCTCCTCCCTATAGTTCAGCTGATATTCACTGAGTGACAATGCTGATGATTTTTTCCTACATATTTTCCTTTTACTATGGCTGAACTATGTAATTGATTCTATTAAACGAGAAACCCAGAATGGGGTGTGTTGTTGATGCCCAGTATACGTCAAGTGACCACCGGAACGACTTCCAACAAAGCTGCCTGACTGTCTTGAACCTTTTATTTCTTGTAGGTGGAAGAGGATACTCTTGTCAAGGAAGTCTGCAGCCATTGAAAGGGAGACTATAAGGTGGGTTGAATAGTTCTTACCGGAGAACCTTGAGAACATATGCGTGGATTCATTGAGATTATCTAAATAAATACGCGAGAAACTGAAACTTCTAGTTCTTTTCCGAAGTTTCTAACTGAGCGTCGTGGCGGAACATCCACATAGCAGTTGTTTGCGTAGGCAGTTTTCCCCAACCACTATGGGAAAATGGAGGATAGGCAACGAACGTTCTCAATAAACTCCACCAATAATCACCGGTGTATGAGAAATTCAATTGATTTCAAAAAAATACCTCCATAATCGAGTTAGTTTTACTCATATAGTAAAGCCACCATTTAATTTCGAGACTCCTTTCGAGGCCGAGCACAAGTTGGGCATATGTTAGGTTATGCTAACTTGATATTTAATTGTAGAACAGGTTCTACAAACTGTCACAAATGGCACCTGAAGCTTACTCAATCTTCTTGTGACAAACAGTAAATTCTCGAGAAATGAGATTTCTTACGCTTTGAGGCTGAATTGTTCATGGGCGGAGGTAGCTAAAGTTGGATTGGTTAACCTGAGCATCATAAATATATCTTCAGAATCATTGCATATTTCTACTGGATAGTGTCGGAATGAACGGTACGACATCTCATTGAGGTTTATTGTTTTACCAGCTTTGATAACTATAGCTATTGAAGGAAACTCAATGGAATCGTTTCCATCCGTTCACTTAACAGCGAAAAATGAAATTGCATGAAAAAGGAACACATTCCATCCTGTTGAGCGGAGTTTGGAACAATCGGAAATATTAGTATTGTGACTCGTTTTGAGACTTGTTTCTCCCATATTTGTATCCACAGTTTGTGTTTCCGCACTTCCTGCAGTCTATGTTTCATGGTTACAAAGGTAGATTTGTATGGTAGGACAGAAAACAAGCCTCACTTGATTGACCCCATAACCAAAGTAAAGATGGATGATTTAAGTTTATTATTATGCGTCGCTCATTGACTGTGAGGTAAATTAGTAGGAGTTGCAGTCGGCGGTGACAAAATGGGAAACCACTTCGTTCAGAATGTTGATGCTTTGTTGGTAAGTTCCATTGTGATACTTAGTTTATTTGAAACTATTTAATCTTCATCATTCCTAAGTAATTGCAAGTTCGAGATTATAAAAGTGTCACGTTGTCTGGTTCCCGGATTCCGATCATGATACCCGAATTATGTTTTTCACAAAAATAAAAATAGCCAAATCCACCCGTGTTGTTCATGTTCGTTCTCGTAGGAAGGAACAGACAAGAGAAGCTCCGGACTTATTTAAGGCGATTCGAATGATGACATTCATGGTAAGCTATATTGCTGTACGACTGACTTCACTTGTCATTCCACTTCCGTGATTCGTAGAAGTGTGTTGTTCCGCACCCATTTTGTTTTTTTAAACTTTCTAATGGATGACATGGGACCTGAAACCGACTGAATTACTATTGATATTTCAGAACACCTGGTGCGCCTAGAGAATGCTCCACAGACGCCACATTGCACGTGATTCTTAAGTTCGGAATATGAGACGGATGCCATGGAGTTTCCAGTGAGAAGATGATATTTCTTTCCTAACGGCTCGCCCCGCACGCTTCAATTCATTCGTACTGAAAGATTTACGAGTTCAACGAACAAAGCCTGATTTACGAGGATACTTAGGCTATCACGCTATCAATAATAATTGATTGACATAAACGTGAATCTGTGATACTATCCACCTAATGAACCGGGCAGCGTGATTTTTTCTTATTTCGACAAACCACTCCTATCAGCATATCATCAGATTCCTAGATTATTAAACTATAGTTATAATCTTAAAAACTCATATCCTTGTTACGGTATAAAAGATAGACCCTATAAACAGTATGTCAGTGAATATGGTTAGCGCCCTCAATTGAAAATTCCTTCACATTCCGTCTCCATTGGATCTGTTCGCACAAATCCGACAAACGGACGCGGATGTTTGAACAGAGGGCGCACGTGACAATCAGCCCAGAGAGACTCGGTCAATTCTCCTATTTTTAGAAACAAGCCAGATATTCTCGGATTGACTGTTGGTATCACCTCACATCCTTTGTACCATCTGTTGAAAATGAGTCCGTTTATCCTCATTTTTCCATTGCTCTTTCCCAGGCTATCAAGTCAAAGTTCAAATTTATCCGACTGTGGAAGATGAAGGTAATAATTTGAATTTGGGCAATGAAGACTACTATAAATCGTATGACTATTTTCTAATTCCCAGACGATATGTAACACATAATCAATCACCAGAATAATGTCTTTTCATCCCCTAACTTTTACTGCCCCTGCCTGTGTTGATATGCATTGGTCCGTAGTCGACCGAACTGACCTGGAAACTCTCCGAGGATTTGGATCTCTTACCTTGATCGGCATTCGTCTCACATCCCATCCCCCCCACCCCCCCCCCCTGAATCACCTTTTGCGTGGTGGACTAATTTTCTAATCTCTTTTTGATCCTTCATTGTCTTACCTATTCACTTGTTCCAGCTTGGCTGATCTTGATCTGATTTTTACTGTCCTATTTCTGTATTTCCTTATTGTTATTGCTTCCTCCATTCTCTACGACGAGCATCTCTCGATATCGTGGATGTCGTGGTGGAAAACACAAGAGGCACTCTGCTCCCACCATCGTTACTGGTCACAGGAAGCCGGCCACTTTTCATAAGCGTGGTTCTAAGCATCAATGCAAATAATCTCATTTCTATATCTCCAGTGACTGGCAGGCACTGGCACCAACCAATCTCCCCAAGTTCGCTTTGCATCTTGAATGCCAGATCCATTCGTGCCAAAACCAGTGTCTTTCTCCTGTGACGTTGTTTATCATTGCCACCCGATGTTGTGGCCATTACAGAAACTTGGCTGACGCGGCGACCGCAGAGATGATCAGGTCATGGCCGATAAAACACTTCGCCTAACTCCCATAATATTTATCCATCCTCATCGCCATGCTGGTAGAGGTGGTGGTATTGCTATTCATTACCATCTCTTTTCCTCTGCCACGTATTTTCATCTTATTGTTCTATACCGATCTCATCAACAATAAGATAAGCTCACTACTCATTGTCTCTATGATGAATTTTCTTCCCTCCTTGAAATTTTGAATGTCGGATTCCACCCAACAGTTACTGACAGGGGATTCCAATATTCATGTTGATGATGTGATTGCCGTGAGCTGCTAAGTTCTCGATTTTATTAACCTCACACTTTCAGCCCCATGATCGTGACCCCACGCATACCTGCAATCACACCCTCGACCTACTCATCTCCAGGGTGGACAACAACTTGTTAGTTGTCTTAACATACCCCATGGCCTACCATCATACCACTGTGCAATCAAGTGTCGTCTGCACATCTGCGGTCCAAGACCATGCTCCAAGCAATAACATCCTCGTGCTCTTCATATATCAGCAGAGATTACTTCTGTGCTCACATCCATACCCTCTTTCTGTATGCCTCCTGCTTTGGACTTTCATTCTCTGGTTAGTGGTTACAATTACAATACATAAGGTCAGGAAACTCCGTGATTGACTGGTTCATGTATCTACAAGGGTCACAACAACCACTCTCCGTGGGTTTGCTACGAGTCATGTATGACCAGCTTCACAATGTTTTCTGAGGTTTCCGAAGATATGTATCTCCGGACCATCGAGCTCTCTACTGTCAAATCCTGTTTCCCTCAGCGCTGGAGCATGCTTGTGTCACTCCGCTTCTCTGAAGCCAGCTTTGATGTTGGAGCTTGCCAACTACGTCCCGATCTCAAATGTCCTTTCCTTGGGAAGTTATTGAAAAGAGTGGTGGTCGATCAGCTGCTACATTATCTTGTTGTTGGCTTCCAGCTTCATGCCCTACGCAGTCGGCTTACCGGACTTCCACAGCACTGAAACTGCACTACAACTTGTTCAGAATGACATCGTATCTGCGCTTGATAAGCAGCCATGGATGCTTTCTTGGTGCTACTTGATTCCAGTGCAACGTTCGATACTATAGACCACTTTCAGCTGATTGATCGCCTTACTATGGGATACGGTATTACTGGTAGGACTTGAGGAGTTTGCTAGCTACTTTGTGATCGAACTCGTGTACACAGTGTAGAGGACGTATTAGGGGATAACAACACGCATAACGACTAAGTTACAGCAAAGTCTAGACTGAGCGCTGTTTGTTGAAACCTATGGTACACATAAATATAAGACGTGGACGTACCTGTGTATACGAACATTTTACGATCTTACTTTTTTCTAATTTTGGTCCATTCAATCTGCGCTACCAGCAAACACGGACGTTTTTCGAACATTTTCTTATATTTTTTTCCTGAAACGTTTTAATGTTGATTACACGAATGTTACGGAAACGTTCCATACCCTCCCAGAAATGTTTTGGGAAAATATTCTAGAAACATTTCAATTTTCTTCAAATTTAGGAGTTACAGCAAACTTAGGAAACAAAACGATAATATTATATACTTGGACAACATTAACATAACTTAAATCCGGTTTGGCGCGCAAATCCTTTGCCACCAAAACCCATTTAGAACACTATTCAGAATTTGGAATGTTTTTCAAAACGTTTCTTCACAACGTTTTGGTAAGACGTTTTCTGGAAACGTTCTCCTAACCTTCGTGTTACTCCACAAAAAAACTTTTTTCGAAACAATCAGCGAAACATGTTAAAAATGATTTTAAAACGTTTTAGTGTTCGTAGGATAAACGCTGAATCTATGATTTCTTTCATATAAAATCGTTAGACGGGCTCTCGTACACGCCACACTTGCCTCAAAATATTTCATCTTCAGATAACTGCCGCAGAACTGCATGAGTTATTGGAGCCATTACTCAGAATCGGAGCAGTAAATACGCTTCGGAAATTTTTGTGTGTACCTTGAGGCTAACTGATCAGTAACACGTTTTATCCAACTGTATGTTTTTTCACCTACACTAACATTTTTGCCGGTCAAGAGTTTTGGATGATTTGACAGGCTGTTGTTTCGCGTGTGAGCTGAATATTATTCAGAGAACATCAATAAAATATAATGGCCTCCTTCTTGATACCTTCGTGACTGTGTACTGTATAACCTAATACTTAGTAGGGAAAACTAACTATAAATAAAGATCATGACCTGGGGTGACTTGCGCTGGGGTGAAGGCGTTCAGGTCGATGGGCAACTTGTCTTCGACGTGGGTTTCAGAGGTTTGAATCGGTGATATGGCTTAGTGGGTCAATGTGGGACGCTCTAGTCCGGAGGAACTTCCTCTCCAAAATGCGTTCAACGCTTGAGACTGGTGGTACCGTACATGTTTCATATATCAACTCTCAGCTATCTATTATGAGTCAAACACACTATTCTGATTGGTCGACTGACTAACCGGCAGCTGGTCAGAGTAACTAACCATCAAGATGTTACTTATTCAAGATTCTTTATAATTTACGTTTTTCTAGAGGATCTCTTGTTTCTTGTTGGGTACAAATAGGGATAGAGCGCAAGTTTTCTTTCTTAGTATATGGGTTTCACTACTGCAGCCGAATGGGGAGCGTGAAACTGCCCCCGACAGGATTCACGCCTACTCCGACAATCCGCTAAAATCCCTCCGAAAGTGTCTCCCACTTCTGGTATTTTAATGGATATATTCTCCCCAAACACAGCTATCAACCGAGGTGATTATGCAACTGCTATGTCTTGCCCTCGAAAGAGGATGGTGAGTTTTTTATGTTGAGATTCATGGGGACTCCGTCTGTTCCTGTTTAGTCTTGAGAATAAACAATCGTTCCTTCTGTATGTTTTTCTTCAATTGTCGGAACACATCGTCGTATATTATTTAGAGTATAAGAGTCATGTGAGTGAAATAATGGATAATACCTTGACTTGTGTTGATTAGAATTATTATACTTTCAATACGCACCTCTTGAGACTGTCTAGCTACATGTTCTCTCTCACCGTTCAGAGCTCGCGAATACCTGGTATATGCAGTATATGTGGTATATATAGTCCTCACATAGGAGTAATCTAAAAACACGTACCGTGATCAACATCCCTCATCTGCACATATCCCTTGTTTTCCGTTTACTGTGTGGACAACGACCGTGTCACTTTTGTATATGATAATAGACTATTGACAAGTTACTTCCGTTCAACAGATTGAGGAAACATTTTATGTTCAGATGCTGGTTGTACTGAAAGACAGGAAGAGTTTGGTATCTCCGCGATACTTTCTGTTACATGGTCATTTTTATCACTTCCCCAATTGAATTTTAACATATATAACGCCTGGTCTTGCAACCTCGTTTTCGAATAGTTGACCCGAATGTGGCCAGTATCCTGACCTCTTTTCAGAGATTAAATCATACCAGCACTTTTCCCATTGACGTCCAATTATCCCTCACCTTTTCTCTCTGCATTCTGCGGATCTGTGTTTTCATTCCACCTAAGAACAGTGTGATGTTTGGGCATAGATAATCAATACAACGCACGGTATACGCTACTGACGTGATTGAGAGGCTAGTCATTACTGAGAAAGCGTAAACACGTGAGTGATAAACAACACTCAAGGAGGCTGTCCAGTACAACACCGAGTGGGTAAGACAAACCGCCAGGCGTACACATAAAGTCAGGAGGGAAACAACACTTCCCTTAAGGTCACACACCGCCTTTAGCCGGCCATTGACTTACACACTAAATAGACTCCCTTCAGCGAGCTGCTGAGTCGAGCAGAAGTTTTTGCCAGGAAGTGCCACCCATCATTTCCGAGCTGACATTCATATCTGTTATGGCACTTCCAATTCACTGTACCTTGACCGTTTAGATTTTTCGCTAGGCTTGCCGGGCTCTTTTGGGATTTCCCCAATGCTGCCGTCGGCCGGAAATCAGTTTTTCCCTGGTCCATCCAACAATCTACAAAGTGGTCCCGAATTAGCTCGAACCTCCCCAAACGGCTCCTTGGGTACGTTTCAACATGGCTTGTCCAAATGCAGACAACGTTGACCCGGCAAGATCCGAACTTGCCTTGAAATTGCATCTTAATGTCATTTTTAGGGACTATTTTTTAACAGGGTACTTCAGCTGGCGGAGGAACACCGACTAATGGTGGCGTATAACCTGAAAGTAAAGAAAAGGGAACAAGACACGAGATAAGATACAAGGCCGAAGTAATGAGCAAATTCACTATGCGAAAATACCCGCAAGCAGGATGAAAGTAAAATGAAGCATCGTGAACACATACAATGGCAAATCAAGCCAAGTAACAACTGGTAGGAGTTGGCTGCTGCCAATGCAATTAACTACTCAATAGTAGGCATAGTGGAGATATTGAACCTCACCGATGGCAACACATAACTAGTAATCAGAAGAGGCGGTTATGTCACTAACTCTAAGGGCAGTCCTGCACGTACCGCAGTTGTCGGATGATCTAATGCCCTCACTCCTGCTGCTCATGCTGCTGAGTAGGAATGAAGGCGATCATACAGCGTTAGTGCGGGAAATTATGTTAGGCCTGAGGGGAAGATGACGGATCATCGTGCCTGCCACTGCAGACATGATTCACATAAGGAATCTGTAGACACATCAATGAATTAAAGATATTGTGTAAGTCAAGCTAAATGTATGCTGATTCCAGTGAGCAATGTCGCGATAAGAATGCAGCGAAGGATCTGTATCTTCTTATCAAAAGCTGAAATGAAATGGAGCTAGCGCCAAATTATAGTATATCGTGAGATAATGTGAAGCTTGCGCTGTCACTCCAACATCATTTGGAATCGCTACAATGTCTACAATACAGGTACCGCGCCCTCCAAGATCACGATTACTTGCAGAAATGATATTATGGGATAGTTTACGCCTCTTACTTTGGTCGCTGCCACGACCATCTAACTAAAGCACATTAAGCTATGAAAACACAATTTTCCTTGGCCGTCGATGAATACCACATATTGGCATTCTAACAGGTTATTATCCACTGCCACGTGAAAAATAAATACGTTCAAAACTCTGCTAGAACCATTTAGATGGACGTGCTCACTATCTGGGTATGCATGTTCATGATATGACTGTCTGGCCAAAGTTTTTGGTATTTTTAGCTTACTTTCCAGCGGTACGTTGAGAACTAAAGGCCTCCTGGTTGGAAAATTGTACGTAGCAAATTATTCCTGCTGACCCTTTCAATAATGATATCAGTAAAATCGCATTGAAGATATACTTGAGTTTCGGAACCATATTCCTGGTATCACCATTTTTTGTCTCGCCTGAACAAAGTTCAGGAAGAGACTTTGAGATCACTTTGTCGTATGTTTTTGCGTGTTTGTATGTATGTATGTATGTATGTATGTATGTATGTATGTATGTATGTATGTATGTATGTATGTATGATGTGTGTGTGTTGGTTAGTGTGTGTGTGTGTGTATGTGTGTGTGTCCCACTTCATCGTTAGCAGGATTTCTCCGAAAGGGTAAGACCGATTCTGATGAAATGTAGATTTGGGACACAAGAAGTCACTAAAAGGTAGTGTAATTAGCCTATTTTATGTAAATTATTTGTTAGGCTCGTCAGCCAATTTTACGGATGAACCGGACGGGTTTTACGGTCACTTGGTTTGGCACATCGATGCAGGGCAAAGGTAGATGATTGATTGTATTTTCAGCGTAAAAATGCCGATAGTTAGTCAATTTGCATAATTTATTTAGTCGGATTTTTACGAATTGAGGGATTATGGTCTTCCATCAGTCTCAACACTGTCTAACAAAGATTGGGGTCAACGACGGTCATTCAACGTACCTAATTTGCATAATGTATTCAAACACTAGCCCTCGCTTAGTTCACGTGAAATTTCACGATTTTTCACATACGCCTACGCAACCTAGGAATCCCATAGCCTTACAGAAGAAACCATGATCGTGCAACACAAACAGATAGTACCCCTGAGCATTATTGACTGTCACACCCGTATCCTGCCTGCGTGTCGCATCCGACGCACTATTTTGTTTAAGTACGTCACTTCATCGTGTCCCCCGGTGAACTTCCCAATAGGGCTAGCCACATACAGCGCTCGCCACTTTTCACAAGTCACTCACAAGGAACCCACTTTTACATGTGGGTTCGTGGAGACAGTCAAGAAAAACATGGCCTTGTCCAACAGCACGCTGCGGAAAAGTCCTCGGGCCTCCCTGCGCTTTGAACAACGCAATCAATGGTTTTGCGTCTGGAGCTCTACCGGCTGAGTTAATCGGCCCTCCGAAGATGCGGACGGTTGTACTCGGTTAATTCGAAATCCGCCCTCGAAGAAGACCTGCTAATTAGCGAGAGGATGGATGAGTTATATTTTGATTGGCCTCCGAATGTCAAACATCGTTGAAATGTCATCGATTCTCTTAAATTTGGAATAATAGATTACTGAAAGACTTGTTTCGAACAGACTATTGTCCCCTCAATAGAAAACGCCAGAGGTATGTATCAATTTGATATTCACAGGAAAAAAGTTACCTTCCATGATTAATGAATAAGGTCATGGGTTATCGTGACAAACTACATGTTGTTGATCAAGTACATTAGTCATAGCAATAACGTCTATAGATAACAACGTTCCGTTAATTAATATGATATGTCTATTTATGTATCCTCCTGTCAAGATCAAACAGTTAAATAATATGTGAAGCCCCCCCCAGCACCTAGGCTGCACACCACATGACAGACACGAGGGGAAAGTCAGAAACTAAAGCCGCGTTTCCAGGCACGCGGGCGGCGGCACGCGACCATGCGAGTGTACCCTTTCCCTGCACACGGGACGGTCGGCGTTTTCTCGAGTCAGCCGCACCTTTTCTCACTTTTTTAGTGTGAATTTCGCTATAATAAGACCGATTAGCCTACTATTATATTATTATTAATTATTATTATTATTATTATTATTAGTATTATTATATTAATTAGTATTTTATTATTATTATTATTTAATCAAACACACACGGACGCATACTAGTGTTTAAAACCAAACACCGGTGTTAATTTTCTGAAAGCCATTGTTCTAAAATGTCAACGATTAACGGCCACTATTAAACTTCACACAATTGACAGGTTTTTGGAGATTTAATTAGCAAATACTTGACATATCAATGGTTTATAAAAACATGTAATCTGTGTTCAATTGTGTCTTGCCGTAAAAAATAGAGACAATACCGTATAAAATCTCATCCCTGTGTTGAAACAGTTTGAATGTAAGATACGTTCACACTTTTCCGGCAACGGCAACGGCTACGGCAACGGCAACGGCGACGGCTACCGGCTACGGGCAACGGTGATCCGGTGCAACTGTTCACAATAGACGGCTAAAATAATGCCTGCACCGGCAAAACCTTACATGCATGCAGTGCTAGACACGTGAGGACTCGGCTATCCTTGGCGCGTATCGTTTCCTCCTCCCCCGTAAAAGGAGATGAAATAAACATAGGGAAAACAAAAGGGACGGAAATAAGAGAGGTGGCTGAGAGGCATGAAAAGAGCGTGAAAAAAACTCTGGCATTTTTTTCGGGGGGAGGGATATAAAAAACTTTTTTTAAACTCCTCTCATCAACTCGCAACTCAAACCATACCCCTTAGCACATCACTCGCTTTCTGGACGTTTTTCCTTTTGTATTTTCCCCTCTCCATATTCTTTTTTCT
This sequence comes from Sclerodactyla briareus, assembly GCA_026419785.1. Lineage (NCBI taxonomy): Eukaryota > Metazoa > Echinodermata > Holothuroidea > Dendrochirotida > Sclerodactylidae > Sclerodactyla > Sclerodactyla briareus. The sequence continues at coordinate 216,065 of JAODTK010005863.1, forward strand.
TCTTTTTAGGGAGAACAAAACAAATTTTTCCATCCGTTTTATTCCTTCCGTTTTCTGATCCCCGGAATGTGATGCGCTATTCCATAGATTTGCAATTAGGTGGCCATGCTGGTCTCTAATTACAGCTCGAGGCATAGGGCGTAACGAGGGGGGGGGGGGGGTGGGGTGGGGGGGGGGGGGGGGGGTGGGGGGGGGGGGGGGGGGTTCCTCCTCGATGTCTTCTTCAAATGGAGTCAATTAGATGCGTTTGCCTGGTACTGGCAAACCATATCTACACAGGGAAGCCTATCTTCATGTCATTTTGGGTGGTGGGCAATCTTTATACATCTTACACTCTAAATGAGTGTTCCGATTACTGTAACAATACTCTCGCAATTTCCATAATCGTTACTGTCACACGAGTCCACTAAATAAAAAAGTTCGCTATAATCTTTCATCGAAGATGCCAAATTCTGGAAAAATTTTTCAATCATGAAATTTAGGCTGGGACATAGTCTTTTTTTATATAAAATTAATGACATTACTCATTAAAAAAACGGATGGTTTAATGAAATGATTGTGGCAAATTCTTACTAAATGTCACGCGAATCACGCCGGGACGCAGATGGACAGGACATTCGAAATTTGCCAACTCTTCAATCTGTTAATGATATTGCTCGGAAAATGAATTGCGCTGGGACAGCGCGTCTTTTCCTCGTACGTTGTGCAGCATAACGCAGTCGCATGCAGCCACTGCGTATATAACTAAGAGCATCTTTTGAGCGACTCGCTCTCATGTGCGTCTCTGTTTGAATGACTCTCGATCAAACATATCCTATGCCGTACGTTCCAATAACAACCTTTTGACACGTTGGATGGGTTAATGGCACGAATATGTATACTAATTTCACGTTGGGGGTCCCAACTTTTGGGAATAATCTTGGAAATAGGTTGCATTACGTGTTTGAAGGGAAAATGACTGACCGGAACAATTGTTCTGGCCTCACGACGTTATCACATATTCCTATTAGTTTCCAATTCCCGGGTCTAACCTTAAGCCGGGGCTACTTGTTTGCTGGACCGACGAGAGAAGGCAATCCTAAACATCGGCCTATTGTCAAGTTTGTCATTTCCTCCCGGCCTCTTCAAGATATCTGAGTATCAAAAGTGACCACTTGTGGTATCAGAATTGGACTGCAGGTAATGACTTCGACAGATCCAGTAGAAATGAGAACATTGAAATGCGCATATACATACGAGCGGCATGATCTTCTGTACCCACTGCTAGAGGCCACTGCTAATTTAAGAGCCGAATATCCTATATATTAGACACAGGCTGTGGCAGCAATCTGCGAATATACTGAAGAATCTTGCAGCTAATTGCCGTCTCAATTCCCAGGAGTTCGATAATAAGCCGGCAGACAATTTTCATCAACTTCATCACCACGGATACGAAGGAACCAAAATTCGAATGACAAACTAAAGCTAATTCGAATTTTTATCTTATTTTCAGCCAATTTCCTCATTTGAACTGCGCACTGTATGGCATCAAGGTTTTTTTAAACACAAAGCATCCGGCTACGTAAATGAATCTCTCCGATGGGGGTTTTCATTTTCGCCGGCTGCGCAATAATTTTCTTCGCCCGGATTGCCGGATAGCCGGCGCCGTACTAGTGTGAACAGCACAGTACATTATACAGTGTGTTTTTTTTGCCGTTGCCGGACCTGTGCCGTAGCTCATTTGGGAACATATTTTGTAACATAAAATTGTCCTCTACTCTCCATTCTCGGGCTACAAGCCAGTAAGCGATTGCAGGTAATCCCCGGAAATCATTACGAAATCCAACGCGGGAACACGCGGCGGGTGGAACAAATTCGCCCGCCCGCCCACGTGCGGCAACGGCTCCATTGAAATAACGATAGCGTTTCATACCACACCGCCGCCCGCCCGCCCGCATGGAAACGCGCTTCAATCAGTTCATCAAGTTCAATTAGTTTGATTCCAGGCGTGTTAAATAGGGGCAATTGGATGGCCCACTTTGTTTTTTAGAGGGATAATGGGAACGAAAATAGCGTTTTTTAGCGTGAACCTAACCCCCCAAGTTCGGACGTAACGTTTTTAGTTAGTTACAGGGTGTCAATTGGATACCCGGTGTGGTCAGGATTCAGGTTTGCACGTCTATTCTCTTTGTATTGTACACGAGGATTCGTTTGCTGAAGAATCAACAAACGCCTCCGATAGCTGTAAGCGGGGGCGTTTCCATGCACGCGGGGGGCGGGCTGGCGGGCGGGAGCGCTAGCGAGGCGAACGTCGGGCATTCGGGCGGGCGTTTCTCGAACGGTCATGTAGCGATTTTAGACGCCCGCCGCGTGCCCGCGTTGGTCTTAGTACTTGCGATTTCCGGTGATTTTCCCTGCAATCTTACTGGCTTGTTGCCCGATAGTGTCAGATTAGAGAACAAAGTTATGTCAAATCATGTTCCTAAGCAGCCAAACAACCTCCTGTTTCAACACTAGTAATAGATCTTATACAAATTCTCTCCAGTGTTAACGGAAGGACCGGACCCGGACACCTATTTGAACACATATTAGCATATTTAACCATTGGACGTGTCAAGTTTGTAATTAAATCTCCAAAAACCTGGCAATTGTTAAGTTAATTGTATTAATTACTTATTTTATTTATAGGCGCACGATCTATCGTTGGAAATTTAGAACTCTAGAACAATGGGTATAGAAACTAAACACCGGTGATTAGGTTTAAACACTAGTAGACCTAAACACAAACCTAAACTCGCGTCCTCCTGACTAAGTCCTGGCAAAGAAACAGTCCAAACAGTACCCCGTTGGACTACAAATCCTAGTCCAGCATGCAGACTAGTTTTTCAAGTAGTCGTGCCAAGGCAGGACTAGTTTATATGTTAGTCAAATCACCACAATGAACTAGTCAGGTATACTATAGTAGCGAGAATGGAACTAGTCGCCTGACGAGGGTATGACTAGTTCGGAATAGGTTTAAAACTAGTCCACGGTACCCAGTTTGCCTAGTGTGATGACTAGTTTTGTACGACTAACAATCTAGTCCAGCCCAAGCCGGACTAAATCACTGACTAGTGAAATCCTAGTCAAGAAATGAATGACTAGCATGCAATTCCAGCTGAACCAAGGATTGCAAAACAACCATAGAAGCATATTTTTACACAAAATCTCCAAAAAGGCATGTGTCAGTGACTAATTATTTATTTACAACCAATCATGAAATGATTGCTGGCATCGTGAATAGCCTAAGCTGACCCGTGAATTATTCTTAACAACCCAAAACCTGTCTTCAATGAGAATATTAAAGGGCTTTGACCAGTATATCTTCAAACGTTGTCTTTCACCTTATAATACAGGTGAAAGACAAATGCAGGATGATTCATACATGGGCTAATTTAATAACTGGATAAAAACTGAACGCGTCTGTCCAACTCAAGTTTATACCGTTACAGAGTTATAGTCATTTGAAGTTTTGGGTTATGTGTTAAGCATGCGTATGCGCAGATCAAATGCACCCATCATGCCATATAAATGATGTCATACTGCCCTCACCCTGAAACATTCTTTTTTTATATTGAAATTCAACATTAATTCAGTCTCAAAGTCATTTAGGTCATGGGAGGTTTGCGTAGTGGTTTGTTATGTGTTTATGGTTACTTTCGTGAGAGAAAGACACCGAACTTCTGCTAAATGTTGCTTATTCAATTCAACTTATTCAATTGACACGTCTTCGGCATTCCATCAAACAGCCGGAGCCTTTTCAGTAGGAATTTTTTTAGTAATTTCCCCTCTTGAGGCTCTTGGTATTTTGCCCACAATTGTATTATTTCTCGGCACGAACTTTACATATTTTCCTTTTATGAAATATGTACATCAGTATCATATACCAGTACCAGATAATCAGGGCTCAAAAGTACTGCATGTACCATGATGTCCAATGACCAGAGCCTTGTCAATTTCGTCATTGCAATTACTATTGTTCCTTGCCTTTCACAGTAGAGCCCACCTCTATTTTACTGTTCACTTTTGTGGCAACTGCAACTCATTAGAAAGAACCTTTCACTTTAACAGGCACCTTTCATTTTGTTATAGAAATTGTAACTACCTAACAACCCCGGCAAATATACAATATATAAAATTTGGACTGAAAGTGACCCCATTTATAATTTGAATCTGATCAATGAATAATGTTGTTTCATTTATTTCAAGCTGCATCAAAATTCACCAGTACTATATTAGGACAGAATCATTAATGACAAGGGAATTGGAATTTTACGCCGCCTCAAGTACAAAACCCTAAATTACAAACCGATTACCCAAGAAACGCTTTCTGGTATGCACCGAAACTTCCCACAAGTGCACCGCAATATATGCTATTTGTGATAAGGTTCCTGACGTTTATAGGCCTGGCACAGATCACCGATTAGCCTCCTGAGCTCGCTTGGCTAACCGTGCAAGCCCCGGCCTACTTTAAGTTCTATTTCAGCAATTCATTAAATGTACCTAATCCCTTTCCAGCCACTAACTCCCATACTGTACTTTTAGTAACTCTACAATCATATTGACTGATATAGAAACTGTTTACAATTGAAAACAAAAAATGATGTTGGAAGATAGTACAGTAACTATTAGTGCAAAATTTGTAATTTTCGTGGAATAATTCCCTGTGGCAAAACGATACATTTGTAACGGCCAATCGGGGTTTTTCGAAAATTCGGCGCGACTGATCACGACTTTCTCCTGAATACTAAAATAGAAATGATTTCGAGTGAGCACTGTAATTTCACTGAAGTTCTTTTGTAGATGAGGTATCGAACATGGCATTCATTTCAATATAATTGATGATATTTTCTCACTTATTCGATGGGCTGTATGAATGAAGCTTTACGCTTTAGACGTGGTGCACCAACACGGCCATGCAATACAAACGCTCTATAGTAGTTAGCTATACTTAAGCAGCACGCCACATTGGTGATTACTACTGTACGTTATTCTAGGCGCGCCTTTGCGGGCCTAGGTACGGTTAGTCCTCGAAAGGACTGTGTGTTACAGCCGCTAAAATCACCTCCACATCACCAGTCCTTGCACGTTGTGTACTGAAAAAATTGCACACCGTAAAGATAGCACATACATAACAGTGCAGTGCAACTGTGATACCAACAAAAACATCTGTTTGAGTCCGATTTGTGCTCTTTTGACAGAGAAAAATACTCCAAACCAGATTTAGCGAAGCTTCAAATTATTAAAAGGGGGAATTACAAAGTTTCATGTGAATATTCCTTGTGTTGTGTTAGTATGAGGCCCCATGACGCTAGCGTCCTGGAACCTTTACAGGCGGTATAGGATAGGCCAATGACTATAATATGAGGTTGTGACAACTTCCTCAAGTTACTGTATATTAGGAATGATCGATGACTGGCTACGGTATGGTATTATAACAAAGCCACGAACAAAGTGGCCACGAACAAACATGAACCAGTGCATCAGGGCTTGCCGAACCTAGATGTAAATATACCATAACATAATATACATTATAGATGCCCGTTGCGGACTTGTGAGGATAACTGGTTGATTGAAACTGGTTTGAAAATGTGCGGTGGTCAGAAGTCAGAACTTCATCGGCTCAGTGCAGCTGCCGTTAAGAGTGGGCCGTTATCAAAAATAACGGGTTGCCAAACCCCTTCTACTCAACTTGTGAAAAAAATTGCTTCTATATATAATAATAGTAAGATGAATTAGAGGACATGAGGAGTGTAAGTTTCATCAAGTTATTCATAACTTCGACAATCCAAGTTGTTTGCGTTATAGTTTATGCCGAACATAGTTTCACAGTGTATTTCGTAAAAGTAATGACCACTTGGCCCGACGAATGAAGTTGTTATCGTCTGTTCCACTAACTATACTTCACTAGAAATTGGTGACGTAAATAAATTAAAACTAGGCTAAAAAAAAATCATAGATGGGACTCCGGCTTTTTGATTATATTCAGATTTTCTATCATTATTCCCATAATCATAGTAGAAGAAGCATAATGTATTACCTTACATCGGAAAACAGATTCATGAAATAAGTGGAAGTTTTCATTTCAAATTTGCAATTGTCGCTTTGTTGTAGTTTTCGCGCGTTACTTGGGCCTATTGATTTACGTTCTGGAAATTCTTAAAATCAACCCCTGCCGTTTTCTTCGGGAAATAATCGGTTCAGTTCTTTCCTGACAATAACAATGATTGGCTTAATAAAAGATAAACTAATATTTGCAATGAGACTTATCGAAAATAATTAGAGATATTGGGTTGTTTTTCCTCAGACGAGTTTGCGCAACAGCGAACACAATGTGTACTCTCGATCCTCTTCTCACTATTCCCCCATTGAGCAGGCTTCTGTAAAACATATATGCAACAAACACGGCAGTGGAAGGATTTGCCTGAATGACGTTTTTACTGGTTGTAATTTATCAGAGAAGAGTCTTTTTTTTTTTTCGTGTTTTATGACTGCCTGTTTTTTTACGAATATTCAGGAGGATTAAACGCGTCTCACACTCTTTTTATACCCCAATTCAGGGTAATATTGTCTCCAAATAACGGCCGCCGAAAAAAAAAACGCACAAATGTTTCAAGGACCGTATTGATACCAACAATCACTGTGTCAGAGGTCTCGTGAACAAAGAGGTAGACGACTCAGATTTTGTCACGGGGTGTGATGAAACTAGACGATTCCACATTTTCAAAATAAGCTATCGCCCACTGTTCGGCAGCTGGCCCGACACTCAATTGCCAATAGGTCTTGCTGCCGACGCCAGCCATTATCTTGTAGAGCATATGCGAATTCCGTTAATGGTAAACTGGGGTCTATCTAGGGTTTCAATGACTAAGCTTGCTCGACTAGGTATAGGGTAGGCGTAAGCGAGTAAACTAGTCAATGTAATTAGAACATTTGGTAAACTAGTCCTACATAAATTCAACCTGCCCTTGACTCAATCATAGACTAGTCGAGTCACTGGAATACGGGCTCTCGGAGACCTGACTAGTTTGCCTGACTAGGAACCGCGCAACATTTTGTCAGACTAGTTGCCTGCCTAGTTCTTACCTAGTCCAGCAATGAATGACGAGGATAGTTTTTAGTGATATGCGTTCCCGGGTGTTAATAACAATAATATAATGATAACAATAATAATGATAAAATAATAATAATAATGATAATAACAATAACTAACAAAATAATAGTCAAGGCTACACGGTTCCCATATAGCGCATATACACACTACAGGTGAGAGGTGCGTGATTTCGAAAACGCCCGCCCGCCACACGCCGCCCGCCCTGCCCGCCCGCCACGCGCCCGGGCCGCGGCATGGAAACGCGGCAGTAGACTCATTTCGCGAGCCTGGACGCTCCCTGACGCCATTACGGCCCGCGACTCCTCATCATGACCTAATATTTGTAACCATGGGATAATGCATTTGTCGTAGTTATCGTGGAAGTGCCTGGAAGGTTGTCTGGTGGTGGATCTTTGAACGTTCAAACTACTGTGGTGTCAGGTATGTCGTCAAAAAACATTGAATCGGCAAATGTACATTGCATGAGGTCTCCGCACATGTTACTTCGTGGAATGTTGTAGTTGCTGTAGCTGCAATGTTGCTTGAACTGTTCCTATCAGTAGCTATTTGCAATCAATTGCAGGCACCTTTCACTCTCCAGATCAGTAAAAGCAACTGCTTTTCATTGCTTGTTCTCATTAGGATGGATGTTATTCCGTGCTGGGCTTACTCATATATTGGACGACACTGATCCCCAAGTTCGCATTCTCCTTGTGAATCTCTTAGCGTGAAATGTGGTTCGGTGTGAAAGCAAGAACATATTAAATTTGTGAAAGAGCTGAGTCCAGAGACTTTGTCTTCCAGTTACATACAAGAGTTACAACAAATTATAAGAAGCCAACTCTAGGTCTCAAAACTAATAGTATGATATTACTAAAAAAGGCAGTAACGTCTTCGTTCTGTTTAATTATTTGGACATGTTTTTAATTGTGTATTTAACTTGGGTAAGGAGTTAGTAAGCTTGCACATCTGGTTTACATGTTTTGTGTTGCATTTTCTGCTTACGTCCGCGACATGTGATTAATCATATGCCATTCAATCAAGATGTTTAAACGTTTCATTCCTGCTCCTGAAAGTAGCTGTTTGTTTGGTCTAAGCCTCGAAACATTCGATTGCTTGTTCCTACATAACGTTTGGTTTTCCAATCATATACATGTGTCCACAGTTTTGTGTTTATCATACTTTATTTTCTATGGGACAAGCAAGAGTGGGTGGTGTTTTGTTTGTGACCTATGCAAGAGGCAAAGTAATATACCGCAAAAAATACAACATTGAAAATAGAACTTGTTCAACGTCATATGGCAATAATACCTTAAACCTAAAATTAGCTCACATAGTTTGGAATATTCGAGGTCTTTAATAGTTAGCAGAAATCACTAATCGTTCGCAATGTTGAAGGGTGTTTTCCTTCACAATATTCCCCACATCTGGTATCTCATAATCGACTCTGATAAACGCCGCACAAACGTTCACTACACAGAGGAAACCTACCTTGCAACAATTGACGTCTTTGAGATATGGAAGGTCTTTTCAGTCGATGGTCCAAAGTTAACTAACTCAGTTTCTATCTCAATTCTTAGGTGGAGGTTTATAAATATTACGGTTGTGTGTAACTCATTTAACTGGTGACCGCCAGATGATGTCACGGTTAAACTTGGTTGGGTGCCTAGGGGAAGTATGTCTAACGTCTGAAAAACTACGATAATTTGTTATTCGGTTTGTGCAGCCCGAACCATCCATGATAAGTGACATCATAAAACAAAAAACACTTCCATGACATCTTGTAGTTTGCACGCTCATTTCTGGACCACAGTATTTGTTGGGTTTCCTTCCAGATTGCTGACGGCTGCGGATAAGATTATTCAACGTGATATTCAAGACTTTTGTGTGGTAAGCCTTTCGATGAGTGTACGTTTAATATAGTAAAAAAAAACGAAGAGAGTTACTAACTAGTGGCCGCTTACGATATGTTTATATTGAACAGTTGAGCAGGAATACTCCGATCGATTCTTTGCCTTAGTTTGCAATGATGAGTCGGAAAAAAAACCTGACTACAAAGCTTTGGTAAGCATTGTCAAATAAATTCTCCTATGATTCAGTTAAATCTATGATACTATATTGAACTTTGAATATGTTAGAACCCAAGGCACGCGTCTATTTATAGTATATTAGGTGGGGCTCGTTCCCAGCAAACACGAACGTTTTCGAAACATGGTTCTTAAATGTTTTCTGAAAACGTTTTATGTGAGTAACAGCAATGTTACGGAAACGTTTCATACCTCCAAAAATGTTTTGGAAAAATATTCTAGACACCATTTCAGTTTTACTTCAAATTTAGGAGTAACAGCAACCTAGGTAACCAAAACATTAATATAATACTTTGACAACACTGACATAACTTAAATCCTTTTTGGAGCAAAACTTCCAGTATTTTGGAAATGTTTTTTCAAAACGTTTCTTTAAAACGTTTTGTGAAAACGTTCTGGAAACCATTCCTAACCTTGTTTACTCAACAAAAACGTTTCGAAACACTAGCGAAACATGTTTAAAGTGTTTTTAAAACGTTTTGTGTTTGTAGGGTTATCGTTTAAAAAAAAAAAAAAAAAAACAATTCCCACAAAGTTTAATCATACTTCTCGTGGCTGAAAGAGTTCTACAAATTCCGTTTGCGTACAATTTGGGACGAGTTTTTTTTTTTTTTAGGAGCAACAAGATTTCTCCTGAACTAATTATTAGCTTCGAGTTGGTTTGCAAACTGAGTGATACTACGATGGTATTGCTATTCAGATAACACCACCAATGACATCCGCGGGATGTAATTCAACACGTTAAGATGGTAACTGACAGTGATTAACCTAATAACATACAACGGCTTCGAGGGCCGTTATGCCGTGTGCAAACATGGGCAGATATGACGGAAGGTCTTACGAATGTCTTTGAATGAGTCGGGATAAAATTTTCGACTCCAGCAAATTATGGCTGACGCGCGGCGTAACACAAGTGCTGTAGTACTCAAGTCCGGACTCGGACTCAAGTCCGGACCCAAAGACTCATGAATAGGAATCGTGACTCAGGCTCATTGGACTCGACAATCACCTTCAAGGACTAGGACTCAGGGACTCGACCACCTTCAAAGGCACTCAGGACTCGGGGTTTTCAGCATGAGTCAGAGATGAGTTCCATTCAGAACATTCTCGTTTTGTCAATCCGAAGAAGTAGAACTGTAGGAATTGTGAAATTCTTCATTGCTGTATTCAGTAATTGAGATTACAGGCTCTCCGCGTGAGTTCATACGGGCGCGGCCATAATGGCTGGAAGGTTTTTGCTCACAAGGCACAGGAGTACGAAATATAGAGGCATACGATCACAGTTACATCACTGATTGCCATCTGCACGATTTCGGGCACGATTTCATTACCGAGTTAAAAAAATGCTGTCGTCAACACTGCCATGTCGAATCAGTGAAGCAGGTATTAATGAAATATCATATTTTTAGGGGGGTGTAGGATTGGAGGAGGAAGCTGTGTTCTGCAGTAAAATCTTTGGAGAGAACTCTGACCCATTGGTAGTGTTGGTTTTTGGTACCTATTGCGCGAAATTAAACAATCTGTCTACTGATGTTGACATTTCGAATTTTGTTCCACGGCGATACATAGATTAAATGGTTGGGGTCTTGCAGTGACCTGGAAGTATCACACAGATAATGTGCCCTGTATTACTTAGCTTATAGTTAACTGAATCGTTGTTCTCTTGACACAGATTTTAAGCTAGATGGATTACGTTACATGGCCAGGGGGGTGTGGCCGGAGGAATAGGCTACACCTAAAATGTGAGATAAGATTTCGCACAAATGGTACACACATTTGTCTAGAACATGACACCTCAAGATGAGGACTGGTAAACAGTTGTGCAATATGTGGTATAGTGATGAAAATTATGGCCTATTAGTGAATAAACATTTTCAGATTTGTAATGTCCCGTGGTGCAAACTTGTGTGAACACGATTTTACAGGCGCAGACCCACATTGATATATCACTCACTCCTCACTCAATTCGCACACTCACTCACTAATGGGTGCACGTGCCTGGAAGGTACCTAGCCGCTATCCACACAGCCATTCTTGGACAAGAGACCAGCCGGAGGCCACGGAGCCAACCCACCCCCTACCCCCCCCCTCCATTACCCTGGGGTTACCTTCCCCTACATTGAGCTAAGGAGTGACCTGCGAGACGGCCCAACTTTACCTGACGGGAACGTGAACAGTATCATCTGCTGGAGGTGTGGCATATAGATAGGCTGGCCTAATTGTGTTGACAGTTTAGAAAACAACTGCAGTCAGTGCTACCCTCACTTACAATATGCTCAGTCATTAAGGAAGTACAGTCTATACTGCCGAACCCATATCATATATCAATATAAAAAGAATGTGATTGCATCTGTTATGAAATACGACGGCGGAAATAAAGCTATTCACTTGTAACTCGAACTAGAGAGGAGCTCATCCTCAATTTTTGAAAATTTCTGAAGCATCACATTGGACTCATTTACAACCTAAAAAAAAAAAACACCACCCTTCCCCGCAGTACAAGAAGAAAGGCGCTGTCCGAGTTCATAGGCCCTTTGGGTACAAGCCTTTGGTAGTGTACCATGGTAGGGCAGGTTTAAGAGCTATAGGGCATACTCAGGATTAGCCAGGCCCCTAAGTGTATGTAACCTGATATGGAAGTGGTATTGATCTTCAACTGAAATTTGCCGAACGTTGTCTAATTCTCTGAACATGTTTACTACCGCATGAACATGTGTTTAGTTTTAGTTTTAAGTTTAGTGAATAAGGCCATGAAGGACTAATCCTCATAAACGACCCCGAGCCACAACATCCCAGTAAAGAAAAATGACCAACCCCCAACCACTGACTAATCGCCCGTGATTCCTGAAAAATAAATCAAGACTGTTCTTGAACTCATTCACAACTCTTAGAGAGAAACACATTTTCAGGAAGACAATTCCACGCACTGATCACTCTCTGTCGAGAAGAAATATTTACGAATGTCCCATCTGCAGCGTTTGCCACGAGGCTTGAACAGTGGCCTCATATTTACAGTACCATTGGAAAATTCAACTAATATGGAAGGACAGCCATCGAGTCCCAGGGACAAATTTTGAAACCTGGATTCCAGTCCCACCCCAATTTCGCCTCAGCTCCATGGTAGGTAGACCGAGATCCTTTTAATATCTTTCCTCGTAAGGTGTAAATTTTTCAGACAAGTGAATCCTTCTAGTTGCCCTCAAACGCTGAACGTTTTTCAATAACCTGCTGTCCTTTTGCAAAGTAGGGATTCCACACCTTGTACAGAATATTTCAGGGCGGTCTCACCAGTTTCTTCGACAGCCTGACAACAATACAAGTATCAAGGAAACTGAAGTGACGTCTAATCAACCAAGAATCCAATTACCTCTTCTAGCAACTTCGGCACACTGCTTGGAAGGTTTAAAAAAGAATCAAAACCCCCCAAGATCTTTTTCCTGGAATCAACCGTCCTGAAATTTGGCCATTTAACTTGAAGGGGCAGCGTTTGCGATTGTGAAAACAGCACGTATAACTTTGCACTTATCTACATTGAAAAACATTTGCCAGTCGAGGACCAATTTGGAAAAGTATAATCCAGACCATTGAACACTGGCATCAATCATCATTCGAACGCGACTCTCCCGATCAACTTGGTGTCGTCTGCGAACTTCTTAACACTGGAATGAACAGAAACTTCACGATCGTCATATACGCCAGAAAGAGTCACGGCCCGAGAACTGATCCCTGGGGAACACCACTAGTTGAACCTTTTGCCAAGAAGACGACCGCCCTTTAATGAACAACTCTTGTTCCCTATTTTGAAGCCACTCACGAATCACTTAAGGACATTCCTCAATTGCCACAGCTCCCAACTTGAGCAGAGACGCTCATGAGGAACCTTGTCAAAAGCTTTCGAAAGTCCAGGAAAATTATATGAACCGCATTGCCGTTGTCCACAGAACATGTAAACATCTTCATACTTCCCAAGAGTTAGTCAACACGACACGATTTTTCTTAACCCATGCTGATAATCCCTAACTAATCTGACTCTGCTCATTGAACTAATCACCATATGATCCGAATGATTGATTCCTTACCTTGCAGACAACCCTAGTGAAATGACTGGCCGGTAATTACAAGAATGAGAACCGTTTACCTTTCTTGAAATGGTAAAAGCATTTGCTCTCCTCCAATCATGCCTGAACAATACCTTCTTGAAGAGTCTTATTGAAAATATCGCTAATGGAACAGATACAACTCGTCGGCAAAGTATTTTATTAAACAAGAATGATAACTCCGTCAGAAGACCAGAGCTTATCACTTTTGAGCTTCGCATTTTCTCCTTAAACAAGGCGAGCACACCATATTACCAACCAATACTATGCTGCTAATCCCCGACAAACTAGGTCACCAAAATTATCAAGTTCTCATGAGTAAAAACAGACGAGAACTAATTATTGAGAACCTTAGCCATCTCTGGCTATCGCTGATTTACTACCCATCGGAATCTCCAAAGGACCAATGCTTTCCTTTACTTTCTGCTTCCCCCCCTCACATAAGAGAAAAATTCACGAGGATTCTCCTTGATATTAAGGCATCTGCCTCTCGACATCAAGTTTAGCACCAGAACTAAACGCTGACCAGCTTTTTTTGCTGAACTTTGAAAATGATCTAAATCAGACACGGACCCCGATAACGATAAAGTCCGCCATAAATGTCGCTTACGTGTGATGGGCCCGAAAAACTTCCCTTTTCATGCAAGAAGGCCTCTTGTTCTTACGCGACGTTTTTTTCCTCCAGGAACGTAAACTTTCAATAACCCATCGTTAACCTTGTCGATTAACCATTCCAAGAGTCAGCAAAAGCATTCGTAACTTTTAAACAATTTATGCCAATCTACTTCGCTAAAAACACCTAGAAATGCATCGACATTGGCCTCGCGAAACAAGGAACAAGCTCTAGACTCTGTGGATATGACGGGACCAGAACATTGAAGTAAAATTATCGTGATCACTTGCCCAAGCTTACCCAAGCTCCTCTACATTATCTACACAATTTGGATCACTGCTCAAAACTAATCCCAATATTGCTTTCCTGGTAGGAAAATGTATATGCTGAGAAAGGAAACAATCTGCTGACATTTAAAATCCAGATCCATGACTGCCATTAGTACCATTAGACCAAGAATTATCTGGATAATTGAAATCAACCTTAATAATTGTACTATTCCCAGAAACTTCCAAAAGCATGTCGGAAAGAAGAGAGTGTTGTCTTCAGAACGATTTGGAGAACGGTTCACAACGCCAACTAATAAGAACTGGGAATACCAGTTAGACGGAATTTCACAACAAACGAGTTTGACAAAACTCCGCACGGCCATATCGCCTTCTCAAAACTTTCAATTCAGACCTCACAAAAAAAACTCCACCACCAATGCCCACAGGTATCGGTCTATCTTGCCTATCAAACAAACATAACCATGAAGGTGAACTTCGGCTGTGGGGGAAGATCACTGTTCACCCACGACTCTGTAATACCAATGACGTCATGGCTGTGCGTTCCTGGACTAAATCTGCAACTCATCACAAACTTGGTTCCCTGAACTTACTTTGAACATTAGCACAGAAGAATGACAGCTGGCTAACATGTCTATCGCTACTGTTGACCTCGCCAGACCCCCCTCTGCGATGCTTACTATTAACAACCCTGCCAGTAAGCCTACGCACAAACCAGAAACCCTCGCCCCCAATTTAGTTTAACAACCCTTCCACGTAGGAATTTTACAACCTGCTAACCTGAAGGGTTGCAGACATCTTAGCGAAAAGATCCCTCCTGCCCCAGAACACGAACATCCACAAACTGAACGCCCTCCCAGCGCACGCTAAATATAACCACTGTTTAGACCCGTATTCGTCCACCTGCAACCAACTACCGTCAAACCTAGGTAGAAGGCCACAAATCGCGACTTTAGACCTTGTAGACTTCAGCATGCACAGCAGTTTCACGGATCGGGATCTTAGACGTCCTGACTGTCACCCCGGAGATTATTTATGCCTATCTCGACAACCACCACCTCCTCATCTCCACGATCCTGTTAACCCTCTCACTAATATCCTCCACCCTTGCTCCCGGAAGGCAAACGTGCGTACGCTTCACTTATCGATGAGACTAAATTTCCCTGTCAACATATACGGACAATCGAATCCCCCCCAGCAAACACTTTCCCTTTACCTTATCCCTCCCCCACAGTCCACCTTCACTTCCCTCCACCCTCGACTGGAACCACCGGCTCTGACTTTCGCCCCTCCTCTGTACTCTCACCGCCCCCATCCACTCCATCCACGGACCCCGCCTGCCGGACTCCTCAACTGCCAGCCCACTAAACCTAGTTCCTCATTGTCAAGGCCAGGACAACACTACTTTCCCTTGTATCGGCAGCAGCCCCCTCCTCAACCAAACCCTCTTCCCACTGACTCTCACTTGCCCCAAGCCTCGCTAACGCTCAGCTAGTCTATGACACTCTACATCTACAAATATACCCCTCCGCCCCCCCCTTAGTGTCCCCAAGCTCACACCCCTTAAAACTCATGTCCCCGCTTCAAAACTCAATCCACATATCGCAACCTGACAGGCTACCACCTATCCTTCCCTCCCTAATCACAGCAAATAGAAATAGAATACAAAAATTACAGAGAAATAAGAATAGTAGGGGGCCTACTACCCAGTGAAAAAATACTAATGGCAAAAGAAAAAACAAGAGTAAGGGAAAAGCACTCACAAACCCCCACACCAATGCAACACATACGGCTTGCGGAATACAAAAGAAGGCTTACCAGAGTTACCACGCAGTCCACGCGACGAACAAAACAGATTGACACACGTCACCTACCAAACACGAAATAACACAAATTGGACTGAAACCTACAGCAAAATGGTCTATGAAGGGGAAACTCAACACCAAACGGAATAAGCTTAGGGCAGTCTGCTATACGTAGAGGAGAACGCTAGGACTGCAACGTCCCACGATTACAGATAGGATCAAACAAACATGCACGAATAAAGAGATCCGTAGGAAATTCTGATCACTTTAGGAATCTCACGGAAAACAACCAAGGAAAAAAGGATGCAAAAACACAGATCACCCAAGAATAATATACGATGAATCACAAAAAATGCAGAAAATCAGTAACAAAATCAGAGCGAGCGATTGCAAAATGTAAACTTGTCGGTGGTGTTGCCAACTATAGGCTTATATGCACTAAAACATATATGGTGTCAAACGTAGATTGCAAAATAGTGTTTACATTTACGAAACACTGGTGGCAAGTGTCAGTGGTCAGTTTCGCGGAGCTACGGTGTTTGGATTTCCGGTTGTCCAATACAACACTATTTGAATGGAAGAATGTTACAATGAAGTTTCTCATTACGGTGCAGTTAACATATGAAGGTGTCAAAAATACACATGCGACTCATGGACTCGGATCGGAATCAGGTTTCAGGACTCGGGAATCGGACTCGGGACTCACAATCGGCACTGGACTCGGACTCGGTTTCGGACTCACTGCTCAGGACTCGGATAGACTAACCCTGAGTGGACTCGCTACAACCACTGCGGACACACGTTTTAGCACGGGACACTAGAGGAGGATATTTGTAGGAACCAAGAACGACGAAAGCCAGCCCTAGACAAAACACTTTCATTGATTAAATTCAATTTCATTCCGTCCATAAAAATACAATGGTACTGACAGGACACTAGAAAAACAATATATAACAAGTTTATCGGGCTATCGAAGGTCAAACTAAAAACAGTGAAAAGACGGAAACGAGGAAAAGTTTAGGCTACAACCATAGTCAGGATTTGGCCGGGAATACAAAGGCCGAGAAACCCGCCGTATTTCCCTTGCTAGTATTATTGTACCCTAACTGGGAAAAATTAAAAGCAGAGTAGAATTTTTTATTTTCATAACCTAATTGAATGTCTAACTTGTCTTTTAACAAAACCAGAGTTTGGTAAATAAATGGATGGTTAATGCAGCAATTAGGTGTAGGCCCATATGGAAAAAATATTTTATTATAGTCCTTTTATTATGACAGAATTTTATGTGCCACCCCCAAAATTTATCATTAAGTTGAAAGTGAAATGCCACAATATTTATGGTTTGTTCCAGAATTCCAGTCTCAATATGCCAGTGGATTAGAATAAATATCCAATCTAGAAAAGAATCTAATAATAATCTAGTTTCAATGGCGCGACAGTGAACCCGTTCTGTCATGAAAGGATAGCTGGCCAAATGAGACGCCAGAAGACTTCATTGCCAATCGTCCAGGAAACTACTTCGGCTGGTAGATAAGGGACAGGTTGTCGCCATGAGGGAATAATACAATACGGGGTACATTGTTGACATTGAATGTTACTTCTGTTCACCCAAGTGTAACTTATAAGTTATATAGAGGGTGAAAATGGTTCAGTGATGAGGACAATCATTTAAACATGTTGGTCTATGCAAGCGCAAATTTCTGGGTGGCAATTAATTTTTGTACCCGTACAGAAACCCCTTGACATTCTCTCTGAATCCCCCCCCCCCTCCTCGAGAGGAACAATAAGGAATATATGTTGACCCAAACACTATCCTGCCGAATGCAATATCGATTATCTTGATGTTATTAAAAATGGAATCGCCTGTAGAAGAATAAAGCCATTCCTTGACATTGTGATTGCGTGGTTCATCATAATTAAAAGTAATTATCCTTCCATTATGGATTACTACAGTGGGGTCGGGGGCACATGTACATGATATGTAACGGGGGGGGGAGGGAAAGAGTTATTCGGCTTGCAAGAATCAGCAGCGAGAGGTTATACTAGAGATCGTTATTTCAGCTTAGCCCGAAATCCTTGTTATTCTCTCAATTGGGAAACCAGCACGCGCGCATTAGGAAGAAAAGATTAACTTATTCTTTATAAGTGTTTTTGAATGGCGTGGCTCCGACGTATCTGACAGAATCGTTCAATTTACGGAGGACACTCAATCGTATGGATTACGAATCGGTCCCAATATAAACGGTTATTCACTCGAAGGTGGGAAAACGGATTATCACAAAAAGAAGTTTCTCTTACAAAGCAGCTCATGATTGGAACAGATTACCAAACAAATGTAGAGAGGCCGATCTCATATGCTTTCAAAACAGGATATTAAAGATCTACCGTGGTAATGGTTTTTAAGGTTTACTCAAGAGTTATGTGTGTTAACCTTTGAGCTAGTATGTCCAAACCATATTCAACATATTATTTCTAATTTTCTACGATTTGATTCCCACTGTTCGTATCGTAGTTCTTTGAATGATGATTGTATTTAGGTGTGGGCATCCCTTAAACTCTCTCGGTGCATTAGTTTGATTCCTGTTTACAAATGTAGATCAATGTATATAGCCTTAACTTTCATAAATCTTACTTCAGGGCTTCCTCTAGGTGTGCACTTTGTAAAAAATTCTACCGTTTAATTACCGTATGTGTACATATTATGTTTACATTTTAGATCTTATAGCTACTCTTTGTTTCAATGGTTTATGGGCCTGGGTTAGATTAGCTCCTTAGCTAACCGAGTTGTACCCTTAGATGAAAGGGTTATAAATAAATAAATAAATATAAATAAAAAAAAATGAATAATAATAAATAAAGAAATAAATAAATAAATAAATTATAAATAAATTAAATGCTTCGTGCGAGTGGTGATTTTCTAAATTGACATCAGGCCTATTATATGGAAGCGGTTTTCAGAACCAGTGCAGCCCTAGTTTAGGAAAGGTTGCATTAAAACGGAGGGGGGGGGGGGGGGGGGTGGTCACGCGGCTGTGTACATCGCCTGCAATTTGCCTTAACCCAGTTGGATTACCAACGATGGATAGTCATGTTGCCATCTTCCCATGCCAACTCCCTCATAGAATGTCCCAGCTGGTTGCCACTACTGATGGTTAATAGTCTATAGGTGCTGTATTGTACTCGTCCAGCTTCCTCATCAACCCTCAATCATGTGTGGTTTTGTGTGTGTGTGTGTGTGTAATGTATATGTGTAGGTGTGTATATATTATTGTGTGTATAGGTGTGTTATGTTGTGTTTGGTGTGTGTATGTGTCCTGTGTGTGTGTGCGTTCAATAGTGTGTTAAATCTCAAAGCCAATGGACAATTTTCATTGTTTTTGGGGAGATGTATCACTTCCCCCTCCCTCCCCCGATCGCCCGCCCATGGCAGAGGAGCACATGGCATGTTTGTCAGTGCATTTTTTAGTCCAGTGAAAATAATGGGACATTATGTAGTCATTCCACCGCAGCCTGTTGATTTAACTAGTACGGGAGGGGGTCCGTTTCTCAATAGCTTAGCACGCCGCTGATGGTAAACCAAGAAGTCTGGTCTTGAGACATTATAGGCCTATCTGGTTCACAGATATTGAGAATTGTTCCAGCATTTTCCAACACCAATGAACACTGGGCTATTCATATTTATATTGGGTCTGACCTCCGGCTGTCGAACTTAGGGAAACATGGCAGCGAGGCAAGTCGGCGTTGCTTGTGTCATTTTTTTCGAGATAGGCTTGCCCAAATTGATTTTAAAAATCGCATTTCCGGCTATTTCGAAATCCGCTGGAATCCAGATCGTAGGGTTTCCATTCTTCTGACCTGGTTTTTGGCGGCCTTTTGGAATTCCAAAATGGCCGCCATTTCTTATTGGAAAGTGGATCATAACTCTCATTTCATAAGTACCATACAGACTGGTATTAGTGACTAACATAATGTTGTCAGTACAGTGAGATCAAACGGTAATATCACTATCACCCAGACTATATGCGGGCCATCTTGAATTTTTGAAAATGGCCGCCGTTTCCGTCGGAAGTTAGCGAATCATCAGTTATCTCACAAGCTATGGGGCTTGTTCGTCAGATGTTCATCTTGGACATGGTTGTTTTGATCTTGGTACTTGTAGAACTAATCAAGAAGATCTCTGGGATCATAGCTTAGTCCAGGGATAAGAGTAAATGTTAGCAATACGGGAATACTTTACGGAAAAACTATACGCGGATGCGGTTAATGACGTATCGTACATATTATTATTACAAGGAAACCCTCAATGTATCAAATTGCTTCGGGCAAATGGAGGTCAGTTGAATCGTAGAATAAAACGTATTTCCTTTTTATCTGATCCTATTTGTATTATTGCTATTTGGCATAATCTACGTAGCTGAACTTAGATTTAGAAGATCTAACAGGGAGAGGGGCATGCTTTTTCTACTGCTAATTTGCCAATTATATTATAGTCATGCCAAACTGGTTGCCATGGCCAATTGTGTAGGACAACATGGACGTCACGGTCAAAGGGAGGAGAACAATTCCAACCTCTTTCATATATGACCGCATATCATATATAAAACCGTACAGAATACCGACTACATGAGGAAATGATTGAAGGCTAGATATATACGTATTTTACACAATGATATTGGGGGAAGTGCCAACTGGAATTACACTCTGTATCGGAACGTGCATATGATTTTGGTGGTTAGTGATTCGTACCAAGAACCAAAATTCACGGCAGTCGTTCATACCTGCAAACTAACTGTGTCAAGTCCTACCGCCTAACCGGCCGAAAACAAAAAGTTCACCCGGCAACTCGACCAAGCCCTTCAGTTAATTTACGGCGCAAAGATGTAAGCATCTGCCCTCCCAAAATCTGGCGTCAGGATTTGATCTTAGATCCCTCCATTTTAACATTTCCTCCTAATTCTGGAAATTTTGGCGTGTCTTTGACAGCTAACCTATGACGACCAGTATTCTTCGGAGGAGGAAGATGCCATTCGAAACATTTCTTTCCGAGATGGCCAGCGGGCCGTGCTTTTGGTTTTCCAGGGGCCAAAGTCTTGCATAGTGTACAGACATAGCCAGGCTTTGCCTTACACACGTGGGGTACGGCGCGGCGATTCGTTGCGTGGCAGGTACGACAGTGCTGATTGGACCTTGGCTTTTAGGATTTTTGCTTCGTTGTTACGTTATAGTTTACTCGGCCCTTTAGGCGGTTATCCCCTTTAGGTGACTCGGTTTTCCCCTAGGGATAGACCAGAGGTCCCTCTACGTCAAGTTTTCCTGAGCTTTGACCCTCAGGTTCTTAGGGCAGTGACGCTAAACCGCGAAGAGTCACGAAGAGAAAGGAGGAGAGAGGTTCCTTTCAGCGAGTGTTTGTGCTTCTCAGACAAGTTTGTTGTTTCAGGGCAATCTGGGCTAAGAGCCGCCGCAATCCTACGTTCGAAAGTCACCCTTTCGGACAAGTCGGGGACTCCAGACTCGTTTTCAGAGCCGTGGGTCCCCTGCTGCATCCCGGCAGGGGATGCGTCGCACTGGCCGCGGTTGTCCCATGCAAGGGGTTGCAGCCTCTGAGTTGGCCGGACCCTACCGGCTTCCCAAGGCCGGTATACCGGAACAGCTTCCCAGAATACGGCCGAGTCCAAACGCAGCCCACAAAACAGGATGAGAGAGTGGGTCACGCAACAAAACGCAGGAATACTTGTCCGGCTCCTCTGGATCATGGGAAGTCGTCTGCCCAGGGCGTTCCAGGAGCACAACCCGCAAGCAAGAAGCCTCGTTCAGATTCAGCCACGTCAGCAGCGGCTCCATCGGGTGATGTTCAGCGGCAAGACGCAAGACGTCTGAGCTAAGCGGTTAGGACTCACCACAGGCTCCCCCCGGCCCCCGCGCTGGCAGGCGCAGGTGGGGCATGGGTCGAGCTAGGACTGGGAGTACACCAACGCCGCTCAAGTGGTCGGCCAACAGCTCGTTGCGGAAGCCCGGCGCCACCAGTCACAATTCGAGAATCCCTAGCGCGCCCTGGGGGATGGCCCGGGAGTAGCTCTCTCGACTGGGCAGGTCTCTGAGTTGTTCCCATCGGGGGTGGTGGAGAAGGCACATAAGACCGAACAGGGGGTTGCATGTCAAGGTAATGTGGCGACAGGCCGCTCCGCGACCAAGCCCGGGACTTCTGACTAGTACTCCAAAGGAGGAGAAGCCGGGAACTAACACAAGCGATCTACCACCAAGAGAAAGACGAACACCAGTTCGGACTGGTTTGTCGATCAACCGCCTCTAAGGACGGGGGTTCTTCCATGACGACCCCTACTGCCGATGCAGGAGTTATGGACCGGTTGGACCACGGATCGAGGTGGCCGTTCCCTGAGCACTCTCACCGACAGGATGTTGGCGAGAGGAGGGGCGAAGTCGCTCCGGGGTACTCATCGATCCCGGGTTAAGCCTTAGGACGGGCGGCGTACAGTTTGTCGCCGAATCATCGGGTACGACCGGCATGCACTCCGACGTGGACTCGAAGATTACCATTACGCGGCTACGGAGGCTCAGAGTTCTTCTATTCCAGTGGATGATGAATGACGCGAGAGCTCTTACGCCATCGCCAGCGAGGAAATGGACTCGCACAGCACAAGGATTGGAGACAAACGGAGGGGTAGGCAATTTGCCGTGTGCGTATGTGTGTGTTGATTATTCCACCCCCACATTGAAGTACCGCCAGAGAAGCCGGAGAGGATTGCCTCATATTCCGTGTACCTTGTAAAAGATTCGCAGCTGAAAGAAGGTGCCAATATCCAGGTCTTACACTGCTGGTGCGTTTCTGTCTGTCACATTGGGTTTGTGTCAAAACGTTTTATTCTTTAAACTTTTATTCAGATTTGCTACTTTAAATTCGGACGTCTCCACAAAAAGATTGTTTACTCGCAAATAACTAGTTTTCAAAAGTCAAACTTTTGGAATTCATTATTCTCAGGATGTAAATATTTTTAAAGCCGCTTTTGAGCCTCTCTTGTATTTTTCTTCATTCAGGAGTTATGTGTGTATGTATGAGTGTGTCGCGTGATCGTAATACATAAATCCCCATTGCTTGGGATAGTGACCAAAGCCACCAGCGGTACTTCAAGACCTCACCATTCGCAGTTGAAAGATGATTAGGAATTCATATTGTTCGTTAGTTCTCCATTGTTTAAACACTGGTTAATCGTGCTGAAGTAGCTCGACAAAAATCGGTATGTATGTTCTTAACATTTTTACAAGTGTACACAAGCACCTATCGGTCAGAGAGATCTCAAACAGGTCCAAGGTCCAAATTCTTAGAAAAGTTAACTTGACCTCTGAAGTTGAAGTGGTTGAGTGAAGATTTGATTGGAAAACGTAACGCTTCTAGATATAGTCAAGAGAAGATCTGTGTCAGGTGAACAATTATTGAGCATTCGGATTTTTTTCACTCCCTCATCGAAAAACAACTGTGTTATCTTAATGAGACCCTGTTGTCGTACGGTGTGGCAAGAAAGTGGAATTGATAACTAGTTGTGTGTCATTGAAGAGTTAGGATTGTAAAATTCAAACTAAGGTCGGTAACTATTTTATACACGTTTTTTCAAAGAGGTATTTTGAAATGCACGACCAGAATTGGCATATTTTTCTGAAAATCGAGTCATATTTTAATTTTCATGTGTCAGCACTGTTTTTCTAGGATGTCAAATGAGGACGTGAATGCGATAATGACAGATGTAATTGTAGTAACCTGGCCAAATGTGTTTGCTAAGTCAGCATGAAGTCCCGTGGGTGTGGTGTGTGCATACAACACTTACATGCGAAAAAATGTTACTCTACCAGGTCGTGGATGGATGCATCTCCACAATTGGTATGTCCCCCCCCCACCTAGAGAGTACATACGATTGTTGTGAATATGGCCTCCTCTGCTGTCTTATGAAATATGGACCGGGGTGCGTTTCAGGAAAAGGGGGGAAAAGCTGTTATTTTGGCCCACATTCCAAATTGATAATACGAAGATTCGTTTAGGGCCAGGGTTAGAACTACAGTGTCAGGCAAGATACAGTAGGGCAAACATTTGCTTCCAAGGAATCAACGAGTCGCTAGGCTACTTAGCTTTCCAGTCTCCTGAAAACGTTAACGATATGTCAATCAACACCCCCCCCTCCCCCATTGTTTCTATGTATGGTATTCATTTCCTCTAAAGTTTAGAATACATGGTATGTTATAACGATACAATACTACACACACAGGCCAATGACGGACGAAATCTTCATATAAGTTCTCCATACACATATTGTTCTTAGTGTCGCTTAGGGATAGCAGTCAGTCACTGAATATATTACAACACGGAGACGTGTTCCCTATATTCATCGCCAGCCCGGATTGGAGCGCACGTGAAGATCGTATGAAGTGTAGCGGTACTAGCTAGGTTCGAATCAATACTACTGCAGCAGAGCTGAGTCCCATCTGGTGTCCGACCAATCGAGTGTCATCCTTTCACGGATTGTAGCTAGAAGAGGTCGGGTTGGGGATTCCTCGGGGAGAGGAGATTCGCTGAACTGCTACCCACCGTTAAGCGGCATGTAGTACGACTGTATCCGCTTCAATTTGAGGTGGGCGGTCCCGTGTTCCTCAAACATCTTGCTTTATGAGGGTTGAATGGCTCAGAAATAGGCGTCCTCTCATACCTGTTAAGAATTTATCAGAAATTTTCATGGGATGTGGGCGTCAAATCACCGTAATAGGTCAGGTGCCTTTACGAAATTAAGCGTGCTAACGGTTACAAAACTAGTCCCGTATCACTGTTTAGTACAACTATGATGCCTCTCATTTGCAGAGCGCGTACATGCCAATCCAAGTACAGGCTTACGCCACGTTGTCAAGTCGAATATAAAAACTGTTCATGGTTGTGAGTCCGCACCCTAAAAACAATTCGGGGGGTTACAGACAGGATTCTCGTCACAGCTCTATCATTACGGCCTATTTCGAATCTGTCACAAGTTGCATACCCCCCAATTTTGTTGCTCTGGTTATTGCTGATCAATTACCTGAATACTGAACAGCCACATGCAAATTACAACGGCTGTTTTTTTAGGGATAGAGACTTCCGTCGTGATTGATCCCTTCTTGTCAATGAATTTTTGGAGGTTGTAGTGTTGGTTCTGTGACTGCTCCTTCCGGACAGTTCATTCCAGTTTTTCAAGGTTCTCGAAAAATGTTTCTTCTTGACTTCTAGTCTTGTAATCTTGGGCTTTATGTCTTAGAATTGCCTCTAGTACGCTTCCTGTTTCCACTCAAAATATCGCCAGGGGTCATTCATATCAATTTTTTTGCTGACACATATTTTAGCCATTGTATGAGATCTTGTCGGCATGTCCTCTCCTGCAATGTAGTAACTGCAATTTACTTTAGTCTCGATCGATACGTAATAGGGTGAACACCTGTACAGGATTGTAGTTTTTCGCAAGGTAATATTCGAAATTGTCTGCACACTGTTCAAGAGCATCGTTCGAACGGCCAGTTTGCCCATATTACCTAGCAGTCTTTTCCTCCGTCACATGACTGTAACTGCCGTACAGGCGTATTGATTCTGTCTGTGCATTGACTTGTGAATTCACGGTTAGTGCATTTGTGTATAGCCCTCATAACTTCGTATATGTAACAAGACACAAACTGTGTCGTGATTCCTTGTCATGCTGGGACAGTCTAGTGGCTCTAAGGCCACCTAGAAAAACCTTGTATTACCCCTAGAATATCGTCGGTTACTTAAAATGCCTATTCTATATAGTAGACACTTAGAAGTTCAATAGTACCTTTCCCTCTCTGTTTGTTCCCTTCATTTCCTTCTAAATACTCTGTGAGAGAGAGCAAATGTCCTCCCAATTCACCAAGTTTATTTAATATTCTGACAGAGGTTTGAAAATCAAAAAAGTATGCAGATTTGACCTCCGGTGGACTTCAAAATGACCCTGACTCTCGCAGGCACAAATGATTCAAGTCCCCATCCGGAAAGTTTCGTTCACATAGGACTTTAAATTTTCGCATAACTTATGCAATTAGTGGGACTGTAGCGTCAGTTACATTAAAAGTCATATGGGTTCATCCCAATGGGATATTGCCAAATGGCACCATTAGAATACAAAAATGCCATAAAAAACAAAATTTTGCCCCCAAAAAACTTAAATGTTTCGTGGGCAAGGAATAGAAACCCCCCATTATGTACGAGGACTTCCTAACATTTGGGGATTAGGACCCCCTCCTCGACTCGCCACTGGGGTCATGACCCCTCCCAGGGTGGCTTCGCTCTATTGCATGGTATAATGAGAATAGTATTAACAAATAAATGATACATTTCTTGACAAAACGCCCAAAAGATATGACAAGGGTATACATTCCTTCCTGATACATAGGCGTGACTGAATTGACTATGTGATGTTTCCCACATGTACATGAACCTTTCTTGATAATTTGCAAATTGTGAAGTATGCAAGGCTGGCAGTAGTAACTCTGATTTCAAGGTATGAGAGAGGGAGGGGGAGTAGCGATATAATGGCAAGGGAAACAAATCCGAGGAGCATGGATCACATGGAAAGACCTGAGTAGACCACAATGACTTATAGCCAGAGAGAATCATGCCGGAAACAATAACAACAACAAGTTAGGCCAGCCTACCCACATTGAAACTGAAAACATGAAAAAGGCTGAGCTTGAGGTGTACATCATACAGCCTAGGCTAAGCCTAACGTAAGCCTATGCATGGCACTAACAACAACCTATGGCCACGCTAGGCTAGCACAATTACAAATGATCGGATGGATTGATACCCAAGCCTTCGTTTGCCACTCTGTGGTGGGTCTCATCGATGTCTTAAAATGCCACAAGATCACTGGAGATTAAGGTTAAAGGTCACACAAGTTAGTCAGCAGTACAATGCAAATGGGAATGGGCCTACCTCCTCAAACTCTTACTGTAGTCTAGTATTGTTTCACCCTCAATTAAGCCAGGAGCACAAGTGGAGAGGGTGGGGTGGGGAAAGAGCTTGATTGGGCTGGTCATTTTTAGCGACTTATTTGCTCTTTTTCTTGGGGATCACAGACTACTATAGGGTCGCCCTCTTTCACACAGTCTCACAAAGAACACGTTATTACACGCGATTGGGACAGTTGTGAGATTCCGATACATAAACGATAAATTGTTGTTTTAGTATTGGGCCTACGCCCAAATTTGCAAGGGCCAAGAGGTTAAATAGACTGTCTGGATTGTTTCGGTATTTCGATTAGGACCCACTTATAAAAACAAATATAGATAATAGGGTTAATCCACCTGTAAGTCCAATTTTGTGAGAAATTTTCATTGAGACATTATAACCTTTTAGTTTGGGGGCATTCCCCCCCACCCAACCCAAGAAAAGATCACATCTGTAAGACATGGGGGCACCCGTGTACATGCATGGAGGAAAGAGGCTGGGTTAGGGTTACTTTCTTCTAGTCCATTTGGGGTACGAGAGGGACACTGTATACTTTGGTGTTTTTGGGACGAAAAGTTGGGTCAGGACGTAGGGGAAATGGGGGAAATGGATTTGAGCGCCGCCACATCTGCGCTGATACTGCCTGGCACCACCATGCCACTGATAAGCGATATACTGCTTACCGCAGGCATTACTATCACCCATGCAATAACAGTATCACAGGGACAGTAACACATCTTGTCGGGACATTGTGACCAGGACACTGTGTCAGTGATCCAACAAAATTTCACCTAGTGAGGACCCTTACCTTTGTGAACCAAAAAGGAAAACAGAATGCCAACACAAATTGAATTTGCACCTTCTTAAAACTGAGGTCAACGACCACTCATTGGACCTTTGCCTTGAATCACATTAATGTTATTTGGGAGAATGACCCCATACCTCATTCAATAGTTCAAAAGAAATACCACATTGGATTCTGTCATAGGAGGGTTATCACGGTTTCAGTATTTTCTTGTTATTTACCTCAAAACTGACATTAAATCATTTAAATTTGACTGAGAGGCTCCAATAAAAAACAATATACCCCTAAGAAAAGTCCCAAAAGTCTAAATGTCCAATAAACGAGTAGGCGTCCCGCCCCTTCCTCTGGCTGGGTCTTGCAGCTGATGTTAACAGGGTATCCAGATCCACGTCGCGAAGGGGCTGGGTGGCCGATCGGTTGGCTCAGCTTTGACCATCCATTTGTGTTGTGTATGTTCGGGTCTGGGAAAGGAAGTTTTCATAATTGATCTTGACTTTTCACCTCATTTTCAACGGTGTAGTTTGGGGACCACTGATTCCTAGAAAAACAACATGACAAACACCCTAACTGGACCGAATTGAAAATAATAAAAAACTTCGACTTTCAATCACTTAACACAAAGAGGTCACCAGGTCAAAATCTGCTCATTATGATGGGAAGGTGACATTGCATTCGAGAATGTCACGGAGGGGGAAACACGATTCGGCAAAAAATCTGTGAAAACCGGCAAAGATCACCAGAGGTGTAATTTAGGTCACAGGCCACATAGGGGCGGTTGGTTACAGTTAATACAACAGTGCCCTCCCTGTCGTGTCACCATAGAAACACCATGAGCAAATCATATAAACTCCTAAAGGCATAAATTCCAAACGAGAAAACTGTGTTGCCTATGAAGATCTACGATAAGAAAGGTAACATGGAGTCAATTTATGGACCATTTCGATCAGAAGTTACCTTTGAGATCCGAAAATAGCCTCATGAATTCGACCGATATTTGAGTGGAAGTCAAATGAGGCCTCATTGTCCATGCCTTGCATGCCCGTTTATGAAAAACAAATACCCTCTTGAGAATACACCCAGTCCGACATGCATTATATTCTAAAGTATACCGCCGATCGATGCTTTGTCAAGAAGGTATTGAAACGAACCCTCGACCCCTTGTAATTTGAGTACCGAGTGCCCCGATTGCAGCGGGGCTTTGTTTCGCGTATTTAGCACGCAGGCTCTGTCACCATATCCAATATTACTTTCTTATCCCTCTTACTCTAAGAATAGGCACATCTTTTCAAGATCTGACCTTTGACTTTTGACCTCATCATCAGATGTAGTTTGATCCGCTGATTCTGAAAATCACCACGACAAATCACTATGAACAACCTAAACTGATAAATTTCGAAATAAAAAATTATGACCTCTGAATATTCGCACACAAAAGGTCATAGGGGGTTCAATGGCATGGACCATTTGTCAGAAGAAGGTACCTGTGATATCCGAAAATGGCCCAAAACCTGGTAAAGGTCAAAGGTCAACAGAGGATGGGGTCAACGAGTGGATCACTAGCGCACCCCCCACCTCGGCAGACATTTGGGGAAAAAAATAGTTTTGACCTCGAATTAACCTTAATGACCTTGGATGACGTTTGACCATTATGCTTGAATATGATCCCTTCATTCAACGCAAACTAGTCCAAAAAAAGAACGATTAGGACCTTGCTAATAGGAGTTATGACGTTTGTTTAATATCTCAGATTTTAGTGTCTCATTGCCCTTTGGTGACCTTGACAGGCAACAGGAAAAATAGGGGGGATCATCTACACCCCATGATGAACCCTAAGGCCCGAATATGAGCTTGATACATGCTTGCGTTCTTCTAGATATGTCCGGAAAAAGGGTGTCCACACACACACACACGCGCGCACCCGCGCCACCCCCCACGGACACACACACACATTATACTGGCGATGACCGCATAGATTCCTTGCCATGGCAAGGAAATGAACATCATTGATATTAATTGACCTGACCACTGGTGGTCGAAGAGTTTCACCAAGAAACATTTTGGTCGACACGTTCACAGATGTATAATCTTTTCGGATATAGAGCATGAAAAAAGCGAGCCATAGCTGTAAACGGGGCTCTGGGAGCAGTCGGCGTCTGACTGTTTTTTGCACCTCGATATTCGTTGCTTTATTTCGGAAGAAATGAGAGTGCCCTTGAATTGCGAAGCGGTGGTGGCGTGGTGGGCCACGGATTGACTTGCATATGGAGTCATGGAGTCCGGGTTATTAGTGTGTGGACGTCAGATATTTGAGCGGGTATCGGCTCCGTGTTTCAGGTCCATCGGCTTGTGGAAGGAGGCTGGGTGATGGGAAGATGTGCTGTGGATGCGGAGAACAATCCTCGCCACTAATAGAGGGACCGCAGCACCCCCGTACATGTTGGGCCCATCGGGACGAGTTCTGTATCTAACATTGAAAGGGGGGTGGGTTTTCACCGGGTATTGGGAACATGGGGGTCTACTCCACTAGTGCCCGGAAGTGATCCCATCATTTTTGACGAGGATTGTGGAACGCTGTACACAGGTATGTAGGCAATGAAACTGTGCACTAAGACGGCGCATGGATGTAAATGCTGGCTCCGTATCAGTGTTCTCTGATTCATTGACTAATGACTAGTACACGCGTTTATGTGTGTATTAACTTATAATTTGCTGGTTCTTGGTTTGATTTATTTCATTCCAGGCACTGTCCAATGTGATATATGCTGTAGCGAAGTGAAACAGAACGTAATGGACATCCTCCAATATAACAATGAAAGGAATAGTAATGATTCGGGAGATTTGATCACGGCCAACTACGCTTGTAGGATACGTATAATTCTGAGAAGTGTGCAAAATGATTGACAATATATTGTTCACATAGGTGTGTTGGTAAGATTAGTGTTATCTTTCTAGTATTTAGTACTATGACTATTTATCTACATCTCCTAATGCTTGTTCTGTTAACAGCCCCCCCCCCCACCTCCAGCCGTGCATAGAGGACGTTGTTTGCCAGTTTTGTCCTGCTTACACAGGACGGTTGTTGACCAAGATTTACCATCAATTGTTAGGTTGTAGAGTGCAGTGAAACAGTGTATGTATGTGAAATCGCGCCCAGTATTAAACACTTGCTGGTGAACATAAACCCGACATTCAGTGACTGCTGTTGCTGACTGAAGGGACATGAATTTCGGATCGATTAACCAATAATTGTGAAAGGAAATAATGAACTCTTACCGATGTGCCCTTCCTCAACGGTTAACCATCTACACGTAATTGAATACTGTGTAGGTCAAGTTTTAACGTTATGAGGTAACTGTGTTGTACCGGAAGTTGATTGACGAAGCCTTTGTGTTGCACCATCCTGAGGATAATGTGTAACATGTGGCAATGTTACCGGAGCGTTGGAAACCATGGGACGATAATGGCTCGTTAGGTACATCGTTGGTGATTGCAGTTGTTAAGACAGATATGAAGTGTTGTCAGATTGCTCAACATTTCAAGCGTTATATCTGCTCATGAGGTTCTCTGATTTTGGCATTATTTTGTGCAACTTTTCGTTCAATTTCACCGATGAGAAGTGGATTTAATCTCCGTTAAAATATGTCCTGTCTCGGTTGCAAAGAATTTTAAGAATTTTATTGTGTAAAACCAGGTCATTGGAGGTCATTCATTGGTGTCTAATTTGCATTGGAATTAATGAATCGTTGGTGCTGGTCGCACACCAGTCGGAAGGCCTCGTTCCTCGTTAAATTAACCAAATCTGATTGCATATCAATTGATTGGGCGGGGCCAAGACGGCTATTCTGCATGAATCCGCAACAGTTATACCATTTCTAGCTATAGGCCAAAATTATCGCAATTCATGTTTGAGTGCGTCAATCGAAGGTTCATTCATCAGTGATTCCTTTCGGGGGCAAAAGGAAAAGGAAATTACGTATGATTTGCAATTATTCATGAGAGGCGTTGGCCTGATACCAAATAGAGGAATTTGTTTCTAACCAAACACCTTAGGACCGGTGTTACCGTAGACATAGTGATGGTCCCTAGAGGTCGACTGTGAGGCTCAGCACATCAAAGGGGAGACTGTCATTATATTATGATTATTATTATTATTATTATTATTATTCTTATTATATTATATGATTTTATTATTATTATTTATTATTATTATATTATTATTATGATGTTTAGTATTATTTGATTCATTATTATTATTTCATTATTATTATTTCATTATTAATTATTTTTATTGTTTTTATGATGATTTTTCCATAGTTTATTCCTCTTTTATCGCAACAATGAATACAATGTTACAAAATTCGTAAGAATAGGATTATCATACACGAAAAGAATAGAAAATACTATTGCTCAATATTATGTCTATATGAAAGTAAATTGCAATTCTGTATAGGCTCCCTAAAGTATTCACTGTCAACGATCCTTCTTGAACAGGTTTCTGTTTCAATAACTTAAATTAAACTTTCAATTACGGGAAAATTGAATGACATCGGTCGACATGGTTGGTGCTTACAGCTAAGGAATGTAATATTGCAATAAAAAATCACATAATTCATGGGATGGCGGCAAATCAATTATACCCAAAGGAAAATCTTTCTGGGATAAATAAAATTGCCGACCCAAATAAGTACATTCCAAATCCAGAATAAAAGTAGAAGTAGTAGGCCAGACCCCCCAAAGTAAAGTTCTAATCTTCTTCTGCCTCACGGCAAAACGTACAGAGAGGGCTGTCGAACTCCTTATTCATAAGATATAGTAATCTTATTTGTTCTAACTATCAGTGAATTAAATATTTTTCTTGAAAGAAGACCAATATTCGAGAATTTTAAAAAATCTAAAAAAAACTAAATTCACTTTTCAAAGAGCAATAGGTGGTTTAATAAGACAACATGTGAAACAATCACAGCATATGCTTTTTGTGAGTAATCATAATTTACTGATTTGCGTCGATTCCATCTCTTCGTCTGAAAGTTATTATTTTCTCCCTCTATTGGAATAGGCCAGAAATTCACCCAAAATAAGAGTGTAAACGGCAATCGCCTAATACTAGACTTTCATGCAGACTTGGCGAAAAGGCATTGGTACTGCTTTGCTAGCGGTAATTATAAAAACTCCTTTCTAATCAAACACTCTTAGACACCGGGTGTGTCTTTCGACCGAATGAGTGAGGTGATCCCTAAATGTTAGCGTGAGGCTCATGCACGTCAAAGGGTTATGAGACTGCAGTATTATGTATTATCATTATTATTATGATTATTATTATTATTATTTAGTATTATTATTATTATTATATTTTAAATGTATTATTATTAATAATTTGGAATAAGAATAATAATAATAATACTCAATAATAATAATAATAATAATAATATTTGTTATTTTATTAGTTTTTTCTTATTATTATTATTATTATTATTATTATATTATTATTATTATTCTTAATATTATTATATTATTATTATTTTATTAAAAGTTAAAAAAAATATTATTATTATTATTAGTATTATTCTTTCTTGAACAATTTTCGTTCAGAAACAGAAATGGCCCGGAAAAGCGTCAATCATTCCAACCAGGAAGAAGTAGAGTGAAAGACTCCAAAACACACGGACACGGGGAGACTAATGGAAGTAGTGTGGACTTCTGAAAATGTTGAAATATGAATAGGCTTGCAGGTGTGATAAATTAATTACAGCGACACCACTTTCATGGACACAGATAGAAAGTAAATTCTGGATTGGGTTCACTCTTTTTTCGATGAATGGCAGACATTCGTAGCGTACGGAATGTTGACTTAATGTTCATATTACTTTGAGTGCTAGCGGGAAGTACAGAGATTGGTAGCACACATCTCCAGCCAAGGAGGTAAACAGTTCCCGGTGCGGTGATTCCTAGTTTTTCCACTTTATTGACACTTCTTTTTCAAAACAATACGTGTTACATAATTTGTACGGTATAGGTGTTATAAACCTTATATAATTACTACAGGAAAC
>JAODTK010005864.1:0-65000 GCA_026419785.1 Sclerodactyla briareus
ATAAATATGTCAAAAAGTAGTGTGTGAGCTTAGAAGTCAATTAATTAATTGATAATGAATTAATTGATAGATTGTGTGATTTTGCACCATGAGAGGGGCCTGGGCCCCAACTTGGCTATATTGCTTGCAACGTAGGGCCCACAGATGCTCATTACAAGCTCTCATACCTCTAATACGCTGGGAACCAACTTCAAAACAAGTAACCTAGCATACTAGCAGTCATTGATCTTCGTGCAGACGCAGCACCCACTGTACTGTTACTCACTAGTGCCAGCACAACCACACTTGGCAATAGGCACACAATGACAACCCTGACGGGTGAACTTGTAAACATTGTAACATTCAGGCTAGGTTTAGCTGATGAACTAATCTGTGCAGAAAAGGCCTGGGAGATGAGACATGCTTGCCTGTGGTGAGTATGTGGACAATTATATTATTCCAGAGTAAGAGAATCGTGAACCTAGGCCAGGTTTGTTTGCGTAGGCCTCAGCCTAATGTCTGAGAATTGGTGTAGCAACGCTATGCTGGTGATGGGGACTCGAGTTAATGTGCCTTTACCATGGAGCCCTTCATGAAATCCGCGATCATGGCAGAGGGAGCATTGAAGGTTGCTTCTATAGTATCATACTAGTTGTTGGCTCAAAGGCAAAGAAAAGACGGTTTTTAGGATGGGCCTGGAGCCACGAAAACGTGAAAAAACGTCTCTGTCCAGCCTATGGAGTCTCAGCTGGGCTCTTCGCGATTTGTATTTCCCACCCCTCATATATGATCTAGCTTGTGGTAATCCGCCCATTGGCATTTCTTTCCGAGTGGAACTGGACCATTTTTCACCGTGTGCATTGCGTTTGGATTGAATCGCCGTTCTAGGGATGGTACAGGCTGTGCTGGGTGTTGTTCACCCTGGCCAAGGCTGAAGGCGCTGTTCACAGGAGGACCTCTGCCCTCTGAGTACGAGGCGGGACTCTCGAAGCGGGTCAACAAGTCCTCTTGAGGAGATATTTGAGGTGAACCTGCCTGCCTGAAATCTGCTTGAAAACTCACAAGACACATTGGGTAGGTCATATACACCAATTCTATTAATTAAAGTTATTGCTGCATGAACTGATAATGAAACTATTGACTCCCACGGGGAATGGAAGATACCTACTTAGGGGGTCAGTTGATAGGACCTCCTCTCTTGCTACCATTGGAGAAGTAAGGGGATGACTATGAATCATGGGTCTTGGGACACACTGCAACCAGGGGGATACTTGGAGTTGAATATTAGATACCAAATGAGGCTCAGGTTGTACAGTGCACCATTGCATAGGGATAATGCTGCGAACTACGGTGTAGTGTCCCCACGGTCCTCTCAGTTTGGCCGTTGACCCATGGCCAACACAAAGCCCATATTGCGGCCTCATCATAGCGTAGGCTACATTGAAATGTCATTGTGACTCCAGGAGGCTGCAGGATGGTGATAAATAATGTGGTAGCACAGTCTTCAACTATGTTTCATTCCTCCACACACACCTTGTATTAGGCCTTTACACAACAGGATGTAATGCATAGTTCAACAACCACACATGCAGTCATGAAAAGGTGTGAAATGGCAGCTTCAAGGGGGAGGGGCATTAATCTATTCTTCAATACAACTACATGTCATTGACTGAGTTCAGTTTTTTTAACCATTGTCCAAGTCCACTCCCTCTGAAGGCAGCATACCACAAATAGACTGGTGTTCCTTCCGCCAGACCTAAGGTACCCCCAAAAAAATAGTCCCCAAATTACATTGGGGCCCACTTTCTAGCATTCCCGCACCCTGCTGGGTCTGGTGTTGCCTGCAGTGGACAGGCCATATCAGAGAGTACAACATATGCCAGTTTTGGGCATTTGGGCGAATTTTCCTGACCATTTTCTTGATTGACACTTGGATGCTTGAAAATCTGATTTTCCGACTGGCAGCACCGATCGGAAATAACCTAAAAAGACACAGGCAACCCTGGTGAGAAATCTAAACGGTGAAGGTATGGTAAATCGAAAGTGCCATGACCGGTATGAATGCCAGCTTCAAAATGGTGGGAGGCTCATCCCTGGAAGTATGTTCTGCTGGGTTCAGCAGTCAATGGGACGGCTATTGTGGTGTGCCCGCCGAGGTGCAGGAATAACGGATGAGTACGGGCGTGGGGTTTGCCAGTTGCGCTGCTTTCCCTTTCCGACAGTTGAGTTAGATTAGGTGAGCATATGGTGTACTGGTAAAAAATGTCAACCTCAGTGAAACCTCAAGTTGAAAAAGAAGGCCACAAAATCCTTCTAATGGTTGAACATGGCAATGGACTTAAATTTAGATTTCACTTGTATGTTGATGAAAAAAGCAGCCATGGCTCTTCATGACTCCAATTGGTGCTACAATGAAGATGGAGACATACGTTTTTCCTCCTTTTTCAAATTTTGTGTAGTACTGTGAATTTTGTTTGACTGCAATGCATTTTTTCTGAAGTGTACAAAACCGACTTTGGGGAAGTGGTTGTAATCCTTGCAATAGTGTAATCCCATGGGAGTAACTGCGAGACATGGTGATGCCTGTGAGGCCCACTAATTGTGAAAAAAATATCTGCCATTGGTGAGGGTCAAGACTTTTATTTCTCTCAGTAATATTAGGATGACGAAGTGTTGCATTTTTACTATTTTGTCAAAGTTTGCAGAACTGGTTTACCTCACCTGTTCATCTTACCTGAATCATGACAATGCCAAATACTCATCATAGTTCCTTTTTTGGCCGTTCACTCTTTGGTATGAGAAAATATTACAATATACACTTTTTTCGATGCATGTGTATTTAGTTCGTCTTTCTTCTCAAATGACAGAATTCTAATTTTCCCTTGGAGAGAAGTTGGGGGCGTGGCCTCCATAAAAAAGGTGATTTTCTGTTGAAAATCTACTTTTTTCTGTCTAATGAGTTACTACTTGTAAAGTTTTGTAGCCCTGCCAGCCCTACCTGACACCAATGGAAAGAGAATTC
Source organism: Sclerodactyla briareus (assembly GCA_026419785.1). NCBI lineage: Eukaryota > Metazoa > Echinodermata > Holothuroidea > Dendrochirotida > Sclerodactylidae > Sclerodactyla > Sclerodactyla briareus. Next base: position 3,002 of record JAODTK010005864.1, read on the forward strand.
AATTCTCGATGAACTTTGAGAAATGAAATTCATGATTTCTGTTTCGAATATTGCAATGGGCCCTATTTAAAAAAGTATAGCTACTCTAAATGATGTTCCCCCCAAAAAATTTCTACAATTGTAATTTGAGTCGGATTCTGTAAGATTGACATAAAAACTTCCATTTTGCAGTTTGCAATAAAAACTACAAAAATCCTCACACACATTGAGCAAATTGGCAATTGTACACCAATGAATACACATGTGCATTGTAGTCTCAATCCACCTGTTGCTGCACAGTTGCTATCTTGCTAGTAGTTGCTTAGGCTTAGAGCTGTCAATCAAACCTACCTGTTCTGGTCATAATAAAATGCAAATCATGGTGACTTGTGTACACAGTTAAGCCAATGCCTTTGCTAAAAAAAAGTGGTGAATTTGGCTTGTTTGAAATGATTGATATCTCTGCAACCATTTACCCAATCTTGACCAAATTTTGGATTCTATTCATCATGATACTCTTCATAAATAGAATAACAGAATGTTAATGCATACTTTACAAACACTTCAACATCCCTAGTAATAATCTTCTCAGTGAAATGTCATCATTTACTTTGTATGCATTGTTTGTCTGCTTCTACCAGGCAGTTATTTGTCCCTCTTTCAAATTCCAAAGTTTTTTTCACTTCCTCTTGTCTGTGTCCATTCACTTTTGATTGAGTCATCTTCGAGGCCAAGCCTGTTTGCTTGCATAGAGGCGGGGGCTGGTTGTTTGGAAGAGACTGGCATATGCATGGGTCCCATGTGAGTGGGAGGTGGCATACCATAATGCTTAATCTATATCATTAATGTGTAGCTTGAACCAGGTTAAACTCTGGCCTGTTAGGGTGTGAGTTTCCACACCCCATCCCCTCCTCCCGCTAATCGCCCTCAAGCGAATGGGACTTTAGTCGAGATCCAACTGATGCGAAGAATGTGGTACTTAACATAAGGGAAAGAGTGGCAATGAAACCAGGGTGCCACCAACTGATCCAAGGATGAAGACCGGCAGCATAGCAGCTAGCCCTCTGAGTCAGACAATTTTCCCCCGGTTTGGATGTTTCTTTCCTATGCTCAGGAAAGCGGGCTTCTTTGTACCTCACCATACCCATGTACCTCAGTGATTATTTTGGGCCCACTTATTATTCCCAACTTTACTGAATTTTGGTTTTCTCTGGAATCGATTTCTTCTCATTTTCCTCATCTTCCCTCCTCCTCATACCCGTTCTCGACCCTTTGATTTACACGATTGCCCTCTCAACTTTTGTCAGTGGGGAAGGGCGACCTTACCCCTGCCCCCCTCCACTGGTTGCGCCACTGTGTCGACCAGATGTGGGTGGCAAAAGCCAAAGGTCATCTGTTAATCTGGCTTGACAGAAGCTATTTTGAAAGAGAACAACAGATTACCTTCTAGGTAGGACAGGTATGTCTTATAGTAATTTGACAACCTCATTTCTTTATGCTAAGCAGGTCATAATATTTATTTTGATCATCTAGGATGGTTTCCAGTCCATATGGGCTTATTAGTTAATTTCTCCGCATAATGCTTACGAAATCGAGGGCGCTCTTCTTCTTTTATTTCTTCTAAGAGGCTCACAGGCCGATGCGCCAAAATCAGTCTGGAACCGGGTAAACATTTATGGGTCTTGATGCTTTGATGTTGACAAGTTTGTTGCAGCCATCTGTTTAAGCCCTAGATTCCCACGGATTCCTATTTTCTCGTAGTGTTAATTTGAATTCCCGGCTTTCCTGCAAGTTGTTTTTGGCAGCGTTTAGTGAATAGTAGTCAGAACAACACCTACCCTCTCGTGTGTTTGCGCACTGGTGTTGTTTGCCAGTCAACGCCCTTATTGTTTGGGGGCTCCAACATAGGAAGGGGATTCTCTGACTACCCTATGCACCATCGAACCCGTGTTGATTCTTGGGGGGACAGCGTTGCCCCATTGGTCAATTTCCACAGTTTGTGCTGACGTCAATATTAAATATTCAGTGTGTTCGTTGCAGTGTGTGATTGGTCTTGGCTCGTCACAACGTCCGCACACATGTGCAGGAGAGCAATAGGCCCTCGCAAGTTTAAAAAACGAAGCCCATTCCTAAAGTGGCTTTGCCATTCGCCAATCTCAGTCAGTATCTTGGTAATTATTGTGGGGGTGGAGCCATATATAAAGGACTGTAGTCACCATGCAGCATGGGTCCTAACAGAGAGGGAGACGAGGGTCGGATCGAGGGGCAGAAAGGGTCGAGTCGGGTAAGAGCAATGTCCGAGTGGACTGAAGCTAACTGAATTGCGGGATACAATGAGTTCAGATACTTAGGAGAGACAGAAGATCAATATGTAGGGGACCTTTTTTTAAGTTATTATTAACGGAACCAATCAATTATATTTACACTCAGATTAACAGTCAACGTTACAAAAGTCCACGGGGACGTCCTTTTTTTTTCCGTTTCCGTCGAGTTTTATTTATATGGAAGGAAGTAAGGAACATTTATTTTACCCTGAGAAGCGTGTCTCGCCCAGGACCCAGCGAGTTCATCCAGAGGCAGCCTTAATGCTCTCCGGATCTCCCGAAGGGGAAACCACAACACGACAGTAGTGGACAATCATATTCGATACAATGTCTTGAGAGCCTGGGATGCTGCAGTCTATGGTCATAGTTTGATGGGATTGATTTGTTGCCCTTCGGGTCTGGAGCTAAATTGGCAAGCTTCTGGAATTGAAGCCTTCTAAATAGGCATTCAATCTTTGGAGTTTATTGAATTAAAAATGCACAATGGTTGCATTGTTGTTTGTTGCATTTCAAATGTTGTGAGTAGGTATTATCGGAAAGTTAATTTATCACAGGTATATCATCAACATTCATCAGTCACTGAATTGAACATTAAAGAATGTAAAATTTGCCTCAGCAATTTGCATTGTAATATATGAATATATTTGCTGCAAGGCTTGAAGAAGCTACAACAGTCCGCCTCTCCAAATGACTGCAATAACACACATACATGTTACATGGTGTGTGTGCCAAGCCATACAAATTACAATGGTCATGAATATTGATGAGCTGTAACATGACTTCAGTTTTGTACTGGGGGTCCTTTTCATGACATCATTGTCATCAGTCGATTAGTCGCCAAGCAAAATTCCCCTCTGTAACATCAAAGGGGAAATTTTGTAAGAATGTGTGTATTTTGAAAAATAAACATGTAACTTCAGAAAACTATGAATAGAATGAATGGAAACTTCTACTCTCAAGATTTATATTCTTTTATATTTATATAAATATTATATCCTTATTCATCCTCATTTCTATGTGGAACTTTTTCTGTCTCAATGTTATCAAGGTGTGAAATTTGGCAGCATTTACTGTGAAGCTAACAGTGGCGTACCCACGGGGGAGGAGGGAGGGGGCGGGGGAATGGGGCGGTCAGAACTCCCCATGACCCAAGTGATCATAGGTTTTTAACACAAAAATTCTTTTTTGCAGTTCCGTAGAGGTTCTGCTTGCTGTTAATCTAGCAAATAATTGCAGCAGCATGTGTCTAGGGCCATAAATTGTAACTTATTTGTCAATAGGGAGGGACTGAGGCCATTTATGAGGGTGCACTTCCCTTGGTTTCCGACCTCAAAACCCCCCTCCCCCCCTCCCCCAGGACAAATCTCTCGGTACGGCCCTGGAGTCTACGACTGAACTTTCATCAGTTCCCCTTTGGGCTTGGACATAAATTTGAGAATTCCTTAAATATATTTGAAAAACTCTACTAAAAGGCAAACATGCTTGTGTGTGGGATTTAATATCATACTTACACAACACCCTCTCTATTAAGCCTATTGGTCACATCCTAGCGAATTCTACCTGTGTAGTTTAGAGTACTAGTCTGCTTCATTGGCAATTGTACTTGATGCTATAGGACTTTCCAAACATCCGGCACAATTTACAAGATGCAGCATAGATTCATTCGAATGTCATCCATGTATCACTGTCGACATTGTTATCACATTCTTCCACATGATGAAACATAAGTAGTGATTTACGGCAAGATTGCCACTTGACAAATATTCCAACCTCCCATTAAGACAGATTGACAAAGGCCTCTGTATCTGTTCAATGTTCAATGTAAAGTGTTCCAATTTTTGAGCACCAGTTATGAACATATATGGGAAATAAGCCAGTTTGGAGACCAAGTTTAATGAGATGATAATGATATTGTTTCAATGGTCATGAGATGTGAAACCTACAGTGTGAAGGAACAATCTTTGAAACCCACCCCATGACCGAAAAAAAAAATCTGCCAACACAAAAAACAAAAATGCAGATTTCCCCCCCATACTTACAACAATAAATCCGAAAACATGGGATGAATTGGTTGTGCTTCCAAAAAAAAATGGTAGTGTCAGTTTTAAAATAAGCCGTAATGATATCGCTATGTGGAGGGAGACTGGTCTATTCCCCCCGACGGGTTAGTAGTGAGCTATGCCCACTTAAACCATGAACAGGCTTATACCATATTGTATATATGAATCAGGGCATATTGTGGGAATACCACAACCTTATGAAACCCCCCTCCACCCCTCCTGCATGACCCTCCCACCCACAGGTGGTGTCACTGTGGTAGTCCCCATGAATGAGTGGAGTTGAGGGCGGTTTTTGGATGAAGAAGGACCTTTGAACTAGTCTTTATTTTCTGCTAAGTCAATATGGCCAACCAGGGGCCAACTCAACTTTATCACATGGTAAACAATGAATAGCAGGCCCATCTGTGATGTAAGTTTAGGTAGTTTAGGTAAGATCAGCCAGCTTCTGCTCTGTGTACACCGGGCGTGACCTTTGGAAACCGAACTAATAACGATAATCTGTCATGTTTGGTGAGGAAGAAAGTTCGCAATTAGCAAACAATTCCGCCCTGCTCTGCTATATACGAAGCATCCCGACCGCTGGTAAGACTATTGGAGGGACATCAGCGAAGGGTTTTGTTTTGTAAATAGGCGTAGCATATGTGACAAATTGTATGGTGTACTTGCAACAAATTGCAATTTTATAAACCTGTTTGTTTGATGATTCGCATGGTTGATAGCCTAACGGAGTGTCATTAGATACAGCCCATACTCCTATCATTCCATAAATTACCTTTGGAGGGGCTGCTCACATACCATTCATGTGTCAATAGTGCATCAATTTGGAATTTTATTTTGGGTTTCCTGAGGAGTAATATTTATGTGTTCATCAATATCTCAATGAGACAGTGTTACAAGTTTGTGTTTGCAGCCTTGTTTGAGTTTCCACTATCTGATATAGTCTGTCATACTAGCTCACAGTTCCATTATTTCCACAATATAGGGTACATACACAAGTGCAATTCACATGTGAAGTTGAAGATTCTGTAGCTGAAGGAGCTTTATACTGAGCATTTCTGGAAGGCAAGGTATTCAGCAAGCCTGGCACGGATGTAGGCCTATAGATTTTTCATATATCCAGCGGCAATTGTTGTTTAGTTTGTACATGAGGATTTTAGTGAAGGTGCATGTTCTAATTGTGCTGTAGTTGTCGCCAGTGTCGTGGATATCTTGAATAATTGTGAGGGAGCACTGTTTTGGTCCGTGAAAGAACATCGCCATTATGATATATAGTCGGATATTCATGGACATAAGTTCAAGTTATTCATTTGTTTAATAGAATTTCCTTGCCATATTTACCCTGTGAGAAAGGAGATTTATTCAGATTATTCAAGTTGGACATTGTAGAGGAACCTTTGTTGGACATGGCGAGACCAATGAGTGGAATATTTTAATCGCAATTGCCACTCTGGCAGTGATCATGTTCCAGGTGGAGAACTGTAAATGTCATTACATTTTGTTTTTTCATTAAAATTTCAATCAACAGGCAACCAAATTACTCAATATGTTAGCTCACTTTTAATTTGCTGACCATTCATATAGTTGTGTATCGGTATGAGGGAAGAGGAATGTATATGAATCCCCAACCCCCTGTTTTGAAGTTTCTAGCTTTGTTGAGGGGGGAGGGGAGGGGTTCAGATGTGAGTACAAAGAACGAGAAGAAGTGGAAAAACTAGAAAAATTCAGTAAAGTTGGGAATAAATTGGGATAATTTTTGGAAAGTAAGTTGGCCCAAAATGGTGCTGAGGGTAATGGGGGTGTGATGAGAGTATGAGGAAGGCAAGCGGAAACCAGGAAGGAGATGTCCAAATCGGGGAATTCAATTCTCTGACACACAGGAAGTAGCTACGTCACTGCTAATGCTTCAAACAAAATAAAAACACTGGAAAACATGTATTGCTTGTGTTATATAATTGAAATATCAAGTTGGACGAACAGTCATATTTAACATTAACATGGCTAATTGTTATTTATTTCCTGAATTAATCTGCTAGGTTGCAACAAATGAAATGTGTGATTTCACAGATGGTAATTCAGGGGATGTGGTGAAAAGAAGTGGTCAAAACTGATCACAATGGTAATTGCTGGTAAAAGTTTGTGAGAAGTAATGTCGCGTATTGGATTGTGGGAAGTCATGCCAATCATCTGTGACTACAAGACCTTTCCTCAGGGGAACAATGTATCAATAGAATCTGAAGGTATGATTAATATGATTATTCATTACGTCATATTAGTGCTCCATAATTCACATTTTTTGAGGCATGACAACCTGTGTATATACAACGGCACAAAATATACTTTTTTAGAGCTCACCGCAGCTATGCTGTTGAGTTATTGTGATGCCCACGTCTATCTATCGATCTTCCTTCTTTCTGTCTTTCTCGGTCCGTCCGTCCATCCGTTGATCGGTCGGTCCGTCCGTCGTACCGTCTTCATACGTCAGTCGGTCGTCTGCCGTACGACCGACGGCCATAGTCCGTCTGTCCGTACTTACATTGGAATGGGGTGTTCCCCACAATGAGTAAATGATCCTACTGTTTTTGGAGTTCAGTCAAAGGTCACCGAGGGCCAACCTTTTTAAAACATAAGTCGCAGAATACCTGGCTTAAAAAAAAAAAACAAAAAAAACAATGAGGTTGTAATTGTAATATGTAGGCTTCCCTTATGGGAGTATGAGAAACATTATTTTCAGTGCAGACCGAGGACCGTTTTGGGGAGAAACAAATCTGAAAAACTATATTTGGCAATTTTCATCTTGTAAACACAATCACTTGTTCCCACCTGGATGGATAAGCTCCTACCTAGTATGTGGCTCCCATAATAAGTTTAGTTCATTTAAAAAGGGGCGGAGGACAAATCCCTCATGGAACCCTGGAGCCACAACATACCAGAAGAGAAGAAACAACCCAGATGCTCAAAGAATTCGCCCACAATTCCTGAAAAATGAATAGACTGTTCTTGAATGCATTCACACTCTTAGACAGAACAAACCATCTTCAGGAAGGCTAGTCCCTCATAATAACTCTCGGGAGGAATAAATATCCCGAATAAGCGTTTACATGAAGCTTGCAATAACCCATTAGTGGTAAACTATTGGAAAACTGCAAAGAAATGGTGGGAGAAGGCCCGCGAATCCATGAACAATTTTAGAAACCAGAATTAAACACCTCAAATTTGTCTCAGCTCCCAGCGAAGTAGACCGAATGCCTTAACTTCCTCGTAAGGTAATCTCTAAGACATGTGAATAATCTTGCTGAAGTGCAAATTACCTGCTTGTCTTCTGAAAAATATGAATTGATACTTGGACGAATAGACAGAATCCTACAGGGGTGAGGGCCGCACAGCTGCCTTAAACAACAAACCGGACCAAACAATATCGTTATCAAACAATTGAAGTGACATCTAATAAAGCCAGAATCCACAATCCAGTTACAAGAGTCAAGCAGAATCCAGTGCCTTTTCCTCCAGCTTCAGTGCTAATTAATACATGATCCCTATGTTTTTAGAGCAGGTCCAAGTCATCTGAGTAAAGGTCAATGTCGGAGAACATTGTGACAAGATAAGTCAGAATGCTATGACTAGATGCTGTGAAATTCAGTATGCAGCTTTCAATTGGAATACAAGAACCCTTTCGTTTGGGGACCTAGACTGGTGTGATTGCTGTGAGTTGGAGAGATTGTGAAAAATTGATTTTGGAGCCAATTTTAGCTTCTATGTTGACAAGTCCTCTCACTTGGATGAATGAAGTTAATACTTGTTATTTGTGATTACCATAAGGAGTACCACAGGATCAGTCAAGAAAACCACTAAGCTTTTGGCTTTCGGTTGGAATCCTGTCCTAACCAAATTTAACTCCAAGACTACCTCGGAACATTTGAGTCAATTGAATGAGGCCACCTGTCAGTAATTACTACAATTGTTGTCGTTAGGGAGTCAGTATTCGTAGTTATTTGTATTTACAATAATGATACATGCCTTTTGGTTTCCACTTGAATATTGAAAAGTTGTGATTATTTTTTTTTTGAGGTGCTTACAGTAACAGTAATCCCAGCGGTCATCCACAAAAGGGAGTACTATCGTATATAGCGGAAGAGACAGTAACAATACTTGGTAATTTTTACATCTCTCAACTTGTTAATCTACTCATGCTCTACTTACCTAATTGGCAACCCTGCCACCACACCCCATATATGTCAGACCTAGCATTTCTTTTGTTGATTTTGGTTAAGAGAATTGGGGGTTTTTTGTCAGCATTACATCCAGAATGATACCTAACTACTTCTACAGTGCTTGCGACTGGTATCCGTCTTGTTGGAGTGATTTTTATAGGGGTTGTATCTCGTGGTTACCATGGAACTCCGTCATTGTTATATGCCTAGTGTTCATATGAAGGTAGTCATGGAGGTCAAAAGTCATTAAAGGGGGGTCTATCACTTATTTGCCTGAGAATGACAAAACGCTCTCCTCCCCCCCAAAACCAGGTCAATCCCCCAAAGTCCAATCTGCGCAAAAGTTGAACTTGGGTCAGTATGTGATTGATCAGTGCTATCTACAGGGTGTTCAGGGATTTTGGGTGAAGGCCAACAAAAAAAAGCAGAAGGGGAATTTTGATCCAAGTAACATAAAATTGTGGCACTTTTTACAAATTTGGAGTGACTCCGCAGAGTTGGGATGGTCTGAATGAACCTGGGGGGAGGGGGACATGATTGTTCATTAGCTCCCCAGGATGCTGGATATAGAATACTCTCTGAAGGAATAGTCTGAAAAATTTACAACAGAGCAGCTAAATGATAACGAGTTGATCCTAAAGATGTGTCTCCTGTTGGCTAAGATCAGTTGGGTAATATACTGTTTTGGGCGATGGGTTTACAAAACACTCAGAAACAGACAATAATGCCTGTGATTCAGAATCTCACCTTGCTTGTGTGGCCGTCCCCTGGATGCTGTGGGATGCTTACATAGCTGTATTTGGTTAATAGGAGCCAGAAGTATCCTACATCAGCAAGGTGATACTGATGAACTGTTATTATTTGCTGGGAAAAACTACAGGTGTTTTATGTTATTCGCTGAGGAACTGTACTGGAGATTGCTGAATCGATCATCTGAACGTCATGGGTATAGTGAAAAAACCAATTATGCTGGTCAGGTAATTACTACAGGGCTGTTTAGTATCTTATTAGCTCGAGGAACCTATAACTGTATTGATACAGTATTTGCATTATTGTGGCAGTCAGGACAGTATTATTGTGTTGTAAATATGGCAGATGAATTCACTGTGTCATATACTTTAACCTTTTTAATATATTTGACAGTAGGAAGTAGTTTCAAGACTGTCACTGAGAATGTTATGTCTGGCAACAAAATGGTTTTATTAATTGAGTGCTTTAGTTCAAGTAATTACTGTGCATAGGGGAGGGAGAAAATTTTATTCTTGGGTAGTGCTGGATTTCGAACATAAAGAAATTGTGAACATTAATTAGTTATATTGAGAAACTTGAATTTGTTGCAGACTGAAGTTGGATGTTGATGTCAACATAACATATGCTACATGTCGAAACATTTTTATTCATTCTTCTGCTGTCCCACATTAAAATCAGGAAATGTATATCCCATCTGCAACAAAACTTCCAATTTTGTTTACTTTAGCTATCATTAATTCCATACTTGCAAAGTTTATTAAATTTGCAACTATAACTTACCTATACCTTTTAAATCTTCGTCCTCTGGCTCAGTCTACATTAATATCAGTAGAGGTAGTGTCCTATCACAATACAATTTCCAAGTTTGTTCCCATAGCAGTGAATTCTTTGTAACAGAAATGACATCCTGTGACAAGCCGTGACAGCCCATTGATTCATGTTTTCAAGAAATCTCCTAAAACATATTTTTTCAGATACCATTTTCAAATTGTAATATTCAATTTTATTATCCCTTATTCAAGTTGTAGTTGCATTCATTGTCCGGTGCCTGTAGCTGTTTTTAGTGTCTTTTTTTCTGTCTATAATTCAATATTTTATATATATGTATATATATAATATTATATATATAATATATTGTCATCATCATCATCATTATCTACAGTGATGGTCAATGTTTCCATGCTGGCATGGGTTAGACGAGGTCTCCGATGGCAAGCCCGCTTCACTCCACCCTATTCTTGCAGAGCACGGTCTCTACCTACTGCTTCAAGATCACTACGAATAACCTCAGCCCAGGTCTTCCGGGGCTACCTCTGCACGCCTGCCAATCACCTTAATCTACTAGACTTCTTTACCCAGTTATCATTCCGCATTCTTTTCGACATGCATACGCAGCTCAATCTACAACTTTGAACACTTGCTAATTTTAGCAAGACCCAAGCAATCTCTCAGCTCATTAGAAGGCTTCTATCCTTCAAGGTCACGCCGCACATCCATCTGATCATTCTTCATATCATTTCTGTCATTCTTCTCAAGTTGTGTCTGTTTTACTGCCCAGCTCTCATGCCTAGAGCATGACACTCCTGACCAAGCCTCGAAATACTCCCTTTTTAATAATGAGAGAACACTCTAGACTAGCAATGGCAAAACTTCCTAACGTTTCCAACCACTTCTAATTCTATCCACGACTGACCCTGCCCCACCTGTCAGCACTAAGCTATCACCTAAATAACAAACTTATCCACTGACTCCAGGGTATCCTCACCTAGAACCAAGATTCTTGCTGCTCTAAAAATACTCCAACTTCACCTTTACACTTTATACACTTACCATGCCAAGTTTGAAGAAGATAGAATTAATGAAGATAGAATTACTGAAGAACTGTTAACACTAACCAGCTTTAGCTTTCATACAAAGACCTAACAACGAGCAAGCCATTCTAACACCTATCTTCGCATTTCCCACCAATCACCATTCGTGGAACCTGTCAAATGCTTTTTCCAAGTCAATGAACACAAAATACAACTTGTTGTTCTGAATAGTAATTATTTAAAACTGCCTGACTGAAAAATAGCGTCAGTAGTACCTTGACCTGGAATAAAGCCAAACGGCATGTGAGATCATATGCTACCCTTGTCTCTGATCAGTTTATCAAGCACTCTCTCTTGTTACTTTCATGACATGATTCCAGCAGTTTCAACCTCTGTAGTACCTCTTTCTAAAGCATCACCTTTACCCTTATAACAGTGATGATAGCTAAGCGCCAGTCAATGGGAACTTTCCCTGCCTCTTTATTGTATTTATTAAGTGGTGATAAGGTTGACACCTATATCACCTGAGGCCTTCAGCATCTCTTTCAGCACACCTGATGGACCAGTGGCCTGCAACACTTCAGGCGAGATACAGCTGTTCAACCCAGCTTTTCTCTATCTTCACAGCTCGGCCCTGGAGGGGGTCTGCATGGCAGAGGCGATGATCATCCCCTCTAAACTCCTCATCAGTATAACGGATAGTAGCTCCTCCAAGCCTCTTTCTTTGCGCTGTCATCAAGAGCTAAGCACCCTTCACTCACTGGGGGGGAGGGGGGGGGAACTGAGAAAATGAGACGATCATGTCTGCAACTTATGAACTTTAAAACCATAATTCTATCGCTAATTAAAAGAGTAATTTCTACAACTTTCTTATCCACTTCTCTGCGAACCAAAAGCCCCACACTGCCGATACCACGCTGTTACCTACCCAGAAGAACTTATACTTGCAGTCTGTACCGAGTATCATTCTAGCTGAAGCACCTCCCACCTCACTCGTGAGGCTACAAGCGGGGGGGGGCTCGCTCCGTCTCATGGCTAATTGCCTTCAACGTACCTCGCTAGTAGACCAACGGCGCAGGTACCTATGTTCAGTGCTACTAACTCCGAAAGCCCCCCAGAAAAGTCTTCTGAGGCACCCACCTACGGCCGCGGCACCTCCACGGGTGGGGTATCGGTACGTGAACACAAAAGGGTGGGATTTACTGTCAACCGAGAGAGGGAGGACTTCTACGACGGATGACCCTTCCTGACCGTTCAACCCAAGAAAAGTCAGTTCAAGGGAGACCTACCTTTGACCAAAACCCAAGGACACCACAAGGCAGTGGATCTGGTGAAATATTTGGGCACCAGACCACAGGTAGATGCCAACCAAGGGCAAGGCGGCCTACTACCAAAAGATACCCAAAAGAAAGGGGTGGCAGTTTCATATAAGAGTGGACCTGCACTTAGATTGGACTAACAGGAAAATAGCTGAACATATACAGGAGGTTCTGTATAATATATATAACATATTATATATCGTTGAATGCATGTGCCATTATTATGTTGATCTGTTTTTTAGGTTCTATTCGTTTCTTTGGAACATTTTTTTCGAGCTAATTTTCTAGGTGGTTCTCATTGGGTTTTTTCCACATTAGTATTAACATCTAGTTGTTTTTTAGATTTAATTTTGTAAGCGCTCTGATACTACTTGCTATATAAGCAGACAAGTTTATTTTATGTATTATTTTTTTTTCTTCATAAGTCGAAACATTGGTGCCACCCCTCAGTCATTAGATGACTGATAGTCGGCCAGCTTCTTCTGGATTTTCAACATAGTCAGTTGCCAATCAAGTTTGCTGACCATTAGGGAAGTGACTGACATGGGAGTCATGTGAAATTTGACAATAACCCACCTGCGACTGACCATATCCAGCGTATTGGGGGTGCGTCATGCTATTGCCAAGTGCAATACATGTATCAGACTCGAATATTTGAAGGCCAATCGTCATGTAACAAAGATCTAGCCAGCGTGAAGAGAGCGTCATTAGAAAAACCCCACACCCCAAAATCTGGAGGCTAGCATGTGGCAATGTTGAATTAGTTTGTTGTTAAGGGGTAGCAAAAGTACTTGTTTTAACTTGACTTCGTTACAGATGTTTGGTAATCCTGTGCAGATTCCATTGTGAGTCACAGGAGGAAATTTACTGTAGCCGATTGTGACCTTATTAGGGAATTCAGTCACCGTGTGCCTGGGGATTGGGTTCCAGATTTTTAAAATTAAAAAATATATTTATATGACCATGTTTCCAGCTAAGACAGCTGTGCTGGATGAGCTATTGCGAATCTGCATTTGATCTATCTATCTATCTATCTATCTATCTATTCTATCTATTCATCTAGCTATCTATCTATATATTATCTGTCTGTCTGTCGGTTTGTCTGTCTGTCTGTATGTCTGGATGAGGTGTGGAGTTGGGAGTCACTACACTGCTACGTCGAGTTGATTTACATATTTGTGCCTTCCCCAAGGTTGGTCAAAGTTCCAGGCAACTGGTGGTACGGATTACATTTAAATCCTACAAAAGTGGTGAAACTCCGAGTCCTCCAGCTGGTTGGGCTATTTGATTGGCATGTTCACGCTTCATACTATATCAATCTGTCTGTGTGTCTGTCTGCCTGTCTGCAATTGTCTCTTTGGCCCACAATTGTTCAGTCTGTGATGGATGTGACCGAACTTTGACACAGCTTGTTTGCGGGGAGGCATCCTTGACTACTGGAAAACTCAAGGTCAAAAGTCATTAAAGGGGAATCATAGGCCTAGGTGTGAAAAATTACAAAGGAGCTACCCCTATAGACCACTATTACAATTTCTGTAAAGTCCTAATGTTTCTTGGGCAGTGTCCCCAGTATGACCTCCATGCGGAATTTGATTTTTTGATTTGTTCGAATCTGCATGTTCAGGCAGGAGCCAATGTCACAAAGGCTCAATTATCAAGGACCCTGACGGTTATTGGCATGGAGAGCACTTGTGATATTAAAAACTAGCCTCCTGAATAGAGTCCAGGATGAGATGAGGCAAGGGTGTAGCCAATCACACCCCTACTCCCGGGCCGCCATTTCACGTCCCCTGGTGATCAGGGATCCGACGCTTTCTAGCTTTGTTTATAAATGCATTCATCATTCGGCCCCTGCCTATTGGCCAGACAGTCCTCACTCTTAACCAACCTGGAGAGCGCCGTACGCTCTGCTTCTGATGGATCTCGCCTCAAGTGCCCTACTACTTGTAAGAGCCTGAAATATGCTGATCGTAGAAGTTTCTCATTCACTGAACCCCAAATTGGCAATTTTAAGTTACCCATTACTGTTAGAGATGATTCCTCAGTAGAGATCTTCAAAAGAAGTTGATAGTTTCATTTATTTCAATCCCTAGTTTGTATGCACTATTTTGTTGTTTTGGTAAAGCGCTTCGATCTGATCAAGCAGTGCTATATCAAGTACTTATGATGTATGTATGTAGTAGTCAAGAACAAACTGTTTTCCTGACACCTATGCGGGAACAGTGAGAGGTTTTGGAGGCAGTTTTGGTATTCAGCTATATTTGCCCCATCTCCTCCCTGACCTCTGCACTGCCAATTTTTGGAGTGCTTGGTTGCTTGTGTTTTTCAGATGCTTGAAAAAACACTTGGAAAAAAAAGGCAGGGTTATGGTGCCAAGATGATTCCCCCAAATGCATGGGAGTGCTGTCTACATTCCTGTCCGTATGTGCAAACTGACTACTGAAGGCAATGATCCTAAAATAATAATTAAATATATATACATTTAATAATGTTCCAAAACCCATGCAAATGTTCGGTGGCGTCATGACTTAAGAGTAGTGCATTGATTGAAAAGAAATGTCTTAGCTTGCTTCCGAAAATATTAACAGTTGGTGCCAACTTGAGTTGTAACGACGGAGCCTTGTCCACAACGTTGGAGCTTGGCAACCGGGAATGACCAGCGACGATGCCGTCAGGGTTTCCATCGTGGGAGGTGTAACAGCTGCTCCCGAACTAGCACAGGTGAAAAGAGGAATATTCAAGCCCCACACACTCAAAATTGAAGGTTCAAGAGGTTCCCCTGCCAAGTTATTTCCAATTTACTTTTGAAAGTTCGAGGACTCTAGGACATCAAGGGGGAACAATGCAAAGGCTGCTTATGAACCCTACACGTTGAATTGCTCCAATCTGTGCCCTTTATAAAAGGAAGACGAAGGTAGGTTTTTACTAGAAATTATTTGAGTGTATTCTTCGTTATCTATATTTGGCTCTCATCCGGGGGAGTTGGACCGTTTTGAAAAGTGGGGGGTGGGAAACATAGAATGAAATACCATCTAAGTGGAGCTCCACCACGGTGGGCACGAAGCGCACAAAAAACTTTTTCAGAGTTCATACCCTACAGATCGACCGGCAACGGCACTTGCCAGGCTCAATCCAGACACTCATCTAAATTGTTGATTTGAGTAAAAGACCAGACAAAAAAGTTGTCCTGGGCATTACTAAGATGATTTACGAGTATCACACATGGTGATTTTTTATTTCTTTTTCTACTCTGGCTTTGTTTGCATGGGATCAAGGGGTCTACCGACGGTTCCTTGTGGATCGAAGGGAAAAGCCCTAGTGTAACTGGACACTCCAACTCGGGAGCAGAAAATTTGTACCCAAAAAAAAAAATTTGCTACAATTCAGTCATTGGAAACACCCCGTCCTCGCGCGAATGCGGGGAACGAATTACACATGTTTTCCGGGCATTTTAGCGAAAAAGTCTGCAGAAACTTAAGGCATTTTGTTCACTTGCTTTTTTCCTTCCCAATTTTCCATGAATTTCGCCTGAATTTTCATCTCAGAAAAATTGGAGGGGGGGCAGTCTTCCCCCCAGCTTCTGAATCAGCGAGTGAACCAAATGATCTAAGCAGTCAACCAATCGCATATTTAGCCTAAGCAAACGCCTGGAATAACAAGGCCATTGCGCGTGAAACACTTGAAAAAATTAGCACTTTTGGCTATTCGTTTAAAATTTCGAAACTCGTATAACTGGGTATCCTTCACTTCAGCCCTAGTCGGTTCCAGATCTTCACCTGGGGTCCCGCACACTGGAATTAGTGGACTTGAGACAATTTCCAATGCGTTATTGTTTGTAGACAAAATTTAGTTATACAAAATCGGGCATGTGCCTATTATTTTTATTACGGTTCCGGAAAAGTGGGGAAAAAACGATATGATATCCCCCCCCCATTTTTTGAAAGTGGGGGGGAATGTCCCCCTCATCCCCCACCTGTTGGACGCCCATGCCTTCATCCATTTTCACATTTGCTACACAGGGTTTCAATTGCATATTGTAAATGACCTTGTATTACAGTGGATTCAACGGTTCCCATGTGACGTCACAAGGCAAACTTGGCAACGGCCAATTGTACCTTATCGCAGTTATCGGCCCACTTTGATCGGCTGAATTTCGGTACCGCACGAGTTGATCATATGCACATAACCATTGGTCTCCCATCACTTGAATCACCGAATGATGTGCAGCTATCTGTTCAAACTGTGGAGCATTCTGCAACGCCACTCTCCATTCTGGACTGCTTCCTATATTAAATGAAAATTAACATCTGCTTTGATAGCTACCTGCCTAAAGCCTTTTCTTATCCTGATATCGCCAGGAACCATCGAAGCAATTGATGACGATGGTGAGAAACTTGACCTTGGTTCCTCCGGCCACTCCATCCGTACCTAACGGATGGCAGTGGAGATGCAGCTGATTTTCTGATGTGAAAGAAAATGGCGAAGTCTCCATCACGTCCCCTGTGGATCTGGAAGGTAATTTTTTAGCTCAACCAAGCTAATTGATCTATTGGACCCTGCATGTCAATTCTATCTATCTATCTACTCTATCTATCGCTGTGTGTCACATTTGCCTTTTGGCCCCCAACAGTCATTTTTTCGATGGAGGCGGACCAAACTTTGACACCTTGGTCATTTATCGGTTGGAACATCTTCGACCACATGTGAAGTTCAAGGTCAAAGATCATTGAAGGGAAAAAATTGGCCACTGTGTGAAATTGCCTTTTCTCTCTCAATTGGTCTTCATTGATGGAGTTGAACCAAACCGGTAACAACATCCATGTCTCACAGTGTTATGACTTCTAATACATTTTTTGGCGATATGAAGATCAAGGTCAAAGATAATTACAAGGGACAATATGCCATTTGTTTGAAACAGCTTTTTGGTCTGATGATCTTGAACAGTTAACACATAATTAATCCATCCCCGCAACCGGTAAGTGTTCGGGGATATTATGGTTTTAGGGTGAGCCGCCGCTTCAGAACCTTTAGGTGTTGCCGCAATAACTCTTCAACACTTTACCTATCGATCTGAAACTGGGTGACACATGGTCCGCCTGGTAAAATCTCGGATGAGTTCGCAAGTGGGGCACGCTGCATGCCTCTGCCCTCATTGTGCAGGTTTAAACACAAAAATCAGATTCAGTCTGATTCACAAACGAAACTGATGGGGGGACAAACAATGGTACCGGAAAATTCATGAAATGATTTTCAAAGGTCACCGGGAGGTTCAAAATGTGTTGTTGTTTGTTTTGTGAAAATACCGAGTTAGTAGTCCGATTTACAATGAACTGGGTGAGTGGGGACAAATTTGGTTCTTCTGAAAAACATGACGGTGATTTTGAGGTCCACCAGAGGTCAAATTTTTTTTGCTTTTTAATCACTGATTTTTTCTAACTTTTTTTTTTTTCGGATTAAAACCGAAAACTTGGACAGTTGGCCCTGAACAGCAGGTAGGGTAGTTTCAAAGTCAAAGTCACCAGAGGTCAAATAACATAGAAAATTCAATTTGATTCCTCAAAAGAGGTCTGACGGCCATTCATGCGAGGATATACACGTCTGCAGTTTACCCGCCTACACAATTCTAGTTGTACCTACGTCTTGGCTACATTTGTGCGGTTTGAGCTACGACACCATCAGTGCTCCCTTTTTTAGACTCAAACCAGCTATGCTGGTTGAGCTATTGGAATCTGCATGTCACTCTATCTATCTATCTATCCATCATCTACTTCTATCTACCCAGTGTTTCAACTTGCCTTTTTTTTTTCGCTGCCCAATAGTCATTCTTCTGCGGATGTTGACTGAACTTGGACACAATGTTTGACTTGTGAAGCAAGTGTCAAATGTTCAGTAAAGGGCAGTATAGGCCAGCCCGTTGTCAATTAAAAATTTATCGCCTCCAAATTTTGGTGCAGCGTGCTGACATTCGGTCATAAGGATGGTCTAACACCTACCTTTGGGGTGTTCCAGGCTTTTTTAGTCCAGGGTGCACTTGGGTCCCGTTTGCCCATTTTAATGAAATTCACACAAGGGTCCTTTGAAATGCATTTCCTCCCACAAAATCCATTGATGTTTTCTTCAAAGTTTCAGTACTGGTCCTTGTAGAGGGCATCGGGTGTTTTATGAAGGGAATTCACCAATATATGAAATACTGCAAAATCTTGTATCTTCCAACCAATTTGTTGCACCGTGCTGATGTTCAGTCATAATGATGATCTCATAGCCGTACCTTCAGGTGCCCAGGGATTCAGGACACGAGGCCCAGTGTCACTGTGGGGCCCTTGACCCATTATGTGGAATGTTAATGACTGCTAATACATCTTTGGGCCATAAAAGATCATGGTCAAAAGTTTTTACAGGTGCCCAATAGACCATTGTTTGAAACTGACTTCTTGGCCTCGTGATCTTGAATATTTATCAAATAATTGTACATCTGTCTGGTACATTTGTGCAGTTTTGAGCTACAGCACCATTGGTGTCCTTTGTTTTTTTCCCCTGATCTTCAATCTGGGAACATGTGTTCGTTCGATCTATCTATCCATTCTTCGCGAGCTACTAGCAATCTGCCAGCCTGTACGGTATGTCAAAATTAGCCTCTTTTTTGTCATTAAATACTCATTCTTCAATGATGTTTGACCAAATTTGGACAGAATGTGAAGTTCAGTTTAAGTAGAAAAGGGTCATGAAGGAACTGAGTTCCTCATGAACGACTCGACCCACAGCAATCAAGACGAAGAACGACGAAGAACAATTCCTGGAAACTGTCTGTACCAAATACATCTGCAGGGAGCTATTCCACATTGAACACTCCTTGCAAAAGAATACTTCCAAATGTTGGTGACACAGCCTCACCACGAAGCTTGAGACAATTGCCCCTATTAGTGGTAACCTAAGCATAATTCAAATAAATAGTCAAATAGAATCATCAAGCCATACACTATTTTTGAAGAACCTGATCAAATCACCTCAAATTCCGCCGTAGCTCCATTGAAGTCGGACCAAGGGGCCATCTTTCCTCCTGCTGTCCTCATCGGCACTGCTTAGAAGGTTCATTGACCTCTCATCCGGAGACATTATGAGCTACTGTATAATGCTTTCCTACGGAGAGAATCAAAATCTCGATTCTCACAATTGTGTTCATAATGTTTTCCTGGGGTATTGCGTTTATAGGCATCCTCTAGATTTTTATACATGGTATCCTATACTGTCCTCCACAGACGAACTCAGGAAGGCCCCTCGGAAGCTGTCATGACCATCTAAAGTGAATGTAATTACTATGTTCATTTGATTACCACGAGGGTTGGTCAAAATTTTTCTGTCATAGAATAAAAATGACTCCTTTAAAAAAAATTGACGACTTAATATCCGCCCATAATTTCCTACCCCAAAGACAGTGCCTACCAACAGTAATTCTATTATTTATATAGTGATGTTTTTTTCTAATTTTAAATGGTGCAATAAAAGCTCCTTATCATAATATTTTTATTTTACTTTTGAATCTGCAGTAAGGTTTTTCGAACAGTGAATGCCTCCCACACTTGCTCAGTTGAGTCGCCGTAGTGCAAAAACAACATCCTTTTTTTCACCAGATCAACAAACCCCCCCCCCCATCCACAATATCTATGTACCTCGAAACATTCAACGTGGAAAACCTGAATAACAGAGTGGGCACCCCAGGTGACTATTGGGGGGATAGACTTTATCAGATTTTGGCAGCACAGTCATTAATTAAGTTGGGTAATTAGCTTATTTGATTTAATTTATTGTTAAAGCTTTAGCAAGGTTCGCAAGACTTGTATGTGCTACAGGACTATTGGATAGACGGTTGAGGGATGTTGATCATACACAATGCTTTGTTGACCTGTTACCCAAATTGTTATTATGAATGTCATTCGTAACTACAAATTTTTCTGTTCTTCTCTCGGGAATGGTATTTTCATAAATTATATATATTTCTTTGATCCCTTTTTGCGGGCCGGTGTATACTGACATAGGGCTGCATTGACTGTTTCTGATGCACCGTTCTCGTTGTGGTAAGATATTCTTATTCAGATAGCGAGGGCATATGGTTCCAATTTATTGTGTTAACTGTGTTTGCAATAATAACCCACTCGGTAAACCCCGAAGACCACACACCTGCATATCTGTATAATATAACCCAAACCGCATATCACTCAAAAAAATAAGCACCACACAGAGGTCAGCCATTCTAGATTACTTTGGAACGGGGTTCCCGACCTGTTGTACGCGTACGCACGCAGTAAGTAGATTTGGACTTCCGTGGTACACAGTGGTGCTCCAATGATGCTTAATTGCACCAGATGCATATGAGGCACTTAATTATTTTTAAAAATAAGCAAATGGAGAAACACCCGCCTCACATGAACACTCCTCCTCCAGTATGTCGATCACTGAAGGCCATCCCCCCCCCCCTTTTTTTCAGATTCTTGGGACTGGCCATGCTGTAACAGTGGTACTCAGAGGCACCACGAAAATGTGAAACGGTACCCCAATTGAAAATATTGGGAACCCCGGCTTTTAGAACATAATTGAAAATAATTCTTTACCCATCTTCTCTTAATATTGTATTTCCACATTAGACATGAACTGAGTTTGAAATAGACAAAGAATTTCCTTTGACAATTCAGTCTATTTCCACCAAACTTTTGGAGCAGAAAGCCACCATTGGCTTGGTACGGAGTCATATTCATGGCAATTTCGGAAGAATAATGATAAGGACCCCCGGTTCTCGGAATAGCCATTCCCAGTTGTAAAAGAGCATTGATCATTGCTTTTTGAGGTATCAGGAGCAGTGTTACATTTTGTGGGATGGACATTGGGGTGGGAGACAAAGGGGGTGGGTGACTCATAGAACTTATGGGGCCCTGGAGCCCTCCCAAGGCCACCCCTCCTTATCCATTTTACCCCGGTTCCTGCTAGGCAGGAAGAGTCTATTCACTCGTTCCCCTCCCTGAACGTCGATTTTTTTTGTTCTCGCCCATATTCACCAAATTTTTCAATATACCTCACAGAGGATCCCCCCAGTCAAACTCTCGTTTCTGATGTCAACGATAACGCTCCATACTTTGTGGAAGTTTGCCAGTCCAGCTCGAGCCGCTCCCAGAGGTGAGTATGGATGCCTATAATCCTCTTTTGTGGCTCATGGGAACTAATTTTGCTGTTTCACATCTGTCAAATTAGTTTGTTCAATTTGCCACCTGTCACACACAAATCCTTACTGTTGTAAAGTCTTGGGTGATAGGGAATTTGAGGTAGCCCATCATCGGTAACACCGCAATGGACAGCTTTTTGCGACTCCCAGGTTAAGTATCAGCGAAAAAACAATGCAATTGCCCCTATATATTCTTAGAGTGAATGACCTGGTCGACACCTAAAGACTGCTGCCAAAATTAACAAATGTTCATTCCTCACATCTCCCATTGGCCATGTGACTAACCTTGAACTAAACTGCAGGCACAGTGGGTTGTGTGTGTTGTTTCGACATCTATGTCATGAAATTGAATGTCGTCACCTAATTACTCTACTTATTACTTACTCCACCATCGATTCAGTTTACAGCTCTAACAAACCGTGCAGTGCCGTGGTCTGGACCATTGTCTGACCATGTGTAGGTTTGACCCTATTTCCATATGTGTGAGCATGGTTCACATTTGATTGGTGCTCCTGCAGCACTCAAACTGTGATGAACCGGATTTACGAAAAAAAAAAAGCATGATATCACCATCAAAATAATTTTCTCGTGATCTTCAAAATGACATATGACTGGATCATATGAGCCTTATCAGGGTTGTGAGTGCACAGGCTCACCTGGAACAACTTGGGTTTATAGCGGAGACCCTTCCTACGGCCTGTTCTCATATAGCCTGTTGAACAGGCAGTTGTGACATTTGTTCACCTCGTCTCAGCCTCATTCCACTCATATGTGCAGGATGGACCCTTTAAACCAATCGGTGATTTGCCTAAACAAATGCCTCTGCGACTGGTTCTGCTCGCTGTCGAGCTGAATCACAGGCGGGACTAGTGGTGGTGCGACGTCAACGTTGATTGCGCAATCGGACATTCTCTCTTTTGCTAAATTAGGGGAAATGGCTATGCCTGGAAAATTACTCTATTGATCTGATTGGAATTGGCGTTTAGGACAACCTCCAACCTAGTTTGGCATGTGTTAGATGGATATTCTTTTTTGATTCCTTGACGAAGGCAGAGGAATTATGCAGTCATGACTGTATGCGTGTGTGTGATGTATGTCATGTGGTATGTATGTATGTATGTTGTAGTAAAACGCTGGCTTGTGAACACGATAAACGCGACCCCCACTTGGATGAATGAAGTTCTTTCTTGGTATGTGTGGTCCCATGATGAGTACATGAACCCTATTGTTTTTTGGTCCAGGTTGGGGTGGATTTTGGTCATCTGAGGTCACCAGATGTCAAAAGTCTTGAAAACCTTTGAAAACGATAAGTCTAGAATGGCGGGCGGATCAGTTCAAATTGGTGGTGCTTTCTTATGGGGAGTACAGGAGACCTATCGTTTCTGGTATAGGGCGGGAGTGAATTTTTGTGAAAAATATAAAATTTGTGGAAAAGTCAATATTGGGCCATTTCGGCTGTGAACACGATTAGTTCTTGGGACCCACCTGGTGGATAAAGCTCATACTGGTATGTGTGTTCCCCATGATTATACATAACCCTATTGTTTTTCGGGGGTCAGGTCAGAGGTTCATCTGAGGGCAAGAGAGGAAAAAGTCTGAAAATCTTTGTGAACACAGATAAGTCTAGATATGGTCGTATGATCAGGTTCAATATTTCTTTGGTGTGTAAGCTTTATTAGGGGAGTACAGGAACCCTTTATGTTCTGGGTAAGGTCGGGGTGAATTTTTGTGAAACATATAAAAGTGTGAAAAAGTCAATATTGGCCCCATTTCGGCTTGTGAACACGATAGATTGACCCAACCTGCGTGGGAATAAAGCTCATACGTGTATGGGGTTCCCCATGGATTAGTACATGACCTAATTGTTTTTGGTGGCAGGCAGAGGTATTGAGGTCACCGAGGGTCGAAGTCTGCAACCTTGGGAACCCGATAAGTCCAGAATGGTTGGTCTGATCAGGTTCTAATTGGTGTGCTAGCTCTTTCGTATGGGAGTACAGGAACCCTATTGTTTTCGGTATCGGTCGGGGTGAATTTTTGTGAAAATATCAAATTTGTGACAATCAATATTTTTGGCCCATTTCGGCTTGTGAACACGAAACTGACGCCCACATGGATGGATGCAGCTCTAGTGGTATGTGTGTTTTTCCCCCATGCTGAGTACTGAACCCTATTGTTTTGGGTCAGTTCAGAGGTCATGTATGAGTACATGAACACTATTGGTTTGGTGGTCCCACAGAGGGCGCACAGTCTGACAATCCTTGAAATTAGTGTGTAGCTATCTTATCAGAGTAGAGGAACCTATTGGTTGGTTGGGAAAAATGTTAAATTGTCAGACATATGTTTTCCCTATATGAGCTCCTCTCCCATTTGTCCTTGTTGTCCTGGCTATTGGTTGTCATCACAGAGTCAAGGTATCACTAAGCCGGTTGGCTTTCTGGTTAATTTCCCATTTGAAGGATTCATAGTTTTTTCGAACTTGTGTGGCGTTTACCAAACAGCTGCCAACGCCTGCCAGAGCTAAAGTTGTTTCGTTCGTTTAGGTTCGAAATGCTCATTCTTCGTAAATTCTCACTTCGGTATTGTAAAAGTTAGTGACAGTCTTCTGTATATTTATGACCAAATCTGGGTGATCCTTTTGCGGAATCTAATCATGGTTGCTCCCATCGATATCAACGCCTGTGTGCTACTGATGACTGACACCTTCGTGACCTGAATCGTAATGAGCAGAATCCCAATTTTTTGGGATTTGGTTCAAACGACGTCCTGCAGAATATTTGGTAATATTCGACCATGGTATACTCTAAAGAGTATAGCCCCCTCCATTTTAGGAATGCTTCTTAAATCTGCTGCTTTTAGGCAGGCATTCTCATACTGTCAACGCTCTTTGCATGAGAACACAACCCATTCATCCCATTGTTCCGGATGTTAATTATTTATAGTATGTAGAAATCGGTGAGGTTTTCCGTGCTGGTAGTATGTAGTTTCCATCAGATTGTTTGCACATTGTACATGCAAAGTCGAGTGGCCAGTGTACCCCTATGACCTTTGACCAATTCATTATTATCTTGATACATGTAACCAAGAAATGCTTATGCATGAAAAGTTGTCAAAATTTGGAAGACCGGTAAGTTTGGATTTTTCAGACGGAATTTGATGGTTTTTATTAACTGGTCAGACTGGTTCATTCTCTCAAAAAGTGCAATTTTGCTGATAATAAACTAGGAAAACATGCAGTCACTGAGGCTTGAAGGAATTTGCTGATTACCTAATTAGGCTGACAGCTTAGCTAGCAGATAAAGTTTTGCTATGTATACGACAAGTTCACGATGTCTCCACGAACATAATATGAAATAATGCTTCTCATCCCCAAGGAAACTGACCCCGGAAATGCTACGGTGGTCCTGTCTCTCACCATTGAAGATCCTGATGACGATGTAAATGGAACCCACCTATGCAATCATCATGAAGAAGAGGTGAACTTTGCATTGGAATTTCATCCATGGGGGGGGGGGGATTTTTTTATGCAGGGAGAATGCAGAAAAAAAACTTGTCCCGAATTTGGGAATTTTATTTGACCAAAGGGATAGTAGCTTGTGCATGCATGTTATCCTGGCAGTGAATGTACTGCATGATAAGATTGGGGGCCAGCAATCAATGGTCGTCCTCAGCCCATTGGTGGGCGTCGGGGCAAATTTTGAAGAAACCCATAAAATGTGGCCTTGAAAGTAGGGCATGCAAACCCATTTTCGCCTTCCATTCTGCTCCATATTTTCCATCTGACCCGAGTGCCAACCTCCCTCTGACCCGAGATGGTTCCGTCTGGAATTAATTTCCGCGAATCACAAAATTTGTGTGTCGCACTGCTTACACACACCTTGATATTGCAACGGTCACCCTCTGCTTAGAATAGTCTAATGGTGCTCTGTGTGTTGTTGTTGGGTACATAGATGTCAGAGTGAGGGTAACGATCCAATAGAAAAAAGGCTGCGGGTACTGCTGGATGAACCTGGAGGGTGAAAATGCAGCATGAAACCCATGCAGAATGGTAATGCATTATTCTCCACAGCTAGGGGTCTCTTCTAAACTGAGCAAAAAAATTGATATTTTGGCAAATATCAACTCATCAACACAGTAACTCCCACCCCACCTAGAATGATAATGAAACTTATGTATACTTCCTATACTCTGTAGGTGGTTCCCACATTGAGTACATTTATCCTAATTGATGACTCAAGGTCAGGTCAAAGGTCAATATGAGTTGAAGTTGATATCTGTTAACAGTTCTGAGTCTAGAGTGGCTGGTCAATCAAGTTAAAAAATTGGTATGCTGTTTCCTATATGGATATGTGAACCCTATTTGTTTTTAATGTAGTCGCAGGGTTTTTGGTTTGTACCTAACAGATGCTATTGCCTTTCGAATACTATGGCTTGGACAACCCTGGTACCAAAAGTAAATTAGTATTTTTCATCCACGAAGCAACCCAGAGCTTCAACAAGGTAACTTTCCTCTAACGTTGAATTGTGCAAAAAAATAGGGCGAACATTCACATGACTAAATATATTATGAGATTCGCTGGTGCTGTTCTGAATCACTGGCACAAAACTATGAATCATCAATGTATCAGGTGAATTTCCCTACAACAAGCTCGTGACAAGAGCATTCTAGGATTTCCGAATGAGCATAGTGTTTACTTTTTCTCAAACTATAACTGAGATATCAACATACGTAGTTTTTTCGACGGTGGATTTGTGATTCCTGCGGAAGTCAAGGGATCTGTTTAGTCCCGCTGTATTGTGGTGTGTGTGCGTGATCCCAGCTTGTAACCAATAACTACCTCACTCTGAATGGATGAAAGCTCATACTTGGTATGTGTGTTCGCTCCTAAAGATGAGTACATGATCCCTATAGGTCACCATTCACGCACCATAGATCAAATTATGAATTTCCCTTGTGACCAGAGAGGTCCAGAAATGCTTGGTCCTGTGATCTGGAATTGCTGTTAGTCTTTCTCATGGGATGTCCAATTATAACCCCACTGTTTGAGTGTTACTCAGCCAGGGGTTATTCGGGCGAGAATTAATTAAACATTTTTCTTTAAATATTGATATCTTAGTCAATTTGGCTTGTCAAACACCATAACTCGCCCCACCGGGATGGATTAGCTTAATATGTGTGTTCACCATAATTAGTGCATGATCCCTATTGTTTTAGGGGTCATAGGTCAAGATGATCTCTGGTACCCATAGTTCAAAATCCAAAATCCTAGTAAACTGGAGAAGTCCATAATCTCGTCTGAACTGCTGAAGCTTGGTGGTGTGTTGGCATTCTTATGGGGAGTACACAAACAAAAAACATTGTTTTTGTGTGAGGACCATGCAAAGGCCATTATTTTGAGAATGAGAAATTTGTGGATGGAAAATGAAGACATGTGGCCAATTGTGGCTTTATTTAAAAACATGTTAACTCAAACCAGGTCTGCATGGATGGGCTCACTTAGCACTGTAGGTGTCGTCTCGTAATTGAGTAGATAATCCTCTGTGTGGGGTCAGGTCAAATATAGCTGAGGTCAAACCAGTCAAAAAGTCTGGAATGCTTGTAAACATGTAACCCAGAGTGTGGGGGTCCTCTTGATCAACTGATTCAGTGTGAACTTGGGTGTTGGGGGAAGGAGCCATGCTCCAGCGGAAATTGTTCATTTTGCTATCCTGCCATATTTTAGCTGTAAAGAGACTGTGACCAAGTCTGGATGGATGGAGCCCAAACTTGGTAGTATTTTCCCCATGAGAGTACATGAACTCTACTTACTGTTTTTGAGCCCGTGGTCAAAAACATTACAAGTTGGAAATCCCTATAAATACAGTAGATCCAGTATGCTTGGTCTTTTCAGTTGAAATTGACGTTATGGGCTCCTCCTGAAGTAAATAAACCTCATTGATTTGTATGTTTATTTAATCTCCAAAACAAAAGGTCAGCAAATGGTAATCCATTGAAGATCAAATTTGGTATGCACCAAAGGAGGGCAACCTATTACTTTTGGTTCGAGATTAATTTTTGTGGCATGGAAATTTTGCGAACCAGATATATATATTCCTCATAGTACCTAGTGCATTATCCCATATGTGTTCTTGTGTCTAGTCATCAGAAATCAGTCAGGGAATCACTAAGCCATTTGGCTCACCGCAGTTTTAGCACTTTCATTCCTTACATTACTTTCAGAATGTGTTTTGTGAAAGGAGAAGTTTGGACTGGTGCCGAGAGCTGGCGAAAATAGTACATTCGATTTGGTTTTGAACCAGTCTCTGTCCTTCGATGACCAGCTTGAGTACACTGTATGCCTGCAGGCGAAGGTAGGTCACCCTTATAGTAATAATTCCAAGATATATATCATATGCCATTTGTTCATACTGTCAATCTTCCTGTAACATGATTGGTGATATAAATACACTGGCATAGCAACTAGTCAGGGACAATGAAAATCAGTGCTGGAGGACTCGAGTCGTGACTTGGACTAGAGTCCGGACTCGAGTCCCTACTTTTCAAAGACTCGGACTTGAGTTGCAATGACTCAGGCTCGGACTCGACCCAAAGGACTCGGGGTCTCGGTCCGAGTCCTGTACGAGTCTCCATTTTGCCAAATACAAACTTGATTTTACGATCGTACAAGACAACCAAAAGTATACGCACAACGCTCTGCCAAAAAGTAACCCAACTTTTCCCACATACTTTTGACTGCCCGATGACTAAATCAGGAGGGGAATTACATCCTTCCCACACGCACGCATGTTGCACAGTCACATAATCATTTATGAGATAACAAATACATGCTAACGAGAAACTATACATTTTGCCGAACAGATTGATGGTTAAAAAAAAATGTTTGCATTATAAATCAGCATGGACAAATATATTATGAATGAAAAATGTTTGAACGAATCAAATGAATGTGATACCTACTAACGAAACGATAAAGCATTATTCCTGTTTGTAATGATACCTAACACGAACATTAACACAACCTGCAAATACTCAAATCTGTTGTTGGGAAAATTTATAGCCTATCTCTCATCTCAATTAAGTGCCAATGTATGTTAGGAAACTTTCTTAACCATATGCTCTTCATATTTTGTTATCGTAACTGGCATCGGTCTTTCAACTTTCCCGCGTACATGGTGAATCAATGTGAATAGATCATAGCGGAAGTTAGTAGTTAGGATACCGGCAGGCGGTGTAATATAATTCATTGGGGTGCAATGCTTTTGCCCCCGCCAAACTTTGAAGTAACCTTTCGATATATCTTGATCGAGGGTCAGATCATTTTATCATGTGGCATAAATAACGAATGGTGAGATAGTGAATAGATAATGTATATGTGAATTAAAGAATGACATGATTCACAGGGATGGGAGGAATGGGGTCAATGATGAAGAAAGCTTCCATGAAAAAGGAGATGAATGTGGAAGAGAGCAATTTCATTCTCTATGCTTTTCAAGGGTAGATAATGCATGGCAATCAATATTTTACAAATTTATAATGTTATATTTTTTTGGAATGTGCCTGTGCACTCCAGGGAGTCAGGCCTACAAGACAACTCCTATTTTTTGCACCCAAAGTATAGTCATTATGCCCTTCACATCTCAGCTATCGAGTAAATCAATTAGACCTCTGATATTCGGCACTGTCATGAGGTATGACCAGCCCAAGTTAAAGTTAAAGTTTTTGTTATATCCGTACATTGTTAATAAGTAGGCACTGCATTTAAAGCATTGGTCTGGTATATAGCAAGCAATACAGCGGTTGTTAAGTTTTGCTTGAATTTGTAAAAAAGTGCAGGTCAAATTGGGCATAAAGGACCGAGGACTCAGCTCGGACACACTGATCCGGACTCGGAAGCCAAGGGGACTCGGACCGGATACTGATGACTCGGAATTGGACTCGGACTCGGAGGACTCGACTCCAGCACTGGCGATAACATTTGGCAAGGGGTCACTATTGGCTCAAAGTTGATAAATCAGCTGACAATTGCAGGATGAATATAAAGAGGCTAATATATTAGCTGGAGAATGACTGAATGCGTCAGTCCAAACCAGAAGTTCATACGACTTTCCGTTATGGAGTAACAGTCATTTGAAGTTTGTGCGTGTGTATTGCGCAGATCGGAACGCAATCCCATCATGCTATAATAACTGATGTCATATGGCACAACTCGCAAAGATTCTTTGTTTTCTATTGAAATTCACACATTATTTTCACTTTGAAAGCATTTAGCCTATGGGAGAGGATGTTGTAGTGGGTGGTGGTGTTGACGATCACTTTGGTGAGAGAAAGACACAGAACTTCTTGCTATTTTAGCTCACCACAGCCATGGCTGAGTGAGCTATTGTGATCATGCACATCTATCTATCTATCTATCTGTCTGTCTGCCTGCCTGCCTGCATGCCTGCCTGCCTGCCTGCCTGCCTGCCTGCCTGCCTGCCTGCCTGCCTGCCTGCCTGCCTGCCTGCCTGCATGCCTGCCTGCCTGCCTGCCTCCTGCCTGTCTGTCTTTCTGTCAACAATTGATTAAAATTACTACTCCTCCTGCATTGCGTGGTCGATCGTGATGAAACTTGGTCACAATATCACTGAGTTAATGGCATCTGGGTGTTCAGGAATTTTGAGTCAAAGGTCATTTAGTGGTCATTTCGGCCAAATAGGTCATTTTGGGTTCAAACAGTCAAAACGCTTCTTCTCCCACTGATTGAATTGGATGATCATAATAGTTGGTCATTATTAACATTGACCAATGGTACATACAGGTGTTCATGAATTTGACGTTAAAGATTATCTAGGGGTTAATTTCGGCCATTTTGCGAAAAACTGCAAAATGCTTCTCCTCCTACCGTTCAAATCAGATGTTCATGAAACTTGGTCAGTATTATCAGGGACTAATGGTTAATATGGGATGTTCAGGAAATTTGAGGTCATCTTGGGGTCATTTTAGTCAAAAAGGTCATTTTTGGGGTCAACAGTCAAAACGCTTCTTCTCCCACTGATTGAATTGGATGATTATGGTCAATTTCGGCCATTTTGCGAAAAAATGCAAAATGCTTCTACTACAGTTTCAAATTGGATATCATTAAACTTGTCAGTGTTATCAGTGCCCAATGGTATAGGATTTGGAGGTCAAGGGTCTAGGGGTCATTTTGGCTCAAAAGGCCTCCTTGCAAACGGATCCGTCCATATTCACCAGGTGTGGTGAGATTATTTTTCTTCTCACATAAATATACCAGGTGTGGGATCAAAGAACAGTCTATTAGAATTTTTCCAACTATTATGATTCAAGGGAGTGACATGTCAATACACAATCAGTTCTGATGCACATTGGAATGACCAATCAAAACACCCTTTCTTGTAATACATACTACAGTACAGATATCTTGGCAGGGTGAGCTACTGTGCATTGGCACTCTTGTTCTGCATAATGACTAAACTTTGAAGGCCAATCCATAGAAACATCATATTGAAATGGACCTATAGATACTGTTTTCCATCCTCCACAATATAACCTCTATTGTATCCAAGCCTGCAGTTGTCCTTTGATATTATATAGGGAGCTTTAGATTTCACGATGGCAACGGCACCGTCTGACGCAATGTTAACCTACTGCTCATGCGACAACCTCACCAACGCCGTACACGTTGATTCACAACGGGAGTCACTCACTTTTCACGTCGTCTCTACGACGTGAACGTGACCCACCTCTGCGGCAATCATTCCACAGGCTAAACATGGAATTCCGGAATTTACGATCAATTATGTCGAACGCGCAACCATAAAACGTGCGCAATTACATACGCAACTGGCTCATTGACACGTCGTAGAAATCCTAAGCGCCCTTACTGCAGGACGGCGACGTGGTCTACAACAGGAAAGACATTACGTCATACGTTGCCTTCGCCGCTGTGAAATCTAAAGCTCCTAAATTATCATCATCCGCTAATCTTTGAAAAGAAAGAAATGGTTGATTAGGCAAACAATGTTTACTGTTCCTGATTAATAAGGTAATAGTGAACTTGGTTGTATTCAAATAATTTAATAGTCTATTATGTAGTGGTTATAGTGTCTTTATAAGCGGCTTATGAAGAGCCACATGTCGAAATTATTGTAATGCGTCAAGCGCTGATGATTTTATTTACATGTATAGTAAGTGTCCTGCCTTGTTTCATTGTGCCACTCTACTTGAAACTGCGCCACGAATTGTGCGTGCACCGCCATTTGAGGAAGCCATGTTTAGAATGATGGGGAGCCTCCGACAGGGCTCAACTGAAATTCATGTTATTGGCATTTGCTATCACGTTAGATTTTGTCCATACATTTTCAGTTTATTAGAGTTCTTTGTCTTCTCTGCTCGCCACCTTATGATAGGGTATTCCACCTCTAGGCAGCGCCATCAGCCGTGTCATCATAACCAATCCAGGACATACAGGTCACCGCGATCTTCCTACCAGCCCTATGACGCGTCCATGCCAGAGGACAGCGAAGTGGTGAGTCAGTCAGTCATCAGTCATTCGTCAGTCAGTCCATGAAATGTTGAGGCTCTGCCTCAATAATCCAGGTCTAATACTCTGTGAACGGTTTTTCAGTAGATATCCAATGTCCGGGTTTACTAAGGCCTCGATTACTAATCTCAACCTAGACCTTTCCGCAAATAGCATAGTCGGGGCACTGTACATGTGGGGTAGTTTTGATGTATCTGGATACTTCAGGGGCGTTTGTGTACATGTTTGGGAACTTGTAAATTCATATCGTCTCCATTCTCTGTGCGTATTCTCTCAAGATTCAGTATGTTATCCCCGATATGAAAAAAAAAAACTTTTTATCTTTGTCGTGACAATCTACTGAAATGTGCTATTTCTCGCCCCACCCCCAAATTTTATTCAGCTAAAATTCCTATTTGTCCTTCCATAGATCGTGCATATGCATTGCGAGAGGCTGTTTTGCGAAAAGGTCTATGTAATCTTTGTTGTGGTGTACTCCTGATGGTTCCCCTGTTCTATCTAGCCACCGTCCACACGGCTTGTCGGTACAAAATAAGTTAACCCACCTTGTGAGTATTCCTGCAAGAGGGGACTACAGTGCATGTATCATGAGCCGACAGCATCATTGGTCAGTCAGCTGATCTTGATTATGCGGTAGATTTGTGGCCCGCACAAACAACCGCCTGTAAACATGGCCTCATGTGAAAACATTCACTCAACTGATGCTCACTTGTACTTATAGACACCCGAATGGGACACTGTATTTTGCCCGGAGCCATATTTTGCCTCCCCAATATCAATGCCAATCGTATTTTGTCTCTCGAATATTTGTGCCTTGGATGTTTTGCTTCCTAAATATCATGCGTTCCCATAATTGTGTCCTCAAATATCATGTTTTTTTGTATATTTTGAACTTCTAATATCTCTTTTTCGGAGTTTGCGTGCATCTGTATACTGCCCCTCACTGTGTTCTGTCCACTATAAACATCGCCTGATGCTGTATCGCTCCTTTCCATATTTTTGTTTACCAATCTTTGCCCAGTACCATGGTTCGTCACCTCTGTATGGCGCGTCCCAGCATATTTTCAGTAACACTAGATTTTGTGGGTTGTTGCACAGTTTCTGCGGGTTGAAAGCAGAAACAAGTTACTGGAGGGGGGGGCGGGTGGTTGTTGTGAAGTGAATATGCAGGATATTCGAACGCATCACAATTCAGGTTATATAGTCATCCTACTTGTACGCACATGACAAGCTAGCTGCGAAAAGAGACGGTATGAGGGAGCGTTCCTGAAAGTAGAGGGGTATCGCTCTTTGATAAACTATGGTCGGATATTCGAAACATATGTCTGCAGAACTTCGTTTGACAAATCCCAAAAAGTTGGGATTCTGCCCATTACAATTCAGGTTGGATGATGAGATGTCAATCATCAGTGTGCAACGGGTGATGATATGGATGGGAGCAACCCTGAATAGATTCCGTGAAAAATCACTCCAAATTTTGGTTAATGAAATTTAACAGAAACTTTAAAAACTTTAAAATACCAAAAAAACATCATCCAAGGAAGGTTGCAGCTGGAAGCCTAAAAATGAACCGGCCGACTAAAATGAAACCAAGTTAAAGCCATCTGTTTTAGCCTCTGCGAGTCGTTATTGGGGCTTGGTGGGGGGGTTTTTGCCACCCAAGTTAAGACAAATCAGAATCCTTCAAATTGGAAATTAAAAATGAATATTCATTCAACGAATGTCAAAATTAGGTTGGCGGCTTTCAGAACATTTCCAGATCAGATTCATAATTACCATTTTAGTATGGGTTTCATGCTGAATAATTCCGTCGACAGTGGGCGAACAAAGTCTCACAGGAGTTGTTCAGACAGAACACCGATCATTGATATGGAGAGAGAGAACGAGCTGATACGCGGTGAGCAAATGCCTGCTTCAACATTCTAGTGAACAGCTGGCTAGCTAGCAGTGTACGTATTCCATGCAGTGCAGTATATACGTACGTAGAGAGATATAGCCCATAGAAAAGCAATCATAACATACGCTGCGCTAGCATAATGTGCATGATGTGTGTATATCTCCCGCCATACAAACATGTGCAATTCGGGCCTATAAAAACAATGTTGCAATTTGGTGCATCTTGTGCCTTATTATTCATCACATCGGAACGCCCCTGCAATCACATGATGGAAACGACCCTGGATACATCAGGCAAAATATGGGCTCCAAAATAAGACGCTACTCAAAATACGACCAGTACCCAAATAGGGACTGTCACAAAATCCAGTAGTCGCAGAGAAAGAATATTGCATGTTCATGGAATATGAGTGCGATATTTAGTGGGCAAAATATCTACTAGCATGATATCTAGGAGCAGAATATGGAATTGCTCAATATTTAGCTGATAGAAATAACACAAGGACAAAATATGAGGACGCAAGAGTCTGGAGGCACACAAAATAGAAAATAGCATGATATTGAGGAACAAATTATGGAAAAGCATGATATTTAGGGAGCAATATACCAAGAGCACGAATGTGGGGATGAAATATAATTAGCACGATATTTGGGAGGACAAATAGGCTCTCAGGCAAACCATACGACTTGTCATTCGGCATTCCATAATGACACTGTATAAACTGGGACAAGAACTGTGACCAGTGTATTATTCAATTTCCTGAATTTGTTGGCAAAAAACACATGCTGAGGCATTCAACCTCATGTTCTCAAAATGACTAAACAAAGTCAGAATTGAGGATAAGAACAGAAAAAGTGAACGACAAGATCTATTAGTGGTGGATACCTTGAAAAGATGGTTTAGTGATCATGGGCACAGGAAGGATTTGTAAAGAACTATAGCAGTGGTGTGCGAGAGGATCTTAGTGGTGACCGAATGATGATATCGATTGGGTTGCGGTCTTAAAAACAGCTAGGCTAATTGGGAGGATTGTGCAGTAGCCAGCGCTAAATGACCCCTATTCACGTTAACTCATTTTGGTCTTAGGTTCTGAGTTCTGGAATGGGAAGTAATAGTGTTAGATGATCAACTCGTGATCACGCCATTATGCAGTCAGCAGGAGACGACGTGATAATCCAATTCATGATCGCAAAACAAAACAAAAAAGATCCCTGTTCAGGACTTGTAGGCCAACAGCTAATATGTGAGCCTGCCATTGATATATGTATCGTACAAGCTGGATTCGCATTATGTGTTGAATATGTGAGTCTAACTTCTCTCCTCAACAATCATACTTACACAATGCTTCAAATTATCGTCCAGTTCGCCTCCAGTATAGTCTGTAAGCAGTGGAATAGATTGTTGTTAGTAAGGCAGTCAGCATTTTTGACATCATTTAACATACAAATGAGAATCAACATGGATTTAGGTGGGGTAGATCCTGCGAGACTCAATAGCTGGTTGAAAGCCTTGATGTATCCTTGAAAAGCAGGGCCAAGTAGATTTATGTATATGGACTTCAGCAAGGCCTTTGATATGGTGCCCCACCGCCGCTTGTTAGTGACGTGGAACACCTGGCATCAGAGACAATATTAAAAACTTGGATTCAAATTTCCTGTCTGGAAGGTCACAGAAGTAATATTGACGGAGAATCATCACTAAGTCTACCAGTGATTTTGCGTGTTACCCCAAGGAACAGTTCTTGGACCACTACTTTTTTTGGCCTATATTAATGATCTGGCAGACCACGTCTCATCCAGTGTGCGATGGTTGCGGATGATCTGGTTCTTTACCGGCAAATAATTACCGAAAGTGACTGTAAAACCCTCCAGAATGATATTTTACTGCCTTATGTACTTGGGAGTCCATCTGGCAAATGAAGTTTAACAAGTCTAAATGTTTCATAATGCATATGACTCATAAGAGGAAGCCTACTATTAAGAATTACCTCATGGGAAAATGTTGTACTCGAAGAGGTTAAGCATCATCCCTACCTTGGAGTTGAGCGTCTAGTGACCTAACCTGGGCAACGCATATTACTCAAACCGCAAACAGTGCCAACAAATACTGGACTCACTAAAAAGGATTTTGGAACTGTTCCTCAGTCGGCAAAGGAGATTGCCTATAAGACCTCGTTAGGCCTAAATTGGAATACGCCAGTGCCGTATGGGATCTTATGGGTACAAATAAAGATGCTCTTGAAAAATACAAGACGAGCAGCACGGTGGTTGTTACAAAATCGACTACAGACAGACCAGTAGTGTCAACAATATGTTAGTAGATCTCAATTGTGACAAGCTAGAGACACGGAGGACAAAGGCTCGACTCGTCCAGTGTTTACAAAGAATCTCATGGTATCACCCCAAGTACAGAATGCGCTCCATCCTTTTCCAACCTGTATGCCTAAACAGCTCTTCGCCTGCTGACCTATACTATCCCCAAGCTCATGAAAGTTGCTATAGTACTCGGCTCTATCCACGTCACCATCCCAGTGAATGAATCTTTCATAGGAGCTCAATCTGCTCCTAGTGTGCTCTCCTTCAAGTGCATCTCCTGGACAATACTCTACCCTGGACAAAAAGGACCACACGGCAACACCCACTGGGGCGACTTGTGTGGAATCAAGATCACGATCAAGATAATGCCCCCTCTCATTCGTCCCCATTATTCCCAGCTGGCGATGCTACCTCTCCATCTGCCACCTCATCCTATTGCCTCCTAGTACTAAGCAGTCCCATTGTTGGCAAAGTGTAAAGTTTCGATCAAATTTGAGTGAAACCTCCACAGAAGATATCCTCTAATGAGGATTGGGTATACGCACCCAGCCTGTTATTATGTATGTGTGGTGATATTTTTCATATTGGCACAGATGTTCTCGATCATCGTTTCATATGCATGATACGCCTGTGTTTAAGTTACGCGATAGCATGTAGACCAAGGAGTGGCAGCACCGAACACAGTCGTGTATCATATGGGTGAGTGTCAGCCCCTGTCACAACTTTCACACAAGCTGTTGGTATAGTTTAAGCCAGGCTGTGATAGTGATTCATACACACCCAATATTTGTTGTAGAAAATTTGACATTCTGCTGGGCCAAATGCTGCCATCTTTTATATGCAAAAATGTTCTGTTGAGCATGTGTATTTCTTTCCTAAGTCTTATCTAATGCTTGTGTCAACAGTTAAGCAAGTGTGTTTCACATATTGCAGTGGCAAACCCACATTCTATATCCAGAATGATCCAAATTACCGTCGGCTATTATGAAAAATTACAAAAGTGGGACCTCATTTCTTTTTGGGTGATATTTGTAATAATAACGGGACGAGTGAGAAACAAGGTTTATGCAATTTGCATGCTGCCCCTCCCCCCTCCTGTTCAAACTGTAGTTACCCCAGGAACAGTGATTAATATCTTGTGCCCTGTGTGCAGCCACTAAACGACAGTTTTAGGTTTGAACCCTGGCTTGCTGGGCTTTGCATGTACATTTATTTTTAACGCGTTTCGGTACTGTTAACGGACTGTACTGTTGATATATAATAAACATGTACGTTTTTTTTTATGATCTACTTGCTGAGGGCCAGAGAGGACAAACCACTCAAGGCTGGGCGAGGGGTGCAGACCTGGATACTGCATGTTATTAATATCATGAAATCTTCACCCGGAATCTCGAATGAGGCGATCCCTCTTGGCGGTAACCGGGGGGTGGTCATTGTGAGGGTGGGGGGGGGGTGTGAGAATCTTTGCAACACAGGCGGCAAATTGCCAACCATTTTTTTGTTATTGCTCCAGTCCCTTGTGGCGACTCCCCGCCAGAAGGCAATAGGTACATTTTTCAAGTCCTCAAGTAGGTCCACCAGGATTTGAACCCCAATCCTCCTCGCTATTCTCTACCTTGCCCCGTATTCCATTCCATCGTTGGCTCATGCTATTGAACCAACGGTTGAACCGTATGCCTCAAATACTCGCATTTGCACCTTCATCATGGGAGAGTCTGCTCACCTGCCTGTTCACCTGGAGGCCAAGAATGCTCATGCTTCCGCCCATTTCTCAGGCACTCCACTTGGAAATTGTGCTTGTGTAAAATGAGAAGCCTTGTATACAGCATGTTCAATGTCCTGAATTCAATGAGCAAGATGGTTCATGCAAGCCAGCTCTCATAAAAGTCTTCCAGACAGTGGTGATCTTCAAGTTTTGAGATGTATCCCTAATAGGAAGACCGGGTCTCGTTAGTATTCGTAGTAGGCCAAGTCTTCTTCAGTCTTTCCCTGACATACTGCACACCCAATATGGCACTGTCCATACCAACAGGGGATCTCAACGGACAATGGTCCCTCCGTGTTGGCTTATTTCCAAACTGGAACACATTCCTTCATAACGCCTTTATAGCAATGTAGAAGACGTCCATACTTACCTTCTTATGCAGTCATCTTTTCTCATGGTGTAGCTTTTATGATGAACAAACTGATGATGCCTTCATAGCAATAGTTGATTGTCACAATGATTTGGTATGCAAAATTGATGAATGGATTTGCGAGAATTTCTTCCCACACTGTTGAGAGCAATCTCAGGTCAGTCAATATGAATTTTGTCCAACAGATTCGGAAAAATTCAAAATTAACGAGACCTCTGGTGCGATAAAGTCAATGGCCACTGAGGACAGAAAGTGGACCTCATCTTATACGATGTAGTAATGTAAGTAACCTGAAACGCCTGGTATGCCCCTCTGACAATCCTGGTGAGTGTATTGCTGCCATTGTAGGTGCTGGGTATGGTGGTGGTGGTGTTTGCCTGAGACACACCGAAGAGCTGACCAGTCTGTGGGAATCAGATGCAAAACCTCCGGTCTGCACTCCAGAGCTCTACTGGCTAAGCTAATGAGCTCCTAGTCTGATATATATATATATATCTATATATATATAAATATAATATCACTGTCTCGCCAAAGGAAGTTAGGAAAGGGACGTAGCACTGTCAAACTGGTCTGTGTATGATGGATGTGTCATTACTAGTTTGTTCATGGTCACAAACACGGGAGCTGGTTTTTTTTATTCTCTACAAGTAAAAGTGCCAAGTATATTTTTTTCGAAGGCAATCTATGCTTGCTATATTCTATTCTATGAAGAATCTCTGTGGTCCACTCCGGGTCACCCTTGTGTGACGGTTTTTGAATAGTAAATTTTACATTTGACTTTGCATTAAGCATGTCTCTTTCTCCCCCCACCCCCATGATGTCATGGAGACATCGCTCATAATAGGTCTGCCTCATTTTCACTATTTCATAGAATGAAAATTAGTTTGCGAGTTGGATTTTCTTGATATGCTAATCAGAAGAATTATAATCTTCAAAGTTACGTTCCACACTTCCACTGACATTTAACAAGCACATAATTTAAAAGGCATTTGACCCACACTTAGGAACAATATGTGATAGTCGAAACTAGAATGTCAGCACAATAGCCCTATAAAAAGAACCTTGTTTTTCACACAGCAGAGGTTTCAATGTGAGAATGCAAACTTCCATCTATTAAATGTTGGCAGAGCAGTATCAGATACGCTTCGGTAGCGAACATTCTGATCCAAGGATTCACCAGACGTTTTCCCTCGGTGGCAGTACTTGCAGTTGTGATGGGCGAGGTCTCGGTCTTCACTTCATGGTTCTGCTGTCATTCAGTGGTTTCTGGGGTTTTGTTCCAGGAATTATATCAATAAGTCCTGTTTGTAGGCTTTGAGCAATCTGTGGACAGGAAAATTAGTCGAGCCCTGGAGTTCACTGGTCCTCCTCTCGAGTGAGGAAGTAAAATGAGGGTCGGGCAGCAGGTTGGGAATTGGTGGCACCCCTTTGTTGATATCATCTCAGCACTAGTCGAAAGATGTGGGTGAATTATCGCAGTGCTCATCCACTATCCATGGACCCAAATTGGCTTTCTGAACCTATAGAAAATCAAACTAAATCATTGATTGACCATGAAAAAACCTTGAAGTGGCTCAGTAATCATCCCTCTCGTGTGAATTTGTTTTCCCCAGGCAACCGAGGTAGACAGCAGCCAGCCTGTTGATCAGATATTGTCCCAGACGAGGGTGTTCGTGACCATAATCGATGTGGATGACGAGATCCCAGTGTTCTCTCCTAATACGACGTCGGCCACAATAGCGGAGAATTTCCCGGTGACCTCCGCCTGACCATGGAGCTCAATGTGAATGAATGGGGATACAGTATCACATTTATTGATAGAGCATTCATGTACAATGGTATTACCAGCCTCTTCAGTTTGTTGAGCACTTGGGAAGCACCTTCATGACTTCACAGGGAGACTTTTATGATTGCTGTTCTGGGGGAGAGGTCTAACAGGAATTGGTGTTTCAATAGTATTGGGATTATAAGTCCTAATTAATAGGAAAAATGTAAATTCCTGAGGACATACATTTTTTGGAGAAAAATATGAAAAAAACCCTCATTTTTCATTTCCTTCGGGTAGAACTGGGTGAAGTGGGGGGGAGAAGGAAGACAAACTTCCCTCTTTCTCCCCTATCGGCAATGCCACTGTTGATGTATATTTTCATGTCCATGCACCACCTTATGATATCTCTGGATATCTGTTTCACCTACCCCAACTTACCTCGATTCGGTCCATGTACCCGGCCACAACTCTGTCGAGCATCAGCTCCACTACACCTCTCATTCTGTCTGTCTGAGTGGGAGACTGATGGTCATCACAGATAGGTTCTGTTCTTGTGTCGAGACCCTCCAGAAAGAGGACTGTGGAACAATTGCCATAAAAAATCCAACATGCGTGTTCTGCTCATACCTTCAAGTCTTGTTAAAGACATATTTTTCAAGCAAGTGCAGGTTGACTAGGTTGGATTTTGTTGTTTCTGTTCAGCGCATTGAGCTTCGGGTTAGCGCTTTATAATTACAGTGTACTAATGATACTTTAATAATATCGAATACTTGGCCTCAAAATGTTTCTGAATTCTCATTATATAACTTTTCAGAAGCATGAATTCTGACAGTGTTTGCTGTCATCAACTTTTCCAGCATTTCATTCTACAACGTTTCCTCATATGACATGGGATGAATAACTATTTCCCGTCAGGTAAATGTGAATTCTTGTAACAAGTCACATAACATTGTAAGACCAATATGGATGTGAGTCCTGGTTTCATATTGTCCATTACAGCCAGAGTTGCCCAGTTTACACTCTCCCTGAATCAGACTCTGGATGCTTCCGGCTGGAGGGAACTGAATAACCAGCACGCTCGTGTCGATGTCAGGGTCAAGGACAGGTCCATCTTGGACTATGAGGAGAGAACAGAGCTGACATTCCAGGTGAGTTGTCTGAATAAGGGTTTATTCCTGTTACAGTCCTGTTCATTTTTCGTCCACCGATTTATTGGCGATAAAACAAGCAGTTTTCTCATTATGTGGCTTAGAACATAGGTGGAAGAATGACTTCTAGGTCGTTATACCGCTTAAGATTCACGTATCAACGTCAAGCCAGCATAATTTTTGGCGCATTCGGCATTCCATATACCACCCCCCCCCCCCCTCTGAAAAAAATGCACTCTTACTATGTTCAGTCCAATTAAGTGTTGGCAAGTTGGTAGATCCCTTCCACCCGGATCGGGGTTCCATAATCCGTGCCAGGTCATACCAAAGACTTTGAAAATGGTACCCCTTGCCTTCTCACTGGATGCTCAGCACAAGGGATTGGAGCAGATACAAACGAGGGTTAGGCTATTTGCAAGTTGCCGCTGCTTGTGATTACCCCCCCCCCCCATAAAAAAAAACATTAAGGTACCTCCAAAGAGCCATTGCTGTTCCGTGTACCGGTGGGATTTCGAGCTCACAAGCATGCCGTACCCAGGTCCTGCCATCTTTTGCTGGGCCCGAATAGGTTTCGTTCCTCTGGCTCCGCAAGTATCCATGGAAATAAAAGTAGGATAACTGGACTGGCTCCGCTCACAATGGTAGCAGCTTTTATTCTCGACTTGGTTCTGAAACTTCTCCAACGGTCACTACAGGTGATCGCGACGACTCCCATAATTTGATCTCTTGCTGAGATGACGTTTACATCACCGATGAGAACGACAACACGCCACTGTTCACTGAGCAGGAATACCGGGGAAACTTCACTGAAGATGCTGAGGAGGGAATAATCATCCTCTCTGTGAAGGTTAGTCAGAACTTATGTGCGTTGAGAAGGCACGAAAAAAAAAAAAAAAAAAAAAATAATTTGATTACAAGAGAAATATTCCCGATTGCCTCCTGTATAGCGCGTTATCTCCACCTTGATAGTGTACTCAATGTGTGGTACAGATGTTACTCTGAGCACTGGCACTGGTCTCACTTGAACAATCCCAGAGAGTATGCGGGAACAACTAATATAGACGCATGTGTACTCATTCGTGTGACGCCAATTCCTTTAGAGGTCCACCATTTCAGCACTTGGTGAAGGAAGAGCAGTGGAGATAAATGGTGTGAAGGTTATTCCAAATCTCAACCCTCTGATCAGCAGTCCTAGGCTCTACCCGATGTCCTTTAGGGGCATCTGACCTCGAATCTTGTGAGGCGATCGCTGAATTACATCAACAAATTGAACTGGAGCCATTAGACATATTACCATTATGCTAATTATGTATTTGAATAATTTCTGTAACTTTGCCTGGATTTCCATGAAAATTGATTGATCTACCATCAGTCCTGATGTATTTATATCAGTAGTCCAGGTCACTCAAGTTTCATCATGTGGACTAATTCATAAATATGCTAATTTTCGCAAAGTTTGTTTATAACATGAACGTAGTATTGTGGTACTTCTTTGGTTTCAGTATTTAAGGGTAAAGCCAGATCACTTGAGGTCATCAGTGATCTTTAATTTGCATAAACTTGCAAATTCCCACAGTAATCTCTGATTTACTGAAACGTGGTAGACGTGGTCTAACAATTGTCTGATCGACGCAACCGGCGAGACTCTTTTGTTTTCTCACATTGATTACTCCCTATCCCGATTCTTCCAGGCGGTAGATGGAAGATGGCGAGAACGTGACCTACAGCACTAGCGCCACAAAGTAAGTTTGAACCAATGCATTAATGTTTGGGAGGCAATGCGGGTGTGAACACTATCATCTCCATCATTATTTTCAACACCTTTGTGGACTATTACGGAAAGGGTCCATGGAGTACTCGTTGTTGGTTTCATCAGGTGACGCGAGGTGTTTTCCTCACCTGGGCTATAAAATGATCTGCATACCTGCCAGTCTGTGGATCCTCTGGAGGACTATACTTGGTTGAAAGACTAATTTGTTGAACTTAAATCGGGCATGGGACTAGGCCAAGGCAAAGTCGCACTCTTCATTGGTACCTTAGCTGACATGATGTTGATTCAGTTTCAAGGTTGCTAGGATTGGAGTTATTGTCCTCTGGCCTCAGTTATTGGCTCTTTCCTCGTGTCAACTGAGTACAGCTGCGGACTGGCTTGGTGCAGGATTAGTTTTTGGATATGTGGCTTGTGCGTCACATATCTGAGCAAAGAAAAAACCCAAAAAAACTCTGTATTTTTTGGCTCTATTTGGTGTATTCCAGTTGAGGAGTGGATACTCACTGATGCTGGCTTAGGGTTTACTCATTTCTCCACACTCTTGCTAATTGCTTGCAGGACTGTGTGGTCATTGTCAGGGCTCTATGATGCGGAGTTATGTGAAAGGTATTTTACTGATCAGTGACGTTAACTGTGTTCATTGGGGGCATACGGTGTGCATCCCGTGGACAATCCTGTCCACCGTGTCCTTTCTGTATATTGGGCCCATGGTTTGAGGCACCATCGTGCAGCTCTTGTGGTTTCCCAGGGGGTCAGGGAGAAAGCACCTTGCAAACGCCTGGGTGCTCTCCGGGAGCATGATGGTTTAGTTTGGTAGTGGTACTGGATGCAGCTAGGCACTGTACCCTCCAGGCATGTTTTCCTGTGTGAGGAGATGAGCTTTCACAATACATAAGTTTTTCAGAGGAAATGTGGCCTTGCTGCAACTAAACGTTAAAAATGTATTCCCACAGGCCGCATATACACTTCATGGGAAGCACCTCCCATTAAACATATTCACCACTGGCTGCGTATCTGTTGCAACCAGTGATAATAATTGCACTGAATCTATAAATAAATTTTCACGCAAAAGCAGTTTCTCACCCAAATTTTGTTAATGTGATGGGAACTCTCTCCTCCGTTTGACCAGTTTTCAACATTGATCCGGTGAGTGGTGCTGTGACCGTTGGGAACGGGAGTTTCGATGCAGAGCTGCAGCCCCACAACCTCACGTGACGCCTCCGATGAAGGGGAGTCCGGGGCAGTGCTGGTGACATTGTCCTGCACTGATGTCAACGATATCGCACCGTCGTTTCAGAGAGCTAAGTCCCTATCACAGAGAGGAGTTTAACGGCACTGTGGCCAACAGATCCCATTGTCAATGTTCATGTATTTGGGCCGAGTTGGAAACAATCATAAACAAATGCAGTGTTAACTAATGTTAAGGTGTTTAACCATTGGAATCCCAGAATAGATAACCCACCGCCAGTCTCTTGCGTGAGTACCTCCCTGGTGCTGGGAGGAAGGCTATGAGGTGTAATGTCCCAACAACACATGCATGTATTATTTAGTCTCTTTCGCTTACCACAGCCATAAAGTAAGCTATTGCGA
Source organism: Sclerodactyla briareus (assembly GCA_026419785.1). Classification (NCBI taxonomy): domain Eukaryota; kingdom Metazoa; phylum Echinodermata; class Holothuroidea; order Dendrochirotida; family Sclerodactylidae; genus Sclerodactyla; species Sclerodactyla briareus. The sequence continues at coordinate 47,826 of JAODTK010005864.1, forward strand.
TTATGCATGTCTATCAATTTATTTATCTATCTGTCTGTCTGTCTGTTCACAATTGATTCAAATTTGCTACCCCCCCCATATCCTGTGATCGATCAGGATGACCATGTGGGGGGCCATCCGGTGGGATGATGAAAAAGATTAGGGTCAAGGTCATCTAAGGATTAACGTTCTGTGAAATACACACATACACAATGTTCCTCCTGCTATAGTTCAAATTGGATATTCAAGAATGCTTCGTTATTACTTGGGGACCAACGCTTCATATGGGTGTTGAGGGATTGTGGTCAAGGATAAGCTAGTGGGCATTTTTGCCAGAAAGGTCATTTCTCTTCCACAGATTGAATTGGATGGACATAATAGTTAGTCAGTATTACCATTGATATATTGTATATATAGGGTGTCCAAGAATTTAGGGTCAAAGGTCACCTGGGAGTGAAATTGTGTCATTTTGTTTAAAGAGACAAGCAGCTCTTACACCTACAGAAAAGATTGAATGATCACATAGGTTTATTAGTGTTATCATTGACCAATGTTACATATGGGGTGAACTTTTGGTCAAAGGTCACCTGGGCTGGGTCGTTAACAATATTTTGATGCTAGTAACTGAAGAGGTGCATCTGTAAAGTTGCATTACTGTTCACCCTAAACAAAACTGCTGACATATGTACAGTATTCCAAATTTGCTGTGAACCCGCCATTGCTGCAATTAATATTTTTAAAAGGGAGTTCTTCTGTTTCTTAGGAAATAAGTCAGATACAAACATTAGCGAATGAATAAATACCACTGATATATATGCTAAAGCTGCTATCTCACAAAAACTTGTGTATAGTTTGCCTAAATTCGCTGAATTAGTGAATCGGTTGCAAAATGTTGCCTGATTCAGAATTTTCTGCAAACATTCAGCGAAAGATGAACTTCAAACAATTGTGAAGTGTTAGTAAGACCATTGCACCGAGATAGCACTAGTTTTATACTTACATTGCTCATTTTCAGGACTCTTCATAGGTTTTTCCACATCGTAAGTTTATTTCAGTTTTCATGAGTTAGTACTAATATTTTGCAACGGTTTTGCATTGGCAAACATATACTCACTCATAACATGGATATGTCAGGGGTATAAAAAAAAACGCTCCTGGATAGCATACTGCGATTAGATTAGGTGATACCTCAACAATCAGAAAAATAGATGTGTGATGTGTGAAAGACACAAGATTTTTTTTTTGCTCGTTGTTTTTCCGCAACCGATGTTTGATGAAAAAAATGACTCGCAAATAATGTGCAAATTCTTCTTCAGGAGATAGCAGCTCAAGCCTCTAGAGGGCGCACTATCAAGGATCGTTTGTGATAGTGTACTGTATTGTATTTCACTGTATATAGTCAACTGCCAAAGTTCTTTGGGAGCATAAAACGAACTTTTTTGAGTGGTAACATCAGTTCAATTGGACACATCATGGAGAAAAAATACCTGGAAATTACTTTGCTATCTACAGTATGTGTGATCATTTATTTTCTGACAGGCTTCAGATTTCGATGCCACCTCCCCAAACAACCTAGTATCTTATACCATCCTGAGTGGTAACGAAGCGAGGAAGTTCTCCATCAATGAATCGACCGGGGATATCTTTTTTTCCAAAGTACTGTGGACTTTGAGGAGTACCAGAGCTTTGCCCTCACTATCATTGCTGAAGACCATGGGTCCCCCCCTCTCAATGATACAGCCTCTGTGTTCATCACTATAAGGGTAAGAGTACAGTCATAGCAGACCAGGGGTTAGTGTGGGCCTAGTGACCATTTTGTGCGCTATTGGTCGGTGGGGTCCACATATTTTGTATTGGTATTATAATTTAGTGTGCATGGAAGAAGTTTTCCTTTCTACATACTTTCTGCTGACCTGGTGCTGTCATGCCTATGTCGTTGCTACCCCCAAATTCATATATAGCAGTAGTTCCCAAAATTTTCAAGGCGGAGATCCCATTTCAATGTAGCGCCATCAGAGTGCAACCCCAAGTTAGTGTCTCCGGAATAATGACGTTGTGTAGGCATTCACTTAACCCCGTTTTTGTGTACAGAAGCAGGGTGGCCAGCGACAATTGAGCGAAAAACGCCAAATTCACTCAGGAAAAAAACCCTAGAACGACCTCTAATAAAACCCTAGATATGAGTTTTTTCAGGGTGAATTTTGTAGGATTTTGACTGCGAACTTACAAATTCGGATGAATATGGGTACCTTCAGATTTGTTATATATTTCAAAACAGCCTGCGACCCCACAGAAATTGCTTCACGACCCCAGTTGGGGTTGCAACCCCGTGTTTGGGAAACCATGATATATATCCGAGGCGTTTGATTGTATCTATATTCATAGTATCTGCCCCCCAACTTATGAGTGCCTCCCACAATAACAGTTTATGCACAAGCAAATTATTCAACTCGCTTTGAACCCTCCAACTTTCGGAGGATGGTTGCACCCTTGTGCTAATACACTACAGAATGCACCTCACACTGCCGGAGGTACGTGTGGGCATCGGAGGGGGGGGGGGGGGGAGGTGTTTGCTAAGGCCCTGGAGTTGAATTGTCATGTACTCCAGTATACTTGTAAGCTGTATGTCTCTCAGAATCAGAAAACTGATTCATTTTGTGGAAGAGAACCTTTAGAGTCTGGACAGCTAGGCGCTACCGGCGCAGCTGTGTAAGGCCATTTTTTCAACCAGGTAATAGATGGGAACCAGTCAACCAAAATATATCTGTATGTGCAGATGTTTTCCTCCCCTTAAAAAAAAAAATCATGGGGATGTGGCCTTGCAGAAAAAACAAGAAAAAAAATGATCAGGATATTCTATCCAATTGTGAATCTTTCCAGCTGTTCTGAAGGTATTTGCTTTACTTTGCCTAGTGCCAGCTGTTTAGATGGGTAGAGCATTTTGTAATAACTCCAAAACATTGAAAAAGGTGGGAAACCCCTGCATTACGCATTATTAACACATATATATGAGGCTATGGAGAGGAAAAAAATCAAACAAAAAACTGTTTTTTTCTGTTTCTACTTAACGGACAGCTGTAAGCTGAAAAACTCAACTGCCTGTCATGCATTTCCAATCAGTGGTCCTGCATTAAGAACATCCCGTTATGGAATAGAAAACATGTATAACCGATAAAAAACACCATTTCTTTTCCAGGATATAAATGACAATGCTCCCCAGTTTGAGAGGGAAGTCTACAATTTCTCTGTCTATGAGAATGCCACTGACGGAGGTATGTAGGATATTAATTTTGTCCTTGTTGGGTCCTGTATGGACGGGCGTTGTAACGAGTCACTAAATTCTATGACTCGAGTCACTGACTCACTGAGATTTATGTGACTTGAGTTGAGGTCACTGACTCGAGTCACTGTACTGTTTTAATGGGGAAAATCTTCACAAAGTTGCTTGAGTCATTACATATTTGGAAAATAGTGACTCGAGTCATGACTCGTTACAACACTGGTATACAGACTGTAGCGAAGCCATTCAGTCACATGACGACCATCAGTCAAGTGTCCAAAAAAAGTCTCCATAACCAAAGACTGAAAAAAAAAATCCTGTTGCATGCAGCATGAAAGAGCCTAATATATTTTACATGCATCTATAATACATGACCTTTCGACTAGTATCGGGTCAAGGCGTAATTGTACTCACAGAGTACACCCTCTTGTTTTTTTCTTGTACTATCGATGTTTATGAGATACCCGACACCAGCTACGTCACAGTTTGTGACTTCGATTATTGTCATTTGTGTAAGTCTTGTCTACCTGGGAAAAGTGTGTATGTCAGTATTTTGTAAGATATATTGGATATTTGTAAATATATATATAGAGACCCAAGTTACCTGTAGTCTTCACAAGAGTTAGTGGAATACATTGCAAACAGTGTCAGTGAATTACCATCCTTCACAGCAATTTCCTGTTGGTTTATAGCAGGACAGCTGTGCTGATTCGTTAGGAGGAGTAGGGGGGGGGGGGGGGGGGGGGGGGTAGGCAAATTTGCAGGGCTTCAGTGTTTTTACACCAGCTTAATTTGATGTGTCATGTGGTATGATTAACAATGTCATCCTCTCATTGAATACTCTGCCTGAAGCACGAGAAACGTGTGAAGGTAGGTACTATCAGGATAGACACGCACACCTTTACAACAGACTCTCATTACACACTTCATAGCCATGTAAACGCACACATCAAACAGTGGCCTAATGTTGGGCCTGACGTTAACACTGTTATTATTGCACACCTGCAGGTTACATAGGTTACAATGCATTCTTGGTTTATTACAGTAAGCTTTTTGATCAGACTTTCACCGCCGGCAGTTACTTCAAACACCCAGCTACATCAGAGGCGGGAAGGTCAGAAATCCGGAATTGTCAAAAAGCTCATGGCTCCACCGGGATTCAGACCGCTGACCTCTTGCTCTATGTGCAAGCGCCCTGCCAATTGAGCTATCAAGCTGCCTGGTGTGCTCGCACCCAGGAACAAGATACCCTTCATGCGTGGAACTGCTTCTATACTTTGACAATGCTAGTTCTATTGTTGATGCACTATCCCCCTGCAGAGATCAAATTTGTTACAATTCGACCTGGGGACCAATTGTTACCCACTATGGGGAGTAGCGTGGCTACTATTTTGTATATGTAATTTGAGAAGCGTAAGTGACAACCTGTAGTGACAATTGGAGAAATATAGACAGAGAGGCGGGAAGGTCGAATGGATCTCTGGAGGGGGATAGTGCATCAACAATAGAACTAGCATTGTTCAAGTATAGATGCAGATCCCAAGCTAAGCTACTATTGATTGAGAACCTTTAGTGGTCCAATAAATATTTAGTGGTAATAAATATTTAGTGGAAATATAGACAGAGAGGCGGGAAGGTCGAATGGATCTCTGGAGGGGGATAGTGCATCAACAATAGAACTAGCATTGTTCAAGTATAGATGCAGATCCCAAGCTAAGCTACTATTGATTGAGAACCTTTATGTCAAATAAATATTTAGTGGTAATAAATATTTAGTGGAAATATAGACAGAGAGCAGAATGTTCAGAAGGGCTAAAAAGCTCATGACCTCACCAGGATTATATCACTATATTTATTACCATCAGTTTTATTGTACCATAAAATGTCGTTTTCACCACTTTCAGTTTTAGTTGGGCGGTTGTACGCGACAGACATGATACCAGCTACAATGGTGAGGTGGACTACACCATATCGGAGGGGGGCCTGGATCACTTCTTCATCAACAGTCAGGGCGAGATCATCGTGTCTAGAGACCTGGATCGTGATGAGGCTGCTCAGTATGCCCTCATAGTCATTGCTCGGGACCGTGGTACCCCCCAGCTGACCGACACATGCAACGTGGGCATCAGTCTGAAAGATATCAACGACAAACCGCCTGAATTTTCTCAGAGCCAGTATGTGGCAACGATTCCAGAAGGTTTGTACAACATTCACAGTGGGTGCTTATACAAATAGGGCAACCGCCAATCGGATTCTGCAATTTTGGTTGATGTGACATTTGTCAAAATCGTCCAAAATGTGAAGAAAAAAATGTGACATTTTCGTTGGCACTTTCTGGACATTATATTCCAAACTGTGAAATTGATTTTGAATACATGTGATTTTTTTGAGAAAACTATGCATCTCTATTCAGTCATGGGAATGATACTTGAGTGTACTCGCATACTCCAGTTAATGGAATGCCCAAATCCATTCTATTCGAGGAGACATTTTACCACATTTTATGCACATATACACAGTGAAGCAATTGTTGTTAAATGATGTAAACATTTCCTTTCAATATTCAAGCGTTTAACTGATGATATATATCGGAAACGATTGCTGTGGGATGCATTCTTCATGCAAATTAGCTCTATCTACAATATAATCACAGTAGATAATGCTCAGATTTATTACTAGCCTACTATTTCCTAACCTGCGCTGGGCATCAATTGGAGCCTTTACGGTTCCTGGTACCTGGTTGGCACTTCTGCCAAGCATATGTTTTGATATATGAGAGCTAGAATTTTTCAGGAGTTGCAAATGCTCTCGAAATGTGAAATATGATTGATTTTGTTGATTGAAACAAATAACCTTTTCTTACATCAGATACGAAACTGGAACATGAGATCGTAGTCTTGAACGCCACAGATTCAGATGAGAGCAGCGACCTAGCCTTCTCCATCACGTCCGTTTACCCGGACCAGCCACACCAGTTTGCCCTCAGTGAAGATCTTGGTGTCTTGACGCTAAACCAGAGCTGGACTATGAGGATGAGAGTGTGGATTCGTTCGAGATAGGTGTCCGTGTCGTGGACCTCAACACGAATGAAGGACACCCTGAAGATACAGGTAGGAGGGTCCTTCTCATCAAATCTACAGTTATGGTACAGAAGACAAGGTCAGGGGAAGTTACTCACTCAGCAGAGCTCAAGACTTTTTGACCTTTGAAGATTGTGAGTTGTTAAGTTCTGCAGGGTCCAGGGCTCACGATAAGCAGGCACCAAGGGGCTATAAAGCTCCCAGAAATGCACCAATAACCCCTGGTCCCAATGAAATTTCATAGGCCAGGGGCAATTTTATCAGGTATACAGCCCCTGAGTTTTCCGGTTGATCACACTGAAGTTACAGATGCAGGCATGAACTACTTTGATGTTTTGAGAGCAGATTGACAGTCTGACACTATAGTAGTGTATGTAATATTGCATGTGAGTCGGGTTCTATCAGCTCTTGGGTCGGCTTTGAGCTTGGACCCCTGGGCAAGGTCCAATTAGTATCCTTGGTGTGCCCTCTGGCAGGGCACTTCTTCTCAGCTGTCTTCTAAAAATCACATTCCCCCTAAATCACATCCCCCTAAATCACATCCCACTAAATCACATCCCACTAAATCACATCCCACAATTAAATCACATTGTCTCAATTGTCTCACATTTCAACCTGTATATATCGTTTGATTATTTTGTACAGTGCTGCTGATGACTTTTGTTCTTCGTTACTATATGTTTCATAGTGATAATAACAATCCCTGCACTCACATAAAACTAAAGATGGTACTAATAGGATGGGAACACATATTTACAATATAGGGCCTAATAATGTTTAGACCTAATAATAACGCCATAAACCCACGCATCACACACAAATTACATTAGCTGACATTAGACCTACAATGTTACCCTAATGACTTATTCACATTCTCAGACACTAACAATGTTTACCACATGCTCGGCGCCTAATGAACAAAGCTTCTTCATATGAACATCGCCACTGACAGACTGACAGTTATATTACAATATGGATGCATGATGAATATATTTTCTCCATTTTGTGGTGTTAAACTCCGCTAGTAGGACTGATGCGTTGCCTACACAAGGCTAAACGTTTCTTTTGAGTTTCTGTGATGATTCACTGGACTGTTTGTGCTCTTTGAAAGACAATGAAGGGGCACTTTTGGGAGAGGGGGCAGATTTGAAGGAAACAATAGTTAAAGGTCCATGATCAGCTGCTCTGAGACTGTCAGCGTATTTTCGGATCTCCGGTGATGATAGATGAGCAAATCAAACTTTTGCCCTTCCCAACATCAAATTTGTTTTACTGATTTCTTTGAGACTGCTATTCAAAGACTTCAGATAACCATTCTGTTCATACTACTCCAGCGCATTGAGATGTCCTTCACATTCATGTGCTATATTAGAACCAATTCATTATTATTAATAATCCCATCTTAAGCTGTGTTTCCATGCACGCGGCAGGCGGGCACACGGGCACCCCCGGGTAACCGTTCCCATGCACGCAGATGCAGAGGCGGGCAGGTGCAGCCTTTTAACACAATCATGCACCTCCTCCCCCATTTGTTGAACACCTGATGCATACTAGTGTTCAAACCTAACCACCGGTGTTCAGTTTCTAAGAACCATTGGTCTGAATGTGAACGATAGTGCCTAAAAAACTATTCAAAATTGACAGGTTTTGGGGATTTAATTAGCATATAACTGACATGTCAATGATTCAAGCATGCAAATATGTGTTCAAATAGGTGTCTGGCCGTCAAAAATAGAGAATTTTTTTCTCAAGATATCATTACGAGTGTTGAAACAAATGCGAGTGTTGTTCGAAACATGAGTTGAACATTGTTCCTCTATACCCTGCACCATCGTGTAACGAGCCAGTAAGATTACAGGGAAATTCCCAGAAATCGATGACTGAATACCACCCAGGCACGCTGGCGGGGAGTAAAGTTGCTACATGACCGAAAATGCCCGCCCGCCCACATCCAAGTGCATGGAATACGGGTCATAAAAGTTATAGTGAGGAATTTTACCCACGTGCATGGAAACGCAGCTTTATTGTGAAAGTGTACTTTGTATTGCTAATACATGGATAATATTAGTACCCCACTGGTATAGTGTTAATCATGGCAGTTACAAATACTTTTCAATGATTCCGCATTGTGATTGGTTCAGCTGATTATGGTCTGTTCTATGCCGCGAACCATGCCCCACAGCTACGAAGTAAATATCATCTGTTTCGCTGGAAGAGTAAGATCAATGATGCTGGTAGAAAATCGGATTATTCAACAGTTGATTGGAGTAATTTCACGTACTGTAGTCCACTCACTATAGGACTGCAATTATGCATCACTTGCATCTCAGATTTAGTGTCTTATATGGGGACCACACATCAGTGTATCGTGTCTGCGGGAGGTCTTCACAATATAGGGTTGCCCAAGTATGGTGCTTCTTGCTTACTTACTTACTTACTTACTTACACTACATTACATGTCGCCTCTCAAGATCTCTACTTTCACACAACTGCAGAGAACTGCGCAGAGAACTCCTGAAGCTTTCGGTGGGATTCAAAATTGCAATCCATTAATCTCTAAGCCTAAGGGGGTTCTGGCGACCTAGCTGATCCACAATAACCCCTGTGGATCACCTACGCTCCATCAAAAACCTCCTAAATGGTGTACTTCCAATCTTGGCGCTTCTTCTAGCGATGAGTTCAGGGTCACAGAGTGACAATCAATTCGTCAAATTGGTATATTTTATGCGAATTACATATCATTGTGACCTTACACCTTTATCCTGTGCAAACTAGGCTACAAGAGACAAGAAGTCATATCATTTAAAACTGCAGGCTGGATACAAAGAGGTTATAACGTGGAGAATGGAGAACTCTATCTATAGGTCCAAACCCCATTTCAATACGACGTTCCTATGTGTAGTTGTCAGCCTACAAAGTTTGGTCCATTATGCACTTATGCAGAGAATTGGGGAGAAAAATCTCTCAATTGCACGATAACGCAGACTTCACACTTGGATGACCCGGGAAGGTATGTCATGTATTCATTTTGTTGAATAAGTCACATTAGGCCAAATAAAAAAAAAACAGTTTCTCGTCCCGCCCGCACGCTTCTTTTCACGCCGCATGGTGTTTTTTTTGGGTTTTTTTTTTAATATGCCAAAACTAAACATTTTTAACTTCAAATTGCTAGCCTGACCTTTTCAAGACTCTTTTCGAAGAGAACATGGTCCGATTTCCTGTTGTAATGACCCTAAATACATCCTAAAATTTCCTACACACCTGAAATTACGATCACAAATTTCTGCCAAAACGGCCGAAATTTGCCGGTATAGGCCTCGATTTTGCCTATGCAACAGTGCGTTAGGATAGCTCTTTTTTTTCAAACGTGTAATCTGAAATTCAGGATCATAAATCCCGAAAATACCACTTGTTTTCTGCCTAAATATATCAAAACAATGTGAGAGGAGTATGGGGAAGCTATGTCCACCTCTGAAAATTATTTGGGCACAATTTCGGTGGAGGTACTAATTAAGTAGGCCTACTGTGGCAAAACGGGGGAGGGGGCTGCTTGGATGTATCTGTATGGTCTAGTACAAACACCTGAGAGGTTGTTGTCATACTTCAGGTCATGTGTAGCAGCAAGTCACAGTTTAAAATGAGCACTACCAACTAAAACTCAATGTCTATTTCACTTAGAGCAGACTTGTAGGATTTAACATCAGCAGCCTCCTGAATCTCACAGGGTAGCCGTTCCATTCAGGTATTGTCCTTGGGTACAGATAATAACGGTAGCAATCCTTTTTTGTGGCAATGAGGTCATTAAGGTCGTTACTTAGTTCCAGTATGGGTAATGAATAACCTCTACTAAAATGTGGTCACCAAGATGATAACTGCATACAACTGGATTTTCCTTATGGGTCACCATCATATGTGTAGAAGCATTATGCATTAAGCGACATTTGCCAGTCCTTTCCAATTGATTGAGTGTGTTTATGTCCCTTTGGAGTTGAAGACAATCACTATGGGACTTGATCTCACTATAGAGAACACAATCATCCGCAAGCAGCTTATTGTCTGAGAGGATATTTCTGGGAAGGTCATGTATGTTATATACCAAGAACAGGAGGGGGGCCCAAAACAGTTCCTTGAGGGACTCCTGATGTAACTTCCACTTCAGATGAGATGATGTCTCTCCATGTAGGAAAACATGCTGTTGACGTTTGGTGAGAATGACTGAATCCACTTTGAAGCGGTGATTCTGATACCTGCACTTTGAAGCTTGCATAAGAGACGTTGATGGTGCACACTGTCAAACGCTTTTTTGAAGTCCATAATGATCAAGTCATCCTACTCATATGCAGGCCTGTTTCTACGGCAGTAGCCATTATGACATGTGTTCATGAAATTGTGCTTTCCATGCAGGGATGAATTCAATTTCATTTTGAATATTATCCCATTCGTAGCATCGCTTGTTGGGTTTTGAGTAACAATGACTCGCCTCGTAGATCAAGAAATGGGAGTAGCCACCAGCAAGGGAAAGGTGTAGGGAATGGTGGTAGGAAGCCGTAATGGTCTCCTGTCAGTGTGGTGGCTTGCAAAGTGTTTGGTAGGCAGGGGAGATGGGTTTAGGCAAGTGCATTAGGATGGAGGCCTCCCCCCCCCCTCCCAGAAATCATGTGCAGGTGGACCAAAATTATTTTGACCTTCATATGGGCTTGCATACCTTGTCCTGAGGCTTTTTACTGTTATCAATTCACATTTTGGTATTTTGCCTTGGTGCCCTGCCATACGAATGTTTGGCCTTGGTGCCCTACCCAATGGCCTTGGTGCCCTCCAAATTCCTAAATAGACAAGGCCAAATGGCTGTGCCCTCCCTCAACCTTAATTCCAGCTCTGAAATATGCTTGCGGAGAATATGACGGAAATGGCCCCATCGATGCCAAATACCAGACCGTAACGGTGAAGTACAATCAGCACAAACGTAACGCCATTGGCCTTCTTAGCAGAAGTTCTGTTGCCTTTCTCTCACCAAAGTAGTCATCAACACCTACCCACTGGTCCAGCCCACTACAGCAATCCTCCCCGATAGACTAAATGCTTTTCAAAGTGAAAATAATGTGTGAATTTTAATGGGAAAAAAAGAAGAAATTAAAAAATTTGCAGGGTTGTGCAAGTATGACTTAATTTATTATAAGATAATTGGTATATTGTATGCATATAAAATATAAAAAAACATTGTGTAGGAGCTTATAAGTCTTTATACTGCAATTTATGTGTAGAACTTTCAGAGAGTATAGTGAACTACAACTCACCTTTGATGAATGAATTCAGATTCTGATGTTAACTATCCCCAAACAAGCAAATCCCCTCTCTTTCTATCACCTCGAACGGGACTTAATACTTTAACATCAACAGCCACTGACCGTAGAGCGGGTGTGACAATGGAACAGGTGGGACAATGATCTGAGAATCCACAAGTATTTTTGTTACTGAATAATTTCTGTTCCAACAGCTACTGTCATTGTCACGGTTACCGACATCAACGACAATGCCCCAAGCTTCATGGGCCTCCCGTACAATTTCACCGTGCTTGAGAATAGCGCCAACGATACGGTGATCTCCACGGCAGTATTAGCTGTAGATGATGACCAGGGAGAGAATTCCGTCGTAACATACTCGCTGGCAGACGATTCTGGGGGGAAAATCAAGATACACCCTTTGACATGTAAAGAGATGAAGTTGAGGGAGTAAAGAGAAAAAGGTGATGTCAGTCATTAATACTTTCTTATATATGAGCACATTCCCTGGTCATGCAAGTCAGACCTAAAGCCTGCCCCACACTGTATGGAATTTGCTGACCTCAAGGCTTGCGACAGCTTACGGTCATACTCGCGGTTGATATGTATTACTGTAAGGTGTGAGGCGATGACTGCAACACCGTAAGCCACTGCGAGCGGCCATGCTGGCCTCAAGCGTTGCAGCGAATTTTGGACAGGTCAAAAGTTTTCGGAGTTCCGCAAGGCTCACATGGTTTTGTGATGGCAAATAAATCAAAAAGCATGGCAGAATGGAAGCGAGAAATAGCTCGACTGAAATTATTATCCTTTTTGCTATCAGTTGTCCAACTTCCTTCAATAAATCTCGGAGGACATACGAACAGACACTTCGAAATGGAAGAAATTCCTGTGTGTCTTCTGCTGTGAATTCCTCCAGTGCGCATCCAAACCAATACAGTCACTGTCTGAGGAATCGACCGCAGTGAATTTCGCAAGGAGCTTACCAGTCGCCGCTCACGGTCACTACAAGCAGCAACCATAAGCGTTGCAGCGTTGAACTCCAGAGTGTTAGGTAGGCTGAAGCCCTAAAGAGCCTATGTGGTATGGCAAATTGTCTGACTGTATATCAAAAACCTAATTCCACATTGGCAATCCATTGTGACGATTCACCATATTGATATTGAATTGCCCTGCACAGTTGGAATCGTGTGGTCATGCAAATGTTGCCGTCGCTATTTGGCCAACTGTCACCGGACGATAATGCCCCTTTAAATGGTGGGATCATTGTATCTTGTGTCTCCGTAGTAACAATAGAGTGGCAATAACAATCCAGTGGCCCACAACGACCGAGGCCACGGTGCTGCTAGGTCGAGGTGAAAATCTAAATTGAAGAATTCACTGCAGTCATCATTGCCTGTGCACTGATGCTCGCATCTTGCTCCTAAAAAAAGTAACTAGGTGGTCGGTCGAGCGGGGTTGCCAGTGGCTGTTCTCTTCTGCCAGATCAGAGTTAAGAATATGACCAGGGCACATAGTATATATGTACAGGTTTAATATACTCCTTAGGAGTTAATAACGTTTCAAACACTCTGTCATGTTTGGTGTGGGAGGATGGTACAATCTGCATTTTGAGTGCTCATATTCCACCTCTTGAGTTAGTGGAATATGGTATAAAAAAATTGTTGTATAGACTAAAAATGACAGATTCTCCCTCATTTGGATTAGGGGGCGGGTTGCCGAGAATTACCAGATAACTCCATCAACAGCAGGGAACTTTCCTCCTTTGGGAATTTGGCATGCCCTCTAGTACCTGAAAATCTTGTTCATCAACAATTCCCGGTTTTTTGTTGGGTTAGGGACAGCCACGTATGCCACCCAATCCATCAAATCCAGAGACAGGTCACCGAAGCCTGTTTTATTTTTCATACTTTCTATATTATGAAAGTAATAGCATATTTGAAAAAAGCTCCCAAGTATCTCTAAAATGATACCAAAACCATTCTTGCAGGTTTTAACTAACTAAGGTGATTGAACATAACATATTTTTACTTTGCTAACGTATGGGCGATTATTCGATTGATATGCATTTCATACAAAATGACAACATGTCCCTGATTTTGACAATAGGTTCTCCCAGAATCTACAGGCCAACAGGTACCTCAGAGACCATGAGTTGGGGCAAGACCAATTAGCTGGCTGCAAGCTGTTGATGATGATTATGACGATGATGATGGTGGTGGTGACGACAATGAATAAGGAGAGCAAGAAAATGCAATCACGAACATAATTGTACAGCTGGGTTTTGAGTGACCCTTTCATATAGCTACAGTAATAACTAGACATGTGTAGGCGGGTAAACCGCCCACGTGTATATCCCCGCTTTTGAGCATCATTGGGAGGAGTATCTAACACCCCATGAAGACCTCCATTTGGGTCAGAGACTAAGATCATGTTGTTTAGGACTAACAACAGTCTACATCCACCAAGTTTTGTTCAAATCGGACAAAGTTAGAAAAATTGCGAAAAACAGAAATTTGACCTCTGGTGACCTTGAAATCATCGTCATGTTATTTGGGACCAACTTTTATCCCCATCCACCAAGTTTCAAGTGAATCAAACTAACTCTGTATTTTCGCAAAAAACCCACAAATTTTACCTCTGGTGACCTTGAAATCACCTTCATGTTTTTTCGGGACCAACTGTTGTCCCCACCGACCAAGTTTGGTGTAGATCGGATAAACTCAGTATTGTTGTGTGAAACTCTGCAGAATAGAGGGCAGCAGACAAGCCGTGATGCCCACTTTCGAACTCATCCGAGATTTCACTAGGGCAGATAAATCGCTAACGGAGTTTCCAGCGGCGGCGACGGAGACGGCGGCTACACCCCCAAAACCATAAATACCCCCAGACACTTCCAGTGTCGCAGGGATATAATAACATTGCGTACATCGCAAGGGAGAGAAATCAGAATGCGGGGACTGGCTATGGTGAAGGCTTGGTCAACAGCCTTCCTATTGGACCAAGAACCAAGCTCTGGTACGGGCATCAAAGGAGGGCAAACCGTGAGATATGTACAAATCAGACGGAGAAAATCCATCCCTAGAAGAAGTCCGTCCAACTGATTGCAGTTGTGAACAAAAACAGAAATTTGGTTCGTTTCCAAACTTAACAACTGGAGACCATATAGATCTAACAGTTACAAATCTCCCTATCATCTTTACGATTATTCCTTCCCTCTCCAGGTACCTTAACTGTGAGCGGTGACATTGATCGCGAGAAGGAGGATCTACTGTTAATAACCATAAATGCGACAGACGGGGGCACCCCTCCCCTATCCGCAACGGAGCCAGCCTACATCACCGTCAGCGACGTGAACGACAATTCCCCAATATTCAACGGATCCCTCTGCGATGAGCTGGAAGTTTACGAGAATTCTGATAACGGATCGGCAGTCTGTCAGGTCCAGGCTGATGACTTGGATTCCGATTTCGGAGTCGTCACCTACTCCATTGGGGGTGGCAACAATTATGGGTGGTTCCAGATCAATAATATGACTGTAAGTATCAATTATTTGTTATGGGGATCATACCTCAGAGAGTTGTCTTTTTAATATTGATATAATTTGTGCAGTAACCATTTTTTTTTATAACTATGGACAAGACTTATTTTAGGTGAGTTGTGTTCCTCACTTATCTGAAGTGGCTGATGGAGTGGACCAGTAGTCCTGGGGAAAAATAAAATGTGCTACAGACAGAAAAAAAAGGGGGGGGCTGGTCATTATCATCTAATCA
This sequence comes from Sclerodactyla briareus, assembly GCA_026419785.1. NCBI lineage: Eukaryota > Metazoa > Echinodermata > Holothuroidea > Dendrochirotida > Sclerodactylidae > Sclerodactyla > Sclerodactyla briareus. The sequence continues at coordinate 63,214 of JAODTK010005864.1, forward strand.
ATCTATGTGAACCTATCATATCATTGGCTACTTACCTGGAACTGTTTATTACAAAACATACTCTGTTTAAGCTGTTAGTAGGGTTGAAATATGACACATACCAACAGTAACCCTAAAAAATGCAACTGAAGGTATTTCTCACATATTTCGGTAGTTCAGGGTCAGTTCACCAGAGTAGTTTCAAACTACGACAAAAAACAAAATAACCGCCATCCGCCATTTTGAAAAAAAACACTTCATAACCCTGTTGGAAAATAGGCTACAAAGGCAAACAAGAAGACATATCCTACTAATTCTAGCATAACAAAATCGTTTGAATGAGACTAATGAAGGTCGGATATCACCTTGACTCCTAAATGCGATATGGTCACCCTCGTAGTGTACTGCTCCGTATGTATTGTCGTAATTTGGAATTTAAACTGTTGCAGTCCTATTCCTAGATGCTGAGATCCACAATATTGATATATATCATGGGATTGGACAGCTACACAAGCTGTTGGTAGCTGATGGAACAGACCTCTGAAAAAAGGCGAAACTCAGAAACTAGCAAACTCTGGTTGGATGACAAGAGAATTGATAAGACTTGCTTAAGAGCTCATCAAAGCAGATCATACAAGATAATCACCGGTGCAGCTTTAGGCGATATTAGGGATCTTACCCTTATTTGCTGCTACCGGCCATGCAACTATGCAACATTTGCATACCTCTACCACAACCTTTTTTGTGTTTCAGCAGTTCAAGAATGTAATGTGTCTGACGTCACATCGGTCATTGTTGCATGGGCGGGCTGCAACAGTCTCTGATTCAGTGATCGAGCTGAACGCACAAGATATTGACTGATGCAGCTCTGGGCAATATTAGAATGCTTGCCCCTATATGTATGGTGCTGCTGCCATGCAAGCCACCTAAAATCTGCATACCTCCGCCTCAATCTTTTTTGTGTTCGACAGTAAAAGAATGTATTTCATAGTGTAATATGTCACTCTGATCATTGTTGGGCTAGAATGGGCCCTGATTCGACTATTGAGTAGACTTTTAATGTGATCTCTGGAGAGCACTGACCAGAGGAAGCAATATTACGATACCTACCAGGTGAGCTACTGTGCCATTGGCACTTGTGACATCAATGTTAGCTCAATCAGTCACTTCACATCAGATTGCCTAGTGGAACTTGGACAAACTTACACATACCAGGTGAGCTACTGCGCCATTGGCACCCTTGATTTAGCATATTTTCCACACCAGAAATATGAGGATTTCTGTGTTTCAAAATTATGGATGGTGGTCATATTGGGAGTAGAAGCCATGGTGATATCTAAACGTCATATGACTCATTTTGATGGATTTGATATGCTAGAAATGGTTGGATATGACACCTCGCACAACTTTTGAGCTCATTTTTCGCCAAGATATGACAATTTATGTTTTGTTGTTATATTCATGTCACAGTTTAAACACTTTCTAGGATTTCAATTTTGTACAACTTTTGATACATCATTGTAAAACTGATTTCATGCTATCTGAAAATGTGGAAATACTTCTGGTCACATTTTGTTATGGGTCATCTGCTATTTTTACTCTACTACTTTCAGGGGCAAATCTCAGTTGCTTCCGAACCTGATCGTGAATTGTCTGACGAAGTCATTCTCACTGTCAACGCAGAGGATCCCGGGCAACGACAGGCGACACAGGATGTGAGTAGGCCTACAGGCTGCCTGTATTATACAGGCTGTCCTGATTATACAGGCTGCCCTGTGTTATACAGGCTGCCCTGTGTTATACAGGCT